>CM053507.1:3998418-4043547 GCA_028627145.1 Eidolon dupreanum
TCAAGGCCCTGGGCTGGGTGCAGGAGGGCTGTGATGGCTGCCAGTCCAGGAGGTCTCCACAGGAGATCCCTTTAGTCATTTATCAAGAAAAATATTCATTGAAAGCCTTCTGTATCCCAGACATTGTTTTAGGCACTGAGGATCCATACATCAGTGATCAAAGTAACCAGTTGCTGCCTTCATGGGGCTGACATTGTCATCAAGGAAAACAGAAAGTGAGCATCATATGTATACAAGGCATACAATGTGTGATACAGAGTATGATAAATGCTGTGGATAAAAAATGTTCTGGGTACAGCTGTGCGGGAATGCTGGGCGGTGAGTGAGAGGAGAGGTGTGATTTTCAACAGTTGTCTTCAGTAATTTACCAGCCAGGTAATAGTCTGAAGTCATCTCTTGAAAGTAAACATTAACAGAGAAAGGCTTTTATAAAACGTCTAGCTACATGGGATGCTGTGTGCCTACCGTTGAAAGAGAATTTCACCTCTGTGGCCTCATCTGTAAAGGGCAGACATTTTTAGTCTCATGCACAGCCACACAAAATAGTGGAATAACAGAATGAAGCCAGTAGACAATGAAATGTTCATATCCTACACATGGCAAAAGCCAGCCCTTCACAAACTTTCAAAAAGATGTGGAGGATATTTTGAGACCCGCCCCCCCTCAGCCCCGCCACTTCCACTGGGGCCTCTTTAGCTTTGGCAATGTCCCTGGGAGAGGCAAAGAGCCAGGCCAATAGGAGAGCCAGAGGGACTTGGAGATGACATCTTTTAAGCCTTTTATATACTAGTTTATATACTAGGTTAGGAAACTGCAGTTCTAGGAAATAGTTGACTTCCCAAGGTCGCCCAAAGTGGCAAAGCTGGAACTCAGCCCAGGCCTCCTGACTCCTCTACAGAGTCACCTACAGATGCGATGCTCTTCCTACAGTGCCTTCCCAGCATGCTCTCCACCTCACCCTGGGGGCCTCCCTGCTTCTGCACGTTCCCACCAACACCCGCAGGTACTCCCTCCTGGCTCTCTGTAGTCTGTAAGTGCCTGAGGAGAGGAACGGTATCTTATTTGATGCTGGATTCACTTTCTAGGCTGCTGAAACAAAGTATCACAAATGGAGTGACTTTAAACAACAGAAATCTACTGTCTGGAGGCTAGAAATTCAAGATCAAGGTGTTGGCAGGCCTGGTTCCTTCTGAGGCTGTAAGGAAGAATCTGCTTGATGCCTCTCACCAGCTTCTGGTGGTTTGCTGTCCGTCTTCGGCATTTCTGGGCCATATCTCTTCCTTTATGTTCACATGATGTTCTTCCTATGTGTGTGTCTGTGTCCGAATTTCCTCTTTTTCTAAGGGCATTAGTCATATTAGATTAGGGTCCACCCTAAGTCTTCGTCATAACTAATTACATCTTCAATGGCTTCCCCCGCCCCCCGCCCAAATAGTCACATGGTGAAGTCCTAGGGTTTAGTACTTCAATGTAGGAATTTTGAGAGACACAATTCAACTCATAATAGATATTATAGCTTCCACACCTACAGTAGAAGAGATGCTTTATAAAGTGTGATAGATAAATATAAGGGGTCTCCCTGCTTTCTACATTGCCGTGATCTGTCCCCTTGATTTACCTTTGCCATCTCTTAACACTTCTTGGGCCACTGTTTGTCCATCAGCTATGGGATCTAGTCTAGGAATATGTCCCCTAAGGAAATGTTGATTGGTGGATATTCTACCATAGGAGTGAAAGTTTGAACATGGGTTGATATTTTAGAGGTGGCCTCTGAAATGACACAAAGTAGGGCTAAGACTTATCTGTGATTCCATCTTTTCCAGAAATTCCTAATTCTGGTGGTTGAGCCCTGAATTGTCTTTATCAGATTCTTCCATACGTATTGTAGCTAAATTTCACTATAAACATTTCATAACTGCAGAAGCCAAAGGAAATCCTAGAATGTATATTTCAAGGCTCAGCACTGGTCCTACTTCCTCCATGAAGCCTTCCAGGATTTTTTTAACCAGGAGGGATGCCTTTCTCCTCTGAATCCCTGCACTGCCTATCATCTCCATCATGTACAACTGTCTTGTCCCAGAATTCATTGCATCTTAACTGTTGGCCAAGAGATTGAATATAGGAGTAAATGATTGGGATGGTCTTATGTGTTAGTAGAGTAATTTTTCAAGTTCAGGAATGCTGGTAAATTCTTTCTCTATCTTAAATCACTCTCCCTACTCTGATATCAAAAATTTCTTTTAGTGAAAGAAGATGATTTGCTTCATGATTATCAAGTAAGACATTTACTACAGTTTATACTAAGATGTGAATGACTGACATAATATCCTAGTTTAAGATTAAGTTTTGATTAAAAAAGAAGAAGAAGCATGACAATACACAGGTTGCTTAAAGGGAAGGAAAGAAGGGGTACTAGGGAAAGAGAACCAAAGTATGCGGAAAGACATGGAAGGAAGGATAGAAGCCACTGGAGATCAGTTTTACCTACAATAGAATTGTTTTTTTGCAACTATGTATGGAGAACAAAAGAAGACACAAAAGCCTCTTGATTCTTTGTTTTCCAAGAGAATCATTTTATTCTTTCACGTATCAGGCACTATGTCTTTTCTTTTCAATATGAAGATTTTCTTTACAAAGAAATGTAAATGCCTAGACATTTAGGAATATGCTGGAAGCTGATCAACTTTATCCTAGAACTTGGTCTTCGGCCACAGTTAAAAGCATATTTGCGGATATCTACCTAACAAGAGCAAGTCATAACCTGAACATTTGCGTTTTTGTGAAATTACCATGAAAAAAATCAGTTCATTTATTGGAACCTGTCTAGGAGGCTGTGAGTCGAGTAAGTTTTGTGGTCCTTAGGAGTCACATGGGGATCCACAGGACAGCATTCTGATAGATGGAGGTCCTTTGTCTTATGTAATTTAAAACATGTCCCATCAAGCCAGTAAGTCAGCCAGCGAGAGCTGAAACTCTATCGAGTATCTGTGGGAGAGGGAAATTCATTATATCCGACCAATTGATAGTTAGGTCCTGATGAAAGATGTGTCTCAAATCTGTCTAAGTATTTGTTCAAAAGCATGCCAGAAAGAAATTTGAAGGGAAGGCTCGGCCATAGACAGGCCAAAGATCTGTCTTGCATCTCTAAGGCAGAACTTAAGCCTAGTTATTGGAACACGCACACATTCATATTATTTAAAAAAAAAAAAAATGAATAAAAAGAGGTTGGCTGTGGCGACCGCCAGGAAAAAATGCCAGACACTGTGCTGGCTCGGCTCCCTCCTGACGTATGTTCATTCATGGGCACAGAGCCGAGACGGACTGTTCTCGGCCCCAGCCAGACTTAATGCTTCATTACCTTGCCCACCTCGGCACAGGATGGAATGCTGAGCATCGAGCAGTAATAGCTGGCAATAGAAATCGACATAAATTACTCTATGTTTAAATACTTGGATGTTTTTCCAGTGTTTTTTTTTTTTTCACAGTCTGTATTCTGAAAATAATTGGGTTGAGTACTTAACAAACCGTGGATCTTTGCTCTTAAGTGAATTAAATCTAGTCAATATTTTCTTATCGTGAAGGTCAATTTCCATACAGCAGGCACAATACAAGTGAAACAAAGCTGTGATTTTTCTTATTAAGCTTATGTGTTTTCCAGTAACTGAGTTTTAAAACTATAAAAAGAGCAAAAGGCCAATTTTATATGCATCTGTTAAGTATTTATTTATGCATTGTGTCCCTTATATTAGGTGATAAGATCATCTTATGTATACTTTTATACTTTGAATCTATAATTGTTATAAAATCATGTCAATTGGAAATGCTACTAAGAACCTTTATTTTTAAAGCCATTTTATTGAAGCATGATTGACATTAAAAATCTGTATATATTTAATGTATGCAACTTGACGAGTTTGGTGGTAAGTACACACTCAAGAAACCAGCACTACATTCTATGCCATAAACATCTCCATCACCTCCAAAAGTTTCCTGCCAGCCAGTTTATTTATTATCATTTTTTCTAAAAGGAACATTTAACATGAGATCCACTTAGCAAAATTTTAAGTATGCAATACAGTATTGTTTGTTAAGTCCAATACTATATAGGTACATGCTATACAGATCTCAAGGACTCATTAGTCTTATTTATCTGAACCTTTATACCCTTGACTAATATTATCTGATGTTTTCAAAAAGTACATCTGCCCATGTGCCAAAGGCTACTCTAGCCAGAAAGGAAAGAAGAAATGTTAGTATGGAGGGAACAGGAAATTTTGAGCACATCATTTAAAACTCAAAAGGTAATAAGCAGTGACTGAGCAAAGCTGAAATTTTTGGCAACTTGTTATATAACATTTTGCATTTTTCCATCTGTCTGCAGTATCTTTAGAAAGCATTGAAAATTTTGACAAAGATCATGCACTATTAAATAATTGAATTTATACTTTAATTTTGATCCACCTCCTTGACATCAAATAAATGTGCCAAATGAGGTTTTTCACTGGATTTCAATGAAATTTGATTGGAAGTTTCAGAACTATGTGATCATATTAGACAGAAATCTGGCTTTCATAGACTTTGCTATGCCAAAGAATTTGTTTTCGTGTGCAAATTTTTCTTTTTGATCATTGAATGAATGCTTTCTGTTGTTGCAAATGATTTTAAGACAATATGTAAACTGCTAAGGTACATCTATATATTCTTACTATTTGTTAGGTACTCTGACATTTTGCAAGAAAACAGTGGTTAAAATGATTTTAAAATATTATTTTTTACATTGGTATATTTTTATTTATGCAAGTGGAGTCTTTATACTGTTCAATTACACTCGAAAAATTGACTCAATTTTGAATGTGAGAATTTAAGGAATCTTACAGAACATCTTGGCCAATCCCCTCAATGCAGAAAAAGGATCTGAAGCCCAAAGCCATCTGTTGTCTTGCTACAGTCATCTAACTAGTAAGCTCTTGCTGAAACTACCTGTCCAGCCCTCTTTCTGTTACACCAGTATGCCATGTTTACCAATGTCATATCATAACAAGCTCATATAACTAAAATATGCCAAAGTATTCCAGAATCCAGGACCTTTCTTAGAAGCAATGTCCTCCAATATCTGGTCTTCATTCCTCTCCCTGACAGATACTCCCTGGAAACTTAACCTGATAGAATCAGTAAAGATTAGAGAAGCCCTTTGTAATATTTAAGACAACTGCTAACATTGGTTTGATCTTGTCGGTAGTAGAAAGAGGGGTAAAACTGGAGTTTTTATGAAAATAGTATCGATTTAAAATTGGCTTGGAATTGATTGGATCACAGAACTACATTAAAAATGACCTTATAGATCAAACTGCCCAGCCATGTCCTGCCCCTGAATCTCCCTGGAATGCAGGTGACAGGTGGCAAAGTAGAGTATGATATCCTGATGCTGTCTTACCACCACCTCCCAATGCATCTGTTACCAGACAACCACAGTAATGCCACAAAGCCAAGGGACAACAAGCAGAGCAATGCTGTGAGGATGAGGAAACACAGTCTTGATTATTTGTGAGGTCACATGAGGCCCCCCAGAAACCTCCAAACTAAAAGGCATGCATTGGAAGAAGCGATGTGGGTTCTAGTGGTTTTGCCATTCCAACTGATTTAGAACACAGTTGTATCACCCTTTCTGTCCCTTTGCTGTGTTTAGACGGGGAAACGCTGTGAGTATTGGCCTTACATCTTTTTCTCAACCTCCTCCAAGAGAAACAGAACAGAAATGGATTAAGCTAAAAAGGGAGCAAACCTTGAAAGGCTGATTAAGTTGGAAAACAATGACAGGTGAAAAACTTGTACAAATCATAAACTAAAATTACATTCACTTTTATTCGTTTATTTATTCTGTAACTATTTGGTAAACATATGTTCTATAAAATGATATTCTAGAGCCTTAAGATCACATTGTCTTTTGAAGAACAAATATAAAAGTCACCACAATTCAAGGCACAATGAAATAGAATATATAGAGATGCAGTGTATTATATATATACAGATATACTATTCCATGAGCACATAATAAACTTAAATTCTCATGAAAAAAACCCTAAATATTTTTAGATGTGCTTTTGATGTATCACCTTCTTCTTTATTCTTACTTCTATTATATGGCAGAACTTGTTTTTTTCCTCTCTTGTTGGATTTTATCAACCAATTATTTTTTAAAAAATATGTCTCAAGAAAATAGTAGTAATAGTAAATATAGTAATAAAATAATACCTATAACATTATTTTTTTTTTGAGCATTTACTATTTATCAAGCACTGTGTGGCGGGTTTTTCATATATTAGAGCTACTAATCTATGAACACTTCGATCTGATGTATACTATTTTTTCCCAGTTTAAGAGAGCGTTTTGAAAAGGCAAGAGAGTTTTAATTTAGAGAGCTTTTAACGTGTTCAAAGTCACATGGTTATTCAGTGATTGAGCCTTGCTGTCAGATGTGTTACCTTAGCCTCATTGCCTTGCAGCCATGCCTCCAGCATTCTGACAAGGCTTCTGAAGTACTCTACAAATTATGTGTAAAATGTTAACTATTTCCAGTTATAGCCATGATGAATTAATGGGTTTTGGAATAATATGTTATATGTGAGGAATTATAATATTAGGTCAAGATAAATTGTATTATGTTCAGGCTATATATATTAATTCCTAGAGTAAGTACTGAAAAATATAAAAGGTGCTCTAAAAATCCAAAAGAGAAGATGGAATATTAAAAAATACGAAGTTAATCCAAAGGGAGTCGTGAAAGAAGTAAAAAGGAACAATGATCTTCTGAGACAAAAGAAAGCAAATTATAAGATGGTAGACTTGAACCCAACCATTTAATCATTATATTAAATATAAATGGGCTATGCATGCTAATTAAAAAAGCAAAGATTGTAAAATTCCACTTTATAAAACAAAACTCAACTATATGTTATTTACAAGAGATGCACTTTAAATATAAAGACATAGGTAGGTTGAACAAAAAAGGTAGACAAGGTAAAATATACAAATACTAATCACAGGAAAACAGGAGTGACTATATAAATGAATGTCAACAGAGGTAAAGAGAATATTATATGATAATAAAATTATCAAGAAGACATAAAAATGTGTGTGTCTTAGAACATCAAAATGCATAAAGCAAACTTTAGAAATAAAACAAAAAATAAAGAAAACCACAATTATAGTTAGATTAGCACTACAGCATCAGACATTGACAAAACAGACAAAATCAATAAGTCTACAAAAAACTTGAACAACACTATCAACTAAATTTATACAATTACCTTTATAGAATGACAAACTAACAACTATGGAAACATATTCTCTTATAGGATACATAGAATATTCACCAAAATAGACCAAATTCTGGGCCATAAACCAATTCTCAATAAATTTCAAAGAATTGAAATTATATAAAGTATGCTCTCTGACCATATCAGAATTAAATTAGAAATTACTAACAAAAAAGATATCCCTCAAATCTCCACATATTTGAAAATTAAGCTACACACTGTTATTCATGGCTCAAATTTGGGAATTTGGAATATATTTTAAATTTAATTATATCGAAAGCACAACATATCAAAATGCATGGGATGTGCCCAAAGTAGCACTTTAAGGGAAATGTATAGTTTTAAATGCTTACATTAAGAAAGAAAAAAAAAAGCTTATAATTAATAATATAAACCTCCACATCAGAAGCTAGAAAATGAAGAGCAAACTGAATTCAAATGAAGTGAGAGAGAGAAATAATAAAGATGAGTAGACACAAATGAAATAGAAAATTTATAAAAATTAGAAGAAGTAGAAATTAGTTTCTTTAAAAAGATTAATAAAATTGATAAATCCTATAAGTAGAAATATCAGGAAAACAAGAATAGAAATTACTATATAAGGAATAAAGGAGGAAACAACAATATAAATTTTCAAACATTAGAAAGAAACATAAAATATTAGGATTTTTATATCAATAAATCAAGCAAAGTAGCAGAAATAAACAAATTCTTGAAAAACCCTACAAATAAGCAAAACATATCCAAGAAGAAATAGAAATTCTTAATAATCCTAGATTGAATAAAGAAATAAAATTTGTATTTTAAAACCTTTCCACTTAGAAGACTCTGATTCCATTTAACTTTAATGGTGAGTTCTCTCAGATATTTAAGGAGGAAATAATACTAGCCTTCCACAAATTTTATAATAATTAGATGAGATGGATTAAACTCCCAGGTGGCCAACATTACCCTGACACCAAAACTTAACTAGGACAATTCAAGAAAATCAACAAGAATGTAGATGAAAAATAACATTTTAAAAGATATTAATAAATTGAATCCACGATACATAGAAAAAGGGTAATATTTCATGTCTTTTGTGATTTTGTTTTACTGAAGGAAGCAAAGCTGGTTAAACATTGTTCGATCAATCAATGCAATTCAGAGTAAAGAAAATAAATCATATTTTCACTTTGATAGGTGAAGAAAAAACATTTGGCAAGTGAGAATAGAATAAAATTTTCTCTATTAAAGGAAATGTACAAAATATACATAACCCACGAAATACTTAATGGTGAAAGAATGAATACTTTAAGCTTAAGACTAAAACTAAGGAAATTGATGTCTATTCTCACCATTTCAGATTAGCTTTGGACTAAAGGTCTCTGTCATAAGGCTAGAGAAGATATTAGGCTGTTTGTATTCACAGATAAAATAATTGTAGATTAGAAAATACTGAGGAATCTAAACTGACTATTAGAACCAAAAAATGAATTGAGGAAGCTTGTGGGATACAAGGTCAATAAGAAAAAAATCATTGTGTTTCTATATAGTAACAACAATAACTGGAAAATGAAAGTTAATCTACCTCATTTACACTAGCATAAAAATTACTTGGAAGACTTCCACACCGAATACTCAAAAGCTTGCTGAGGTTTCGAAATTGGAGACCTAAGTGAAATGAAGAGATACATTTGTTACCTTGGTAGATGTGTGACTTGATATTGTTAAAATGTCTGTTTTCCCCCAAATAATCCATAGATTCAATGCAATGCTATTTAAAAATCTCACTAGGATTTTTAATAGGATTTTTAAGAGGATTTAAAAATTCACATGAAATTGAAAAGGATCTAGAATACTCAACAATCTAGAAAAATAACAAAGTTGGAGAACACCCACTATCTGATTTTAAGACTTTCTAGAAAGTAGTATGTAGAAAGAGTAACTTGGAGATAAGACAGATAAATGGAACAAAATAGAGAACCCAGAAATTGACCCATACTTATGCCAGGGAAAAATGGAATTTAAAAGTATGGAATTTAAAATAATTGAATTTAAAATTATTGAAGTATTTTGAGCATCCTATTCTTGGAAACCTTCCTAGGGTGTGATCCACCCCAGGCCCTCCCCAGTCTACCTGGGGTATCTAAGTTTTGGGATTTCTGTAACCCATTTACAGTATACTAAATGAGAAACTATGAACTAAAGGACCTGTATCAGCATGGACAAATCTCAGAAACAGAAAATGCAAGTCGTTGAAGAATATATACAATCTCACAACATGTATATAAAATTATAAGCCGGAAAACAATGCTTTCAAATATTTATAGATTTATATCACCATATATCTCTATGAGCGATAAATACTTAATCCATGATAGAGCTCATTTGGGGGGAGTGTATTAATTTCCTAAAATTGCCATAACTAAGTTCCACTAACTGAGAGGCTTAAACAACAGAAACGTATTGTCTATAGTTGTGGAGTCAGAAGTCCCTACTCCAGTATGAACTAATGTTAACTACTTACAACTGAAACAGTCCTATTTGCAAATAAGTTCACATTCTGAGGTACTGGGTATTAGAATTTCAATGCATGGATTTGGGGGGAATATAATTCAACCCCTAATGGGGAGGGAGGGAGGTAAATTGGATCTAGGAACAATAAAGAAGGAAAAGGAGCGATCATCTAATGTGTCTGTAATGATTTTTTAAAAAATAAATGTATTTATTTAAATTAGTTTCAAGTATACAGTACATTGGTTTAGACATCTGTAATGTTCATAAAATAATCTCTCCAACTGCTCCCTCCCTCCCCTGGCCCTCCACTGAGCCATCATATTAATGCTAACTGCATTCCCTCTGCCATGTTCCCCGTGCCCAACTATCAGCTGCTAATTTGTATTTCTTTAACCATCACCCTATTCTCCCAGTCTCCCAACCTCCCTTCCCTCTGTCCATCACCAGATTGTCCACTCTATTTGTGAGTCTGTTTTTGATTAGTTTGTTCTTTTCGTTCCTTGGATACCACATATAAGTGAAGTTATATGCTATCTATTTTTCTCTGTCTGACTTATTTCACTCAGCATAATAACCTCTAGGTCCATCCATGTCATTGCAAATGGTAGAATTTCATTTTTTTAAATGGCTTAGTAATATTCCATCATATATATATGAACCATAATTTCTTTATCCAATCGTCTGTTGATGGGCATTTGGGTTGCCTCCATATCTTGGCTATTGTGAATTGTGCTGCAATGAATATTGGGGTACATAGATCTGTACGAATTATTGTTTTGATTTTCTCTGGATATATACCCAGAAGTGCAATTGCTGGGTCAAAAGGTATATCCATTTTTAATTTTTCGAGAAACCTCCATGCTGTTTTCCATAGCAGCTGTACCAATTTGCAATCCCACCAACAACGTATGAAGGTTCCCTTTTTTCCACATCCTCACCAACACTTGCTGTTTTTTGATTTATTGATGATAGCCATCCTGACATTGTGATTTTTAAGATTTGAAACAAATATGATAGCACGATGTCACTTGCTAAAGTTGAGTGGCAGATATAACGTTTTGCAGCCTAGTCCGAATGATGGAATAATTTCACACTTTCAGAAGGTATTCAAGAATATCGGAAAGCTCCGTAAGTGGTCTTGGTGCTGTGTAGCAAGTTGCCGTAAGGGACAAAACTCCTCTCCAGAGGAGAGTGATTGAAGAACCGGGTTTGGGGGGTAAGGAGCCCAACATCTGTGTTCAAACGCGAACCGCTCTCACGTGGAAAGGAGGGTGGGATTCGAGCTGGACCCCTGCAGAGCCACGTGGCGTCGACTTCACCCCATGTCAAGGAAACGCTGACTCATTCAGCCATCCAGAATGGTCTAAGCCCTTCACACATGAATAGGACTGTTACGAGAGTCAATGAGTTCCAGACGCTGCGGATGACAAGTGAAGGCCAAGCGATATGTCGGCGAGGACGTTAGACGTGAACTTGGGTGTCACCCAGCGGACCCGGAACCTCCTCGCCAGTCTGAAATGCCGCACTTCCGCTGCAGTCTCCTGACTCTCTACCTTGTAGACTGACGGCAGAAAAAATGAAAAGGCGATTATTCTGACTTACGCTGTTTTTGAAGAAACTGTGCTGCTCCCCATATTAACCACATCCTGTTTAAGTCCTCACAAAGCATCTATGTGCATAATAGTCGATCCCCGAATTGTGTTAGAAACGATCATTTTGCAGAATGAACCTCGTTCCCTTTTTTGGAAATCGAGATCTGTGTCCTTTAGCAAGCTCAGCTGTTCCCCCTACACCCCCCACACCCCGATTCTCTGTAGTTCCTTAGAGACTGATAATGATTCGGAGCTCATGCCTGCCACATGTCCTTGGTCTTGGGTTGGGGTCACAGACAAGACAGACTCGAGCAGCAGCATGATATAGAGGTCGGCTCCTTGCTTTCGGGGTCCACATCGTGCAACACCTGGCTCGGCCATTTGATAACTGAGAGCTACGAGCGTCTGGTAGTGTCAGTTGCTTTACCTGTGAACTTAGCTTTCTAATCGGGGAGTGGCCATGAGGATCAGGGGAGAATGTGTATGGCACACAGGAAGTCCTCAGTGAACGCCACCCTCCCCATCACTGGCTCAGGCATCAGCTTTATCACAGCAAAGTCTTCCCACAGAACCTTGCGAAGCAGGTTCTCCACAGAAGAGATGGATGCCAAATAGGGTAGTTCCTTCCATTGTCTGAGACATGCACTGACCTCTTTTTTGGTGCAATGCAATACTAAAATCCACCCCTTTCTTTTTGTCCTTGGGGATTTTTTTCAAAGACTTAGGCTCCTGGACTTCAGAATTTCCAGTGATCTCATTACAAACTGGGACTACTGGTTGTGAGTCCCTCTGTTCTTCTCTTGCCCTCGTCTTTGAATAGACTTCGCCCAAGAAGCCTTCATCCTTACGGCATTGCTCCTGAATTTTCCTTAACCAGTTTAGCATCAGAACTTCATTTTTGCAAGAGTTCCTTTCTTCTTGAAATAATACCTTTTACTTTGTAATGTGGAGGAAAAGAAACCTACCTCATACAGTCTTTGAAACATAGTAGGTGTTAAGTAAAGCTTTTGTTGTCCTTAGTTCTTTTGTTGTCCTTAATTCTTTTCTGACCATTACAATCTCTAAAGCAGCACTTCCTTCCAAGATTTCCTTTCTTTTTATTCCAACCGTCTGCTTGGACTCACAGTAGCAATTCTCTGCATCTCTCTGAGAGGTGAAATCAATTTTGAGGGTAAATGAGAAGGAGTTAGAGATGGCTTCCATTTTTATTGTCTGGGGTCCTGAGAATTGCTGATGGTTTTCACAGAAATAAGGGAGAGTGGAAGAAGCTTTATGGGGAAGAAAAGGAAAGATATTAGATTTTTAATGTTAGACAGTTTATGGGAGAGGCTGACACGGGCCCTCCACAATTTGGGATGACCCAGGGGCAAGACAGGGATAAAGGGAGTCCCGGTTGTGGGAAAATTGAAAGGAAGACTAGCGTAGGAGGGGCGGGGATCAGCCAACACCAGAATCCGAAGACCCTCTACATCCCAGTGGACTGAGGGCAGAAGAGAAATTGTCAGAGATGAGAGCGGAATTAGATGAGTGTTTCACCGTGGATGAGAAGTGAGAGAACATTTAAACAATTTAAACAACTTTGAAATAAATGGTTCAGGAAAATTAAAGAAGATGAAATTTTTAAAAAGTTATTGGATCTGGCCACTCAGCATGATAGGAACCCATGACATCCAGCAGCACACGACATCCACTGTGGCGGTAAGCCCGTGTCATTAAACTCTTCCGATATTCCTATGAGACGTTGGTATTTATTATGACCCTGTTTTCAGATGAGGAAAAAGTAGTTATGGAGATTGGTTAGAGCAACTTAATAGCGTTAGCCCTTGGAAGAATAGGGGTTCCAACTTTTGGTATCTGATTTCAAAGCAGGAGTTTCTTAACATGTAATTTCTGCAGAGCATATCTCTAGTGTAGCACTGAAGACGAGATCATGTAGGTCAAGGAACTTCGGGTGACGAGGAAGTAACGTCAGGGGATGCCAGCTGCTTTTTAAAGAAATTCGGCGGGGACGAGAAGGGGAGAGAGAGAGAGAGAGAGAACAAGAGTATGCTTGATAAAAGCTTATCGTCTTACTTTTTTCTGAGGATGGGGAGACAGGATGTAGGTAGAAGAGACAGAATCAACAGACACTGGAAAAGAAGGCAGCCTTTGGTAACTTCATCTAGAAACTTATGGTGAAACGGAAGTGTTATGAAGATGAGGCTGGCAATGGGCTAAAAAGTTAAAAAAAAAAAAAGCAAACAAAAAGAAACCAATTCCAAGTCATTAGCAGGCAGGTCGTTGAGGAGAAAGGTGTCTTGAAGCACAGTGATGGCAGGAAGTATAGTGGTGACAGGAGACAAGAAGAAAGGGAAGAAAGTGAGGTTCATTTCATGAGAGGAGAGTATGCTGAGCATACTTGGGGAGAGGTTGAGGGGGACCACAAAAATGTGCCCTGTGGATTCCAACTCCTGGTGAGTGAAAGAGCTAGTAATGCCTGTCCAATGTCTTTTGCTGGATAAAATCTCTACAGAAAACCGTTTCAGAAGGGATTCCATTTCAGACTTGCCATTCTACAATACAATCAACTTGGGGGGTGAGAAGGGGGATAGAACTTCGATCTTTGCAATCTATTTACTGGGCTATTGGACATTTTGTCAACTATAAGTTACCTGGATTTGAGTTTTACTTGGTGGTATTTTATGAAATTGCATAGGTCAAACCAATTTCAGTTTCAAATATGAACATAACTAGAAGTTCCTTGTGTCTTAATTAGAGGTCATCAACTCCTTTGTAAAGTGGTACCTGTCAGATCTGCCTCTGGGTAATTTGGGGAGTTCAGTGAAGCTTAAAATGAAGGATTTGATAGTCAGTTTTGAAAAAAGTCATATTGTTTTGTTCTTCAGCAAACAATGGGTAGCCCAGACTCCAATTAAGAGCAGTATTCAAATGATTTTAGATTTGCATATTTGAATTGGCCGTCTTTGGGAAGGAGAGACCAGGCCATGCAGTTTTCCAATTATTTAGAGCAATTAGAGGAGATGATCAGACACTTCTGAGGTCTCATTAACGGGCGTGTTGGCTGCTCCGACATCTTCCAAGATCACAGCGGCGACCGGGCCTGGCCGCCCACGTTTGCTTTTGAGAGACTTCTGTAGACAGTGACTCACTTCGAGTTAAACAAAGCTAGCTATTTTCACAGCCTATTTCTACTATGCCTCTGAAAAGTCATTCATTATTGCTGTTTTTTTTTTTTTTTTTTTTTTTTGGTAAAATATACATTGTAAATACCCATGTCTTTTTCAACTTAAAAGCTCTCTAATTTTTGTTTCAGCTTGAAACCCATCATCATCTCGGCCCATAATACCAGGCCACAGTAATTTCTCAGCAATAAAACTCAGTGCTTAGAAAACTAACTTTTGGGCAACGAGGTATCCAGCATTCTAAATTTCGGTGCGTTCAACTATAATCACCTTTTTATTGATGATAGGCATTTTAATAGATCAGAATTATGCTAGCAAAAGTCCTCCAGTTGGCAGAAGCATTGTCTTAGCTCTGTTTGCTATTGTACTTGGTATCACAGTTTCCAAATTAGAAATTTCCTCTGTAATGATGGCCAAGCCTCCCATTCTGGCACGGCCTCCAAACCACCCTCAAACCACTGAACAAAGTGACAGCCTCCCTTCTGTTGGCTGTGCAGCCTCACCAGGCAGTGGCTTGCTCTCTGTCCGTGTAGCCCCAGACCCAAGGACATACCTACCTTCCAAAATCCAGATTTTCAAATGAGCAAAATAGTCATCCTCAAGCATTTTCTAGGTTCCAGTTTAATCCCCAGAGGTAGAGTAGACAGGGAACTGGCTTAGATTAGAAGATGTGGCATTTGTTGACTTCCGTGTCGGGGCAGTGGTGCATCACCTCTCTACCCTTAATCTTTTCATCTGTCAAAATAGCAATGATAATAACTTCATACTTGCCCTTTCTACGGTATTCAGTTGCCCTAAGATCTGAATGAGGTGGTATCCGTAAAACAGTTTTAGAAATAGTGGTCCTATCATGTGCTTTCTCACAAGGGCACAGAATCCTTGATCCGTTTCCAAAATCCTGCGACAGGGAGGCATCAAGGTGGCACTGCTCGGTGGTTCGGAGTGTGGTCCTGGGGCCAGCCTGCTGGGCTGGAATCCCCGCTTCACCATGTACTCACCATGTGGCCTTGCGATGTCATTTAATCCCACTGCTCCTCAGTTTCCTCCTCTGCGGTAGTAAGAATAACAATAGGATCTACACAAGGGGTTTTATGAGGGTTAAAAGAATAAGAGATACAGAGCCATGCCTAGCACAGTAAATGCAATATGAATGTTGGTTAAGCTCCAGAAAAAAGCAAAACTTTCTCGACAGGCTTGAGAGAGTTGACTGGGGGCCTGGGGTGTGCCGTTAGCTACTCCAGGGTTCTCCTAGGTATCAACCTTTTAAGCCACATCTTGGTTCTGCCACGTTTATGAGCTTACGGTTTTTTTATTTTTATTTTTTAAATTATTATTTATGCCTACAGCACCTGGTCTTCCTAGGTGATCTCCCATCCAAGTACTAACCAGGCCCAACTCTGCTTAGCTTCCGAGATCAGACATCGGGCTTGTTCAGGGTGGCATGACCATAGACCATGGACTATGGCTTCACTGGGGCACAAACTCAGGACCTTTTGCATGTAAAGCAGATGTGCTAACTGCTACACTATGGAACCACATCCTCACAGTTTTATTTTAAGGCAGAGTCTTTGTTAGGTAGCCTGATTTTAGATGTATTAAACCCAGGCCATTCTGTCATATTTCATTTTAAGAGCATGAACCTGTTCAGCATAGGTCTTGAGCAAGCTGGGTAGGGTCTCTCCAAGTCCCCAGTTCAGCAAAACTTCGGGAGTTAAGAAGGCAAGAAATGAGAAGAATTCCTAAGCATATAAGCCACCTTAGAAATGTCTCTATGATGCCATGAAGCTTGGCTTAATCCAATCATATAACTTAGTGCAGAACCAAGTAACGCCTGAGAAGGATCTGACCAAGATTGTAGCTCCAAAACTAATGATTTGCATATTTTGAATAAATGGCAAATAATATGTTTGTATAGCTATGTCTCAAATATTGCATGGGATGTATTTACACCAAGATAAAATATATATTGTTTTTCTGAAATTCAAATGTAACTGAACATTCTGTATTTTCATTTGCTAAATTTGGCAATCCTTGATAATAGAATTTACTTCAGATGCTTTGAGAATTAAAATTATATGGGTAGAATGCCCAGCAAAATCTTAACATCTAATATGTGTTTAGTTAATAGAGGTATCTCTTAAAATAAATGGGAAACAATTTGCTAGTTACTTTAACAACTGTTGGGGTTAACCAGCCTTGATTTTTGCTTATTAAAAATAATTAAATATTCAGCTGAACAAGTCTCTACTTCTATCAATCATTATAGTTAGATCTTATTTATCCTTTCAGCCCTTTGAGAATGCTGGTAATTTCATTTCTACATTTTGCTGTGGATGGTTAGTAAGTTAAAAAGAAGTTAACGTACGCTAAACTTTGAAGGATTAAACAACCAACCAATCTTTTCTTATTTTTCTGTTACTGAAAGTATGGCTTATTAAATTATTGAAAAGTATCTCCTTTCTAATCAATATCTTTTACCTTCCTGATTCCAGAATGGCATAATCCAGCCTGTCATACTGCCAGGCCTATTTTAAGAAACGACCCTGCTACCAGATATTTTGTAACCAGGAATGGAATCACACCATGAATGTGAGGTGGTCATAGCTTTGATCTACTCTGGGTGCAAAAATGGTCATGAGTTGACTTTTCATTGGGAAAGAGATTTTCACCAAAAGACTGATGCCCAAGTGGAAAGACTCAGTAGGTTCTCTGTTCCCTTTGCGAGAGCTCCAGATCGCATGGAAAATGACCAGGGGCTGCAGTTCCAGTCAAACACCCAACCCTGTCCTAAAGGAGAGGTCACACTATGTGCTAATGGGCTGGAGACTGCCCCCAAGGGAAGATGAAAGTGTGCGTAAGATCCTGGGTTTTTTGTTTTTGTTTTCATTTTTGCTTTTGCATGACTCCATTCTATGCTCGAGGCCTTGGTCATTATGATGAATTCTTTCTTGCTCACTGTAATTAACTCACCATCATCCTTTCTCATCCATGTGCTCTTTCCTCGTCTTCTCATTCTGCCCTCCCTGCTGGACATCTAATACAAAACAGTGTCGGCTGCCAGAGGCTCTATTTAGAGAGCAACTTCCAGGGGTCCTGAGGAATCGAGCCTCTGCCTTATAATTCACTTGCTAATACTAGACGAACAGCCCTCATACTATTGCTTTAATTAAGCTGGTTCTTTATATACCAACTGCAACTTCCATAAATTTTCATGGAGATTTGCCGGCTGATGCATTGTTTCCCACTGCCCCCAAATGTCTTATGTTTCCATTTGTTTACTCTTTGAGCAGAAAAAAAGGCAATTTGATGACAAAAACATAGATAATTTTAAGTAAATGCGGTCTTTTGGAAGAAGTTCTAGAGCTTTCTTAAATGTAATATAATAACAGTTATCAACCTTTAAAGCCTTCAGGGCTCTGGGCTTCTGTTGCCATTTTTTTTCTTTGCCTGCCCCTGGATGGCTGTTTTGCTGACTTGCCATCATTTCTTTCCAGGGAAAAGACTTCCAAAAGCTGTTTTTGGGGACCCAGCCCCAGAGACTGTCCAAATGTGTCCACATGGTGTATGAGTGAGAGCAAAGCAATTTGAATTCTAAGTGTGTGAATTACAGCAGCTAATGGGAAAAATGCGTAACAAAAGTTTTATAAATTGATTGCTTTTCGATAATTACTGTGCTTGTCAATGAGAGGAAGCTCGATGATGAGACTATAGCTTCTCAGTTTCACTCGTTTGAGTTGTCTGGCAAGCCCTGTGTCACATGGAGTGCCCCTCACAAATATTTTTACCGCGTGAGGCAACAGTCTACCCTGAAATGTTTTACAAACCCTTTATTTCTGAACCTAGCTAAATGGTTTTAAATGAGATAAAAATGTGATAACTTCATTGCCAAATGTTGTGTATTTTTCTTTATTGACATCAGTTGTCATGGTAGTGATAACTGTACGGTCCGTATCACAGGAAATAGCAGGGTTGTGAGAAAGGCTTAGAAGCAGCCAAGAGAGAATTGGGGCCGTTCACTGCATCCCAAAAGAGGACTGTAAGGTGACACAGCACATTGGCGAAGGGCAGAACTGGGATCAGATCCGTGACTGCTGCCCAAGTCCATGCTCCCCCGACTCTGCTCTGCAGAAATGTGTGTGTTTTCTGTTTTCACTGAGTTGTATATTTGAACAAAATTCTATTTGCAAATAATGCCGAGATAAATGCATAGTTCACTGTTAAAATATTGGGAAGCAGGCATCAGAAGTGTGCATTGCAGTGAGGTGGACCTTTTGGAATATATTTATTAAACGATCACAAGAAGCCCCTTAAGGCATACATGAGTGAATTTCACACGAAGCCAACTATCATCTATGATAGAATTACATTTCAAAGTTAGTGGCTTGGGGACTCAACTCTAACTTAAGCCACTGGTCCTAATCATACGTCAGTATTCCCTCTCATTGCTTTCAATGTGCTGCTCACTTAGGTATGTTTGTCACCCTGTGCTACCTTTTGCGATTTCATTAAACAATGAATATTACTTCTGATAAAAATTAGATGTTCATATCTCTGTATATAAAATGAAAAACACTATTAATTATTTAATAATAATAAACCCAAAACAATAAAATAAACAAACACCGAAAGCATGGGAAACTCAAACTTGACCTTCTTGTCTTTCTGGCTGGTTACAAAATGCGTTGTTTACAAAATGTGGTCTCTTAAGTAAACCCTTTCTTTTCACTACCACTCTGAGATTTGTTGTTAACCTTTCAGAGTTCAAATGTCATCCTCCCCATTGAAGTCACTGCTGGCTGTTACACAGTAACTTCACCTCCATCCATCAGCAAAGAAAAGAGATACGTATTCACAAAATACTTAGAAATTGTCAGAAAAATCAAAAATTTCGTGGCATTGGGAGTGCGTGGTTGGATGGTGGGATCTATGCTGTGTGTAAAGAAATTTGAAGTTAGAAGCAAGTGTAGGATATTGTTTAGTCTTTACAAGGAAGAAAATCTGCCACATGCAACAACATGGATGAACCTTGAAGACATAATGGCAAATTAAATAAGCCAGTCACAGAGGGACAAATAGTCAATGATTCCACTTATATGAGGTACCTAAAATAGTCCGACTTTTAGAAGCAGATAGAAGAATGGCCTTGGCAGGGGCTGGGATGGGGAGGGGAGATAGAGCATCGCTGTTCAGTGGGTATAATTTCAGTTATGTAAGATAAACATGCTCTATAGATTGCTGTATGTTGCAGTGCCTATGGTTAATTTAAAAGTGTGTTAAGAGAGTAGACCTCATGTTAACTGTCATTATCACAATAAAATTTTAAAAAGAGAGGTATGCTCTGCCCAGCACACACTGGATGCAGATTATGTATAATCTGCTAGAGACCCCAATGATACCAGATTATTTAGGACAAAGGAAATGAACTCTAGAAAAGTTAAGTACTTTGCTTTAGGTCATGAGATGAGATGTTAGACTTCATCATGATGGGGGAATCTTAGGAGGTGAAGGGTGGGAAGACTTAGTCATTTGCATCTTCTTCCCAGTCTCTCAAAGCCAGAAGCCACAGGTTAGTGGTTCCCCAGTCAAAGGCGCCCCACTGAAAAGAGGGGGAAGTTACTGCAGGAGTATGACACACCTCATGCCTCAAGGGAGCACCAGCTGCGAGACAGCGAGGCACGCAAAACTATCCAGGCAGATCAGCTTTCCTTTACTTGGAGATGGGTCAGATTTCATAAAATTTAGCTTTTCCAGCAATCCATTCATCTGAAATAAGAAGAGAAGTCTTCCTTCGATTCTAAGATAATTAGCAGTCACCATCCAAGTATTGAGGTCAGCTAATGTGTTCTTGTCATCTGTGTCCAGGATTTATTCACAGGAATCAGAATCGTAGTCCTGCCTAGCAAAGGCTTCAGTTGACCTTGTAGAATTCTGTCCCATTTCTTGTCTAAACCAGCCTAATTCTTATGTATATGACATAATATCTACATAACATAAGACTTATCTTTTCCAGTGTTGAAGGGGAAATCATAATGCTAATTGCCTCTTCAAAGAAAGTCTTGATTTTGAAACTTGATCAACCTCCCAAATAATGATTTGGTTATGTTTACCTAATTCTTATTCATTGGTGAGTGTCTAAAAGAAATCATTATCCAACCTGGCTCACTGATTGCTTTCACTAAGTGTTAAATAATAAATAATGCATTCCTACTTCAATTAATGTACTTAGACATCTCACAGGCCCAATGCTTTGGTGGAAATGTTCTAATCTACAGAATCAATCTGTAGCATCAATCTGCCTCTTCACATTCTCAGCTCCCTAACAAAGAGCTTTTAATTCCAGCTGGGAGGCAAATAGATAATTTAGATTACCATGCTCTGCTATTCTGTTCAAACTGATAAGTAAGATGGGGCATTGGAATGACAACTCTCAAGTCTTCTCGAGGCAGAATTCAGAGTTGATCTGTCCTCCCCCAAAAGTGAAGATTTAAAATTTTTTTTTTTATATTTGTATATTTTTTATCTTAACAAGATGGTCAAGAAGTACCCAAAGACTGTTTTGTTAAAGTGTTATGTATATCTTCTCATTAGCGTGGGGTTTATTAAATGATCCAAACTTTACCATTTTATTAGCATTGTTCAAAAATTATTAACAGAATGTCTGAGGACTCAAGCTGATATCGCATCGATGTGATATTAGCTATTACTTGTATATATTTCCTTCTGATTCTTCTCTATATACATAAATATTTTAAGAGATTGAAATCATGTGCTCACCACTTTCTAACCATTTGTAGTAATCATTATATCCAAAACATTTCCACGTGTCAAGTTCTTATAATTATGTTATAAAACATGTTAATTATAATGCTATAACCCATCTAAATAATGAAGCCTGATTTAACTCTCTCATTAATTTTGGAAATTCAATTTGTTTCTATATTTATATTAGTATAAATAATGCTGAAGTGAACATCTTTGTGCAGAAAGGTTTTCCCCTCCATTTCTTTAGTGGTCAAGGGTCTAGAGACATATAGTTCAATTGCCACCTGTGGCCACATAGGTCACAGAGTCTCCATGGGATTAGACATTAATGCTCTGTAAAACGTATGCTAATTCAATAAATAGAAAGTTACTACATTTTAAATGTATACTTTTAATTATTGGTGAGATCAAGCTTTTCCCCATGGCTGGGTTCATTAACTGAATTTCTGAATTTCATCTTGTACTTCTCATTGGGCTATGTATCTATTGGGATCACTGTTTTATCGTTCTTGGGAGGTTTCTTTTATATTTGGCATGATTCATAACCACATCTACAAGAGTAATAGAAGATTAAAGACAATAAATTGAAAAGAAAGGTAATCAGAGTACATTTCACATGCTTTTAATCTCAAGAAGCTAAAAAAACAATACACTCTCAGAAGTAGGAGACAGGAAGTCCTGGAAGCTTTGCCTCTCTTCGTTAGTTCCACATTTTGCACAGTGCTCTTCCTGGGCAGTCCTTGTGAGATATTGTGAAAATGACTCAGGTACCTTCATCACGTTATCTCTGCCCTCCTTCCCCAAATATGATGCTTTTTGTCATCCTCGAGAACTTTAGACGTTACTTTTTCTAGGCAGAGTTTGCAGGTGTTTGTGCATCCTCCCTGTCTGCACACACCTATCTGCTGTGGCTCACGTCATCCCGTAGTGACTTGCGTACACCTCAGTTTCCCTAGTGGACTATGAGTTCTTGTGAGAGGACCGGAGGAAATGTACATTTTCATCTCTGCATCCTTAGTGCGTAGAATGGCGCCAGGAAGAGACTGGGTGCTCAGCAAATGCTTGTGCTGCTTAATGAATGCTTCAGGGACCACGTTGCATATCAATATCATTTCCGTGATCCCATCACATTATCTTCTTCGAGGGTCTAAATCAACTCTCAGTTACGAAGGGCCAGAAGCTGGCCCTGGGACTTCCGTCGGCTTTTAGCTGCATCCAGCGGATGCCATTACTCCCCACTTCCTCCAGGGCTCCACCGCTCCTTCCAGGCTCTCGGAATGTGGTCCAGGCACCACTGCTTGCTTCTGAACCCCACCTAGACATGATGGGGTGACTGACGGTACCAGGAGATGAACTATTCTAGTGTAAACAGAGTGGCTTCTGCGACACCTTTTTCTCTTATATTTCTTCCCACATTTTTATAAAGTCTTGCTCATATCAACATGCCACATTTAATTTCATAAAATAATGTCACCGTGCTGTGAAACACTCAGAAATATTTGAGTGTGTGGCTTATAACTGTCCAGCTTTGGGAAAGATAAGCACACATATCCATGTCCCCGTGGGAGAACAAAGTTAGAAACTCAACACTCATTTCTTTGCCCCAAATAAATACAAGTGTCAGATCCAATTAGACACTAGAGAGGATGAAGTGCAGGGTGTTGGAGCAAAGGCTGAGATGAGTTTACGAAATTCTTGAAGACTAAGGTTTTCTATGCTGTTGTTTAGAGCAAATGAGACTGAATGCTTTGAAAGGAGTTAAGATATTCTCGTTCATATTTTTCTCTAATAATATAATAAATGATAAAACAGTTGTTATCAGACTTGATTTTTAAACAGACAATCTAAAATGCTTCACCCGAGCATTTACTTACACAATGATGGGGATTTGAAGAGCAAAAGCAAGTCTATTACTTATTTTAACAATTAGGTAACAATGGTACTTAGAAGTATTCATCCTGAGGAACTGCTTATAATCATGACCTAATAATGTGATTGTGACTTTGACAGTGAAATCAATAACAAAGCCAATATCGTCCCAGCCAGGAAATCTGTAGAAGTCATTTTGTCTTTATATCTAAATGCCATGCCCTGTGCCCAGTTTAGTAAATAGTGATATCAAGTCTCACTCCGACTTACCTCCCATGAATATTAAGATACAAACATTTGGAAACTAAAGATGCGATGTAAACACCGTGAATTTTCCCAGATCTTTTGACGTCCTCGTGGGAGTGACTAGAATTTCCAACTGGCTCTTCACGCAGATGTCTCACTGAGAAAGGGAGAGAGGTTACTTGAATATGAGGATGTTGACTTTGCTCCAGATACAGTCTTTCTGAGCTACAGATTCTTAGCAATACACAGTAAATACACTTCATTAAATGTGTGACTTTTACGACAGGAGAGCTACAGTTTCACTTTGAAAACCGCAAGTGGATTGAGTGTCCTAACACGACAGTGAAAAGTCTTCTGTACATTCTGTCACTGCATACCGAGAGGCCATCACTGACAGAGAAAAATTGCTCCTGCTTGTGTTGGCGGTGGGTAACCACACTGTGAAATTAGAAAAATATATATACTATCTGCAAAGTAAGCATGTCTTTTTTTAAAAAGAGAACTTAAGTTTAGAATCATTTATGAGAGCATCAAACGTTGTGCCAACTTCAGCTTAGAAGAAATTTACCTTTGGTTTCTCTTAATTTTTTCCTCTTGCCCAGATAGGAAAAGAAAATTCTGGATCATCAACTGACATTTAGAGATACTCTCTCTGACCAGGTTTCTACACTGCACCACTGTTGACGTCTGATCCCGATGATTCTTTGTTGTGTGGCCGTTCTTCCTGGCCTTCTTCCACCCACTAGATTCAGTAGCCCTCCCCTTCCTTAGTCATGAAAATCAAAAATGTCTCCAGAGATTGCCCACTCTTCCCTGGGGGCAAAAATCCCATCCCTCCTGGTTGGGAGGCACTGATCTAAACCAAACCAAAATCATACAAGAAACCAAACCAAACCTGTCTTTTGTTTTGACTGTGTTGCTTCTTCACAGGGCCAGTCCCTCAGCCTTTCGTTACCTGCTTTCCACAGCTGTGAAGTGGGTGTGATGCTATCTGCTTCTTTCACCCCATAGAAATATGGTGGATTCATTGAAAAGGTGCCTGGCACATTGGAGATACTCAAGAGACATTTGTCAGCTGAATGATGAGTGAGTGAGTGAATGAGTTAAGTGCACATTTAACAGCTCTTTAAGAAACCATGCTCCTTTTGTGGGGGTTCCCTGCCCCTCCAGAGCCTCCCAGGTTTGTTTATATCTCTGTTCCCACGGTGTGGATGGAAGTGGGAGCCTTGCCCAAGCTCCATGCGTCTGCTTTTCTTAGTACCACATTTCCATTGCACAACTGACAGTTCTAATCCTTAACAGAATCATCTCAGTGGTGTAGGCATGTGTTTTGTTGTTGTTGGCTTATTTGTTTTCGTTTTTGATCGTCAAAATGTCAAATGTCAAACTAGACTCACGCTATGGCACAGCTCACGCAAAAACAGAAGGATGCGATTTTACTGCTCGGTGCTACCACAATCTTCCTTAAACGCTGACATCGTATTCTCCTGA
Organism: Eidolon dupreanum; assembly: GCA_028627145.1. NCBI lineage: Eukaryota > Metazoa > Chordata > Mammalia > Chiroptera > Pteropodidae > Eidolon > Eidolon dupreanum. The sequence goes on from CM053507.1 coordinate 4,023,376, forward strand.
TTCTTGTGGGATTCATCTTGTTCCCTTACTTTAAGATCTCGTCCTTGTATTCCCTACCCTCCACTAAAAAACAAAGGCTTAATGAACACATAAACACACGTGCATGCATCAAACACAAAGGTCCTCTTTAGTTTGTTTACCTCGTTGTGACTGAGTCAAACCACAAAATAAACTACCGTAAAAAAAAAAAAAAAGAAATACTATTAGTTTTACATATGTCCCTTTTGTAGGAAAAAATACAAGTCATTAACAGGGAATACTACAATTAACTCACGTAGGTTTAACGATCAGCTTTGGGAAATTGTTGGCATTGTTTTCTGGACACTTAGAGAAAATATCTTTGAATTATAGAAACTCCTTCTCTTTTTCTCTCAACTCTGCTCCATGAAGCCTTTATAAACACATTCATTTTGAATGTGACTCTATGGGAAAGCCATTGTGACCTAGCTTCTGTAGGTCTATGTCATCACAACACAGGACATACATGTGTTGGTGAGAAAATCTGAGTTTCTCCTGAGCTCGGTGAGCTTTCCAAACAGCTTTTTTTTTTTCAGGTTAGCTTGATTTTGTGATTTCACGAAATCTGGCATGCAGCTATTTAAAGGCAATCATTGGTATAAATAAATAAATACTGCCCGCACGGATGATTATTTTGATAATTGGTAGACTAACATGTTGCAGACTTCAGTTATATCATTCTCACGTAACTAAGAATACAGAATAGTAGTCCTGAAGTCTAAAGGAAATATTGGCAACAACATCGGAGGTACTGAAAAGCTGGGGGATTGAAAATAACATAAAATCTAATTTCTACTTTCAAAATATCCTTTAACGTAGCGCACGCATGACTAAATGAGTAAGTGAATGAAGCGAAGTTGATGAATGCAAAATACAGGTATCTTAAGACATTAAAATCTAGACCCAAGAGTAATCCGATGCCCGATGTTCTGTATGTCCCCCTTCCTGGCCTGCTTGGATGCACCCTGGTCCCACCCCACCCCACTCTCCGGTCTATAGCCCCAGTGACTTTTTCAAAATACAAATGTGACCACATACTACCTCTCCACCTCTCAGAAAGAGAAACACCTTTGACGACTTCCCATTGCTACTAAGATGAAGACAAAATTTCTAACTATGGACTCCTAGGACCTCCCGCTCTTCCTTCTCCTACTTCCTGTTTTCTTGCTCTGATGAGTCATCCTCTGGACGCTTTTCCGCCCCCATCCTTTGCTGACTTTCCATCCTGCTTTGATCTCTTCTCAAGTGTTTCTTTCTCAGGCAACCCTCCTATTTCTCTGAACTCCAGACTAGGTCAATCCCACAGTCCACATGCCATTGCTCCTGGTTGCAAGCTGTAGTTCTTCATCTATGGGGGCGGTGACCCTATCAGCCACCCTCATCAGATGCTCAGATCCAAGATGGCAGATGCCATGTCTCTCACCATTGGATCTCCAGCATCTTGCATTAGTGCCCGTCACAGAGTAAGTGCTTCGTAAACATTTATGGAATTAATGAATATGTAATCGTTACACCCATACCTTCTCTCCTTTCTTGTTTCTGCTCAAGGAACTGCATCGAACATCCTGACTTTTGCTTTGTCCCTGGGAACTGCAGTGTGGCCCAGCTGGTGTCTTCATTCTGGCTCTAGCTCCACCTCTTCAGGATGGTACCAATTCATCCTTTGCTATACCATGTCCTTCTGCACACGTGACGCAACTATCATGGCTTCCTTTGAGTCCTCATTACCCTATTTCTTCATTTTCTTCAGTCATCTTTCATACATGTCTTCATTCTCATTTCTACCAGAATATTACTAGCAGTCCTATCAATTGTTCAACGTCATCTGTCTCTCTTAAGGGGAATAGTGAAAATCAGACCTGGGAAGCTCTGAGAGTGAGTTTCCTTATCTCTTACTAAATATTTCAGTCCTTGTTTCAGGAGGGCTGTTGGCCATTGTATCAGATGCCGACAGAATAGGCACACTAATGGCAGGCCGATACACATAAAAATATCTACAATATTGTAGCAGAGTCTGTGCTAGTCATACCCTGTCAAAATTGATGAAAACATACAAGAATTATAAACTATCATTTCCTTTGTATTTCTACTGCCAAAGCAAGATTTTTAAAAAGAGTTAGCTATTCTTCCTTTTTCTTTAACTATGGGTAGAGACCTCTAGTGACTTTAATTAAGGGATAAAACAAATGCATTTCAGCAAATACATTTGGATTGCACCAGCGCCAGACCCTTCAACTCCATAGACATCTTGGGAAATCCAAGGCATAGGAGAGAATCGGACTGGAAGCACGATCCGGACAGTGAGTGACAACCTCTTTGCTCCCCAGAGGACCTCTTGTCCGGGTCGCCTGAACGTCCGTAGGATGTGAGCTGCAGCTGGTTGAGCAACCCCAGTGATGCATACGATGTTGATTTAGATTCCTCCCGAAGTAGATTCCTCAAGCCCAGGCTGTCAAGGAGTCTGAAGATAATTTAATACATATCTTTTTAGGTCTACTGATGAAAAGTGCAACACAAGTACAACGTGGAATCATAATCGTTATTTATTATTGTTAGTGAAAATGCGGTTGGTCATCTCCATAGTGAGACCTAATGCTGGATGGGTATTGACAAACCTTCGTCTGATTTAATCATCTTTCTGGCCATTATTATTTATAAATGAATCTTCTGTCAACATCAAATTCTCATTAGCATCATTAGCATGCTACACTCTAACTCGTAGGATCATGTAAAATTGATGGGATCAAATTTCTATTAAATGCAATGTGCGCTGCTGGGTTGTTATTTATACTGAGCATTCTGGAAGCCTGGGATCATAATATCTTGTAAATAAACATTACATTAGGTGATCTCACCTTTCATTTTAAAAGGGTCTTTAGAAAGCTTTTTAAAATGGTGCAGGAATGGAGCACTCATTATTAAGATTGGAGGGAATGGAGCGATTATTTTATGCGTACAGAATTTCTGGGTGATAAGTGCAAATTAACATCACAGAGTAATTGATGTGAGCAGAGTACTTCTAAATTGAGGTAGGATCCTCAGATTAAGAGGGCAAAAAATTTTTTTTCACATATTTATTTGCTCAGTGGTTTTCCAATCATTAGAAAAACTAGTTTTTCGCTTTGGCCCTCAGTTCTAATGGGGTGTAAGGCTGGATACTGCACACTGCTGAAACGATGAAACATTTTTTCAAAGACCCAGCAACAGCTGCTGCTTACTGAGTTACGAACACCACTTCCCGAAGAATGTGATTTTGTTTCAAAGAGAGCCAAGTACTGCCCAGGCTGTCTCAGCTTCGTCTGAGCTATGATAACGTGGCGTGTTGTTGTCATATTATTCTTAGGTGCGTCTCAGAAAGTGATTCCAGACCCTTCTCCCCTTTCTTTGGAGAGGGGAGGCTTATTGATTTTGGAGACTATAAATCGAAATGGCACTTTTATGATGGAGAGTTATACAACGGTTAGAGGATTTGTATCATGTTCTAGGAAAATTAGAGAATTTCATAAACTCAAAGGGAAGAAAGATTCATGGGGTAGAATCTGGATTGCAAAATGCAAGGAAGCTTACTGGAATCCGTGAACTTCTTAGGGTTACAAGAAAGATGATGATCTGCTTGCCAAGCCTCCCTCCTATGGGATTAAGTTTAAGGCGACTTTCAAAGTATTTCTAGTGCTGCAAGATTTTAGGATGTCTCTCCAGTGAGACAGCTCAAATACTGTTGGTACTTTTAACTCATTCAACTTGTCTCCACCCTACATTTGCAAACTATTTTTTTTTTTTTACTAAACTATGTAAATACAGAGAGAACTTTTGTATTTAACTTAAGAGGCAACATCTTCACTATAATCCTCTTCTAGGGGAAAATAGACATCTTGTCATCAAAAAGATTTTTGATCTGCAATGAAATCACCTTTCAAATTTAATGGTGAAAATGAGAAAAGAATGAAAAATATCCATATATGTCCATACAAGAGGATTATTATTGTCAGTAAATATTTTTATTGTCTTCAATGGCTAGAAAAATATATGGAATATTTAAATGAAAGCAATTTCAAAATGTAAGACCTGAAAACCCCACTTTTAAGGATTTAGTCTAAAGGAATAAATAAAGATACACAAAAAAAAATCAGTTAAAATGATATTCTTGGCAGAATTTTTTATAATAACAAAAAGCCATTATTCATATGATAAAATCCTAATAGATATTAATAATTCTCTTGGAGGACTACAGTTATATATTGTAAACATGTTCACCATTGACTTAATATAGAGGCATTCCACATACTTATCATCATTCCTGAGGAAAATATTTTTTAAATTAATCATTTTTCTATTCATATGCTCTTGATTAAAAAGGGGAATTAAGAGCCACTTCTGGTATGAAAGCTAGACTTAATTTTGAAAAGCAGCAACAATGCAGCAACTTTAGGATGAAGTTTAGTTTTCCAAGGGAGTCGATGATTTTCTAATTTTGCTGTCGTAAAACTACTTCATTAGTGTCCTGAGCTGTCATGGTTTATGTGTGACGTGTTTGGCAAATAAAGTCGGTATTTCATGGGAAACCTCTACAGTCTTGTGACATTAGGGCCTTTGGCCCCTTAGTCGAGGAGGATGTAAAGGCTGCTACCTGGGGAACAGTACCTGGAACAGAGCAGTCCATGGGTGCATGTGGACTAAATGAACGGACGACCGTGTCTGTACAAAGGCAATCCTGAAGAGCCTTGGCAATTTTCTTCTCCTTCATTCATTTACAATTAATCATTTAATTAATTAATTAATATTAATCGGTTAATTAATATTAACCGAGCACCTGCTATGCTGGAAATCCTGGGGACACGGGTACAAAGGAGCTCGTGTTCTTGAGTGGGTCTGATCAGATCAGATCATCTTAATGTTAAGTTCAGGGGAGAAAAAGAAACATGGAAAGACACATGCAGGAAATTTATGGGAATGATGGGGAAAGGAGAGCAGCCAGCTTGTCCAAGTCCTGGCGAAGACCTTCTTGTTTCTTAGCATTGAAAGTACAGGAACCCTGTAGTCCCAGACAAACGGATGGCTGGTCACCTTAGAAAAGTCATCTCACTCAGCTAGGACTTTCTGGAAGAGGTGCCCCTGGATGCGTGGGCTGCGACTCTGAGCCAAAAGGGACCGGCCTGGTGAGGGCAGACCCCAGGCCGAGGAGGCTGCCCGAGCAGAGGAACAGCCCAGAGCATGTAGGCAACACGAGGCAGTTCTAACATCGCCAAGACATCAGTTGATGGGAATGGAGGTATAGAAAGATGAAAGGTCAGGTGACAAAAGCCTGATCACAGAGGACAGCGAAGGGACGCAGGTGAGCGCGTCAGTTTGCTAGGCCTGCTGGACAAAGTACCAGCCACGGGCTGCTCAAACGACGGGGATTTATTGTCTTACAGTCCCGAGATCACGGTGTTGGCAGGTTTTGGTCCTCCTGAGGTGGTGAGAGAATCTGCTCCGTCTCTTCTAGCCTTCTGGTGATTCGCTGGCAATCTTTGGCATTCCTTGGCTTGCAGAAGCATCCCTCTGATCTCTAGGCAGAGAGACGAAAAGTATTACATTCACATGGCATTCTGTGTGTGTGTGTGTGTGTGTGTGTGTGTGTGTGTGTGTGTCTTCAGATTTCCCCTTTTAATAAGGAAACCAATCACACTGGATCACGGCCCATCCTTGTGACCACATCTTATTTTTAATAATTATATCTGCAATAGTCTAATTTCCAAATAAGGACATCTTCTGAAATACTGGAGGTCGAGACTTCAACATATGCATTTCTGGTGGATGTGATTCAACCCATTACAGTGGGGATGGTGTTAAGGAGGCTGAACAGGGACCCAAAGAGGCCTGGTGGCCTTGGAGTCTCTTGTCCTCATGGCGGCAGATAACCCAACAAGGTGTGTAGGGAGGTAGGTCCTCCTTCAGTCCAACAGGTGCACAGTAAGGAAATACAGCTGAGCACTGAGAAGGGGGCCTGAGGTCCCCTAATCCGAGAGGAGGCTGACCACCCTGACGTGGACAGTGAGCGGAGCAAGGGGCAGCAGCCACCTCCTCTGGTCAGCGAATGCTAGGTCTGCTGAGCTCTCTCTTCTGTTAGGAATAAACTGGATAAAACACAACCCCCTACAAACTGCTCTAGGTCCTGAAGAAAGAAACGTTATTCTGAGGAGTGTAGCCTTTTAAACGCCGTTTACCAAGGGAACCGGGAGAAAATAATTTGGCGGTGAGGATGCACAAATATATGGTTTCTCTAAAACAGCAGCTGAAAAGTCATGAAGAGATGACAGTGACCTAAATAGATGCCTGCGTAGAATAGAAAGGATTAAAAAGAAAGCGAAACATGAAGTAGCGTCAAAAGCTCCATCCCGTACCAACTGCAGCATCAACGGTGCAGAAAACAGCATTTGTCACTCCCCCAGAGTGCGGAAGTCAAGAGCACAGGATAAGGAGAAGAAACGAGAAAGTGAAAGGCAAAGGGCCAAAAAAACAGGCCCTTTTTAATGAATATTTATGAAAAAAGTCCAGACTGATTGGAAGAGAAGACAGTGGAAGAAAACATTCTTGATTTGAAAAGAAATCATAACCGCAAATACGCTTAGGTACTTTTTTTCATGTATTATGATTATACGGTTGATTTTTCAGTTAGTTGCAATCATACATAGAGTTTTGTTTCTTCATTCACCTTTACATTGTAGTGTGAGCATTTCTCATATCATTAGATAAATTACAGAAGAGGTTTTTAATTGCCACATGATGCTTCATCATGTGACTATTCCACGATTTAAATATTTCATGATTTTATTTTGAAATGTCGCTCTTTATGAGTAACGCTGCAGTGTATATTTTCGTTCATAAAGTTTTTCTTATATCACACGTTATTTCCAGAGGATCATTTCCTAGAACTTGAATTACTGGGTCAAAGGACATGTAAACCAGAGGTTCCCAGACTTTAGGACTCCACAGACTGAGAAATTTAAAAAACAATAACAAAAAATAAACACATGACCAAAATAGAGTTTTTCGCATTTTCTTTGGTCAAGTAAGTGCATTCAAAGGGAAAAAAAAAAAAAAAAAACCCTACTGTGTAGCATGATTATTCATGAGAGAATATAATTTTACTCCAAAAATTTGAGAGGATTTAATTTCACAATAAAGGACTGTATTTAAATGGAATTATTTAGTTCCATGGATAACTCAGTACATTGTCTTCGCCGTTTTTTAAATTTTACTCTATACAGGTGGCAGTTTTGTCAGGAATGGACAGTGGCCGCACTGTGGCTGCTCAGGAAGCTTGGGGTAGAGCATTGCACCCTGACACGTGGCAAAGCATCCTTTGTTTTTTTGAATGTGTAACTTTCTGTAACTTTTTGCTTTTGCATTGCTACACATGCTGTAGATAAGTGGATTCAACTTGAATGTGTCATTTTAAGTTCCTTTTCATACTCCTGAGGGCATCAGTTACTTTGCCAGCAATCCCTAATGCGGATTGGTCCTTTCTACGTTATCAAAAGGCTTCTGTGTCTTTTGAGTGAGTGCTGGAGAAAGGCTGGTGCTTTGTATCAGGGAGACCTGGGATCAAACGCTGCTTCTGCTACTTTTCGGTGGCTTGGCAAGCTTGAAGGGGCATGACACGGGCAGGCCTGAGCTTCCTCATCTTCGAAGGTAGGGCTGATATCACTCCTACTCCACTTCATGAGGTGGTTTTATTTATTTATTTTTTAAACCAACCAAATCATTTAATGCAAGACCTGGCATGTTCTAAGCGCTTTAATAACTGTTCCCTATTCTTTTTGCAATTTCCTCCTTTCTTTCACATGATATAAATTGACAAGAGAAAAATTCTGAGGTGTCCTAAATTAAATTATAGCAGGCCGGAAGGTGGGAAGAAGAGACCAGTTAATCAGTGAATGGAGCCATGAGCAGAAACCAACAAAATCACACACACACCCCCCCACCCCCCACCATATTCTCAGACCTGTGAGTAAATACTTTAGCCTCTATGGGCCCTGTGGTCTCTGCAGCAACTACTCAACTTGACCATCACGGCATGAAAGCGGCCACGTCAATAGTAGACAAAGAACGCAGTTGTGTTCTAACAAAACTTTATAGACACTGAAATTTAAATTTCCTATCATTTTCATGGTTTATGTAATATTCCTTGAATTTTTTCCCCAGCTGTTTAAACACATAAAATTCTCCTTAGCTGTAGTTTGTCAATCTCTGCTGTAAACCATAAGGAAGTGTTAGGGAAAATGTATCTAGTGGTATTTTTGTAAATAACACATTTTCTTGTAAGATTAAAAACGGTTATTTTGAAAAGAAGGTTTTAAAAACATCGCCCTGACCTATGGCAAGACAAATGGTAAGATTGTTATAGGTGTAAACACTCTGAGTCTCACCTCCTAAATTGTGGAACAGGGAGCAGGTTTCGTGAGATCTTCAAGGTCATACATCAAGTTCATCCTGGGTAGAGCAAGGGCTGACATGGACTCTCCTTCGTCTGGTGTTCTTTCCACAGCAAAGGATCCCATGATTTTATAATACATACTTTACGGTTAACTAGACACTGAGATTTTTATTCGTCAGTGAAAAGCTTATTCAAAACTTGGTCTCCCTGAGAAGAAAAGTATAAACAATAATTTCACGTGGTAATTTTCCAAATTTCTTTACCATATCTACATATCCAAACACAGCTGTATGAAGACTTAAGTTGGCTCCAGGCAAAGAATGAGCCTGCTTACCCTTGTTTTAGAAGGCAGTGCCTGTTATTTGTTCAAAGAAATGCACTGAATGGCCCCACCCCAAATAAAAAAAAAAGTGAAAACACCCAGTTGTTGACAAAGCCCCCCACTGGCTCTCTCTTTGAATGGTAAGAAAGGAGAGAAGAAGAAAGAGAGGAGAGAGGGAGGTTTCACATTTCAAACAAAAAATATACACTGGCTATAGTTTAGTGAAGTCCTTACCTCCCAGTAAGAGTTTTAACTGAATGACACATTGGGCAGACCTATGAATTTTTGATTAAACCTTATTTATATTGTACTCTTATTTCTAGAAGTTCAAAACTATCTTTGTACCTGTACCAAGACACTAAGTAGGATTATGAATGATTTAATTTTTTTCCTCTATATTTTCTAGTTTTTCCATAATGTATATACTCATATGTATAGTATTCTGGAACAATGTTTAAAATAGCAAAAAATGGCGAACAACACATACTGTATGTGAGCATTTAAAAAATGCTTTTCAAAAATAAGATTCTTCTATTTTATGGAACTTTATATGTTCAACAGAGCGGTTGCTCTCTACACGGAGATGGACTGTGAATATACATCACACATTGGATTTCTAAGTCTTAGGAGGAAAAAAGAATGCAAACTACCTCGTTAATCATTCTATACTGTTTACGTGCTGCAGTAACATTTTGCTCATGCTGGGTTAAGTAAAAATAAAATATCAATATTAATTTCACCCGTTTCTTTTTACTTTTTAAATATAGTCACTAGAGAATTTTCAGTTGCATACTTGCGCTGCATTGCGTTGCTATCGGCCGGTGCCGTCATAGCTGTTCAGCTGTTTTGAAACATGTCTGGGGCGATTTTTAAAAACCGTTAACAGTCGTTAACGCTGGAGCCAACAACCAGGAGACTTGAGAAGGTTTGAAAGGAGACTCAGCTTTTCAGGGTGTGTCCTCTTGTGCCTTAAAAATATTTTTCCACATGCATATAATTACCTACTTAAAAGCTAGACACTTTGAAAAATAATTTAAGTTAAAATAAATTCATAAAGGAAACTCTACAAATCATTGTTATCATTGATCAGACTCTTAGAGGGTCATGGAGGGTTTTTTTCTCTTTACTGTCCAAAAAATAACTATCGAGGTGTGCTATTTCTTATTGCGTGTGTGTGTGTGTGTGTGTGTGTGTGTGTGTGTGTGTGCATGTGCACGCACGTAGGCGTGTGTGTATTTAAAATTTTTTCTTATGGACAGAATTAGATCCGATTGGCTCAGGGCCTTACTTTCCCAATATACTAAAGAAAGTAAATTTTATTTAGAGAAAGGAGTAATACTTTCGTGGGGAAAATTGAAATACATTCCCAAAATATCCTGTATTAAGAAAAAGACAGTAAATAGAGTTTAAAACTCTGGCTTGGGACCCATCTTCCACAGAGGATGTAACTTAATGATCTTGTGGTCATTTAAAACAGCAAATATTTTTTCTACTGACATAAAAATACAATTGTTTGCTTTTAATATAAATTTAGTTTACTTTCCTCTTAGAAATGAAATCAATTTCAAGGCAATAATGTTTAAAATTAAACACTTAATCTCAATTAACACTTAATTTTATTTTATGAGGAGTTATTCCCTGAGTTACAGCCAAAGATCAAATTCTGTTAATTTTATAATTATCAGACTCATTACTAGTCATCTGGTTTATCGGTCTTAAAAAAACAATTAAATTCTAAAAGCAACTAATTTGTGTTCAGTCAACAGCTTATTTTTCTAACACTATAAAATGTGATAAATTATATAAACCTCATATGGTAAGACTCTAATTACAGCAACATCACCATTTAGAATTAGGTTAAACCATATGTGTGATATTGTAAGTTATACTAAGAAATGTATATTTGTACTTCGTTCCCTTTCCTGGAACAGGGCTCCTGAAACCTTTGAAATTTTCCGAGTGATTAGAGCAAGGCCTCTTCAACCACACCTGAGTTTATGTGAATGAGGTGACTTTTGGAAAGCTCTGAGGTAACCTAATGATAGGAGCTGGTTGCTAGGGGAACCAGCAACGTATTTAGAGAGTTGGAATTTTTAGCCCCATCCCCTCCCCATTCCTGACCCCCAGGCTGGGGGTCCTTGTACTCACAGGTGAACAGCTTACCTGTGCTTTGGCTTTTGTACATTTCTCTACTGGCAATCACCTCTCCATCTGTCTTTTTTTTTCCCCCTTCTAGAATTACATCAGTCTTACCAAAATTTCATCAACTTTCCTGGGAAAGAATTTCTACTCAGAATATACGGATTCCCACCCCCCCACTATGGATACATATCTATGAATTTATGAAAGCCAACAGGATAATTGGGTTTATTTAATCCTATAGGTTTTCAAAGCTAGCCTTTCTCGGTTGCATATACTTATTATACTATGGTTAGAAAAGGAATATTCACGTTAAAAGAGAAAAGAAGACTCTACACCTAACAGTGGAAAATCAGCAAATATGGAAATAAAATATACAAGTCTGCCATGGGTAAAGAAAGGAATATCTGATGGAAGCAGAAGAAAAACAAACATTCACTTAAATGCAAAGCCAATGATAATTCAGACCCGCTTAACAATTTGAACTTGAAAGGCTTTGAAGGGTACGTTTGAGGGATAAAAAGATTGTGAACTCTCTCCCCTCACTTAGAGGAAAATAAGCTCGTGATTCCTTCATGTTTACCTTCCAAGATCTGCAGGCTACATCGAAATGATAGTTTTTTATGCATTAATGTTTACATAACTGCTATTTTTGCAGATTTAAATTATAGAGAACAGCGATTGTTGAGGGGGAAAAAAAGCAGTATAAATAAATAGAAGCTAGAATTTTCCCCTGTTAGAGATAAGTTTTTGCTATTCCTAGCGCAGAAGACCAGTCCTGTTTGTGTGAGATTGTTCTTGGGGGTCGCAGAATGAGTTTCCTGTAAGAAAGAATGTTGCAAGTAGGACAGCATACAATAGGTTAGTTAATAAAACAAGCTTTGACTCTCCACAAGTGGTAAAAGGAACCATGTATTTTTATTTTTGCAGGTATGTATGCTCACGAGAGCTATCTCTGTCATTCTCAGGGAAAAAAACAAATGAGCAGGAAAAACTAGTAAGGGTAGTAAGTTTCAAATTACATGTCCTTAGCTTGGGTGCAGTGTACATCTCATGTCACTGGGTGGTTGGGGATTTTACATCATAAAATCGATGTTTAGAGATGTTTTATCCTTCCGTCATTCCCAGTTTGGGTCTGTTGTCTTTGGGGTGACTGCTCAGATTTCCCTTTTCACTCTCAAAAGTGTCCCAATAATGGGCGATCGATTTTATGTTTGCCTTTAATTTAAGTCTGAAGGACGGAGAGGAGGCACCTAGCCTCGTGCCACCTCGCTGAAAGGTGGTAGTAATGTGTCTTGAGATGGACACGTGGTGCTTTCTTGGTCTTATATAAAATGTGATGGGCAGCGCTAGCCCTTTTTAACAGATTTAGCTATTTCTATTGATCTGTAATTTACGTTATAAGTGAAAACACTGTGCTGGCTATGTAAATACAGCATCTACGAAGTCCCCTAGCCACTGCTTGCTGCCCCCACCCACCACGGGCTCCAGCAGCCTTGTGTTCTGCTCCCAAAGCCCACTGAACTAACTCTAGAGAAACCCCGTAGTCCTCCCTGCCAAGATTGATCCCAAAAGGGCGTTACCGAGGAAGAGGGAGCCTGGTTCAGGCATTAGTCCAGTTAGAGGGAAGAGACGAAGGTGTTCAAGAGATGTGACAAAAGAGAAGTAAAATATTTTGAGGATGAGGAGATGTTTGTTTATAACCAAAAGGTGGAAGCAACCCAAGTGTTCATCAACAAACAAATAAAGAAAGAAAGAAAATGTGGGGGGCGGGGGGGAGGAATCCATATATTCTGAGTAGAAATTCTTTCCCAGGAAAGTTGATGAAATTTTGATAAGACTGATGTAATTCTAAAAGGTATTGGACTAACAGAAAAATTTATATATATATAATATATATATATATATATAATATATATGTAACATATATATAATCACAAACTACACAGTGAAATGTTATTCAGCCTTAAAAAGGAATGAAGTACTGACACATGCTATAAAATGGATGGACCTCGAGGATATTATGTGTGAGACAGGCCAGACACAAATAGCAAAAGCCGTCCGCCCGTCCTTGCAGGAGGTGTGAAAACTTCTCCTTGCCCCCGGCTGTCCACCGCGCCCACCTTCTCGCCCTCCGCTATGAGCCTGCGCCACCTGTCTTGACAGGCGCGGAGCTCAGACCCCGCAACATGTTGGGTGTCTCGTTACCGTTTTACCTGAGAGAGCCAGCAGGCTGACGTTTCTGGACTGGCGGGAGGTTCCCCCTTCCCCCGTCCAGCCACAGACCTTTGCGCAGCCCGCTTTGGGTCACGCCTTGGCTCCAGGGCTGGTTGTGACCGTGGAAACGGCACGCGAGACAGCGCATCAGCGCCTGGCGCTGCCCGTGGCGTCACGCTGCGTCCGCATCCACCCCATAGCCAAGCCCGGGTGTCTGCCTGTTACTCCCAGTCTATGCCTTTTCCTCGGCCAAACAAATGTCTCCTTTGATCATTTTCTCTTTCCATGCCAAAAATAAACCTTGTTATCCACTGTGTCTGGAACATCCTCCCACTTTCCAAGCCATATCGTGTTTCATTTCTGCACCGATTTCAAAGTCTCCCTCCTTCAGGTGAGTCTAAGTGATGTCATGATATTGTGGCCGTTATTCTTCATCATGATGGTGTTTTTATTTTTTTCTTTTTTTTAAAAAAAAGTACACCTGAAACTAATATGATACGGTATTGCCAAATATACTTTAATAGAAATTTTTTAAAGTTTCACTTTGAATGTACCTGAGAGCCAAATAATTGTTTTCCTGCATCCTGGTAAGCACAGGAAACTAGATTACAAAGCCTACTTCTGGGTAGGTACGAGACGTCTCCAGAGATTTCTAGGTCTTCTTTATCAGAATGGTCTTGGGTAAGCTAACTCATGTGGGCGAGAATGATTTGTAGTAAAAGTATTTGAAGGTCCTGGGCAAGCCCTATCTCTGGTGAAGGAAGCAAGAAAAACACAACGTCGGGTGCCCTAGTGTGCAAAACGGTAGGAGGCCCAGGAACATCACTTTTCCTTTTAGCTTCAAGACTCTCATATTTCATTTGCATTATTAAAAAATTTCTCTGCTTGCCGTATGGTTTGATTAAGTAAGCATTCTCTACTTACATGATGAAAATAAATATCAAGAGAATAATTGGACATGCCAAGTGTGCTCAGTGAAGCAATGTGTGTAGGCAGCCCTGGAAACAGTGACACAGTGATTATCTGTGCATAACTTGGTCATAATATCATCACTGTCTAGACTACTAGACAATTAGCATCCAGACACACTATAGCTCAGATTGAAGAAGGTCATTAAAAAAAGAGAGAGAGAGAGAATAAGCCTATTTGGGAAAGAAAGACCTGGTTCATTCTTTTCTAGAAAGGTGTGTATTGGAATTTAAATTTGAATTGAGATGTGCTTTTCGATTTTGCTTCCTTTTATGAGACTCTGCTTCATCCCTTTCCCTATAAATGTAGGTCATGGAAGCAGTTTCTCCCAGACACCTTGTCTAATAAGTTCAGATATATGAAGGACAAAGCACATTTCTTTGATATGATAATTCATCCCTGTCTCCACCTCTTTGCTCTTCTCCCTCTATCTTTCTTTAAAAGACAGATTTCAGCATTTAAGGAAATGTCAGTGTTACGGGAAGTCCCTATAGAGAAGACAACATGACCCTTAAATCCTCAGCACAATCTAAATAGAGATATCTGTAAGAAAAAACAACACACCTGTTCCCAGTTATTGTTTCTCCTTTTACCTACTGGAAATTTTATGTGGCGTAAATTCATAGGATGATGGAAGCCATGGTGCATTCATAAATTCAGGATTCTTTATCCTCCTGCTACAATAACTGGATCACATTTCCCAATGTCCTCTGCAACCGGACGGAGTTACGTGACTGAGCTCTGACAAGTAAAATGTGGAGAGAAGTAACTCACGGTACGTCTAAGTCTGGCCCCTTAAACCCCGCATCCAATTCTCCATGCTCGCTCTCTTCTCTTGTCCACTAACCAATGTGGATAAGAGCTACAAAGTGCTGGGATGCAGGATAAAAGAAGCCTGAGTGATGAGTTACCACTAGAAGAAGAACAATCCCACCTGGAAGTCCTGGGCTTATCTATGGCTTGGGTGAGAACTGTAATCTGGTTTTGTGAAGTCACTGAAATTTTGGGGTCGTTTGTCACAGCAGATAGCCCACCCCGAACCATATACGTGGGTGGCACTACAGTATTTATTTGCGTGTTGAAACAGGGAAATGTTCAGATATAGATAAGGTAGCAGAAGCCTATTTTTCCTACGACTCTAAGGAACTCATCCAGTATGTGGATGGATCTATCCCATGCAATTAACACATTCCCTGTAGAGCATCTGTTGGTTTGCAATACCCAACTTTGTAGAACATACGTATCCTTCAACACAACGTGTATACTCACATCCCCAAAGGTGGATACAGCCCCTAATCTAGTAATGAGAAAAAAAAAGAGAGACGAATTGAGGGGCATCCTGCAAACTATCTGACCAATAATCCCCCCATCTGTCAAGGTCACCAAAAAAAGAGAGTCTGAGAAATTGCCATGGCCAAAAAGAGCCCAAGGAATCACCATGACCACATGTATTCCTGAATGGGATCCCGGAACAGAGAAAGGACATTAGGCAAACATTAGAGAAGTCTGAATAAATTATGGACTTTGGGTCATAATAATGGATCAAGATCGGTTCATTAGCCGTGACAAAAGCACAGAGCAACATAAGATGTTAGCAGTGGGGGAAACTGGGCGTGGAGGATGCAGAAAGTCTCCACCCTGTCGTTCCGATTTTACTGTAAATCTAAAACTATCCTAAGGTAGCAATCTACTATTTTTTTTTTTTAAGAAAGTAAATACGACATTTCTCACAGAATGATTTTAGGAAAGATCCCGAATTCTATCCCGAGTACAGGGAGGTGACCCGTGGTGGCGGAAAGCACGCTTTGGGTCAAGGAGGGGCTGTCACGGCACTCAGGGGTCGTGTCCCGCACTGCAACAGCTGTCCTCAACAGCCATGGACACTTCCTTGGCAACCAGGAAGCAACGTGGCAAGCGTTTGTCATCTCGACCTGACAGACACTGATGAACCAAAGTCAACAGAAGGCGGAGGGGCCTCGTGTTTGAAATGGAAATAACGTGGGACCGCCTCGCGCCGTGACAGTCCCCGACATCCGCCCATCGCTTCTTTGGCTTGTGATTTCACTCGGTCTCTGTTCTGTCTCATCTCATCTGTAATCAGAATTATAGCGTTCTTACAGGGCCGTGTTTGATTCATCTTGCCCTCTGCTCATCGCCCGTGGGCCACACACACACACACACACGCACCTGTGTGCGCGCACACACAGTGCCCAGCGTAAACTCGGGGAGCCTGGGGAGGAAATATCATCGTGGGGAAGACGGAGCAAAGCAGACACCACAGGCAGAGGGCCTTGAGTCTTCTGCCCAGGGCAGAGTTCATCTGACAGCTGTCCAAGGTTTTGGCCAGGACGGTTTGTAGAAGTCCTGATACAGAACCAAGCAAGCAAGGAGTCATGCATGTTCTCCTGACTTAATTTTTTTTCGTAAACATATGTCAGCTCTCAAACTGTTGAAAGAGTTAATGCTTTCTTTTTTCCCCCCTGCAATAAAAACATAACACCAGAGACACAGAAAGCCAGCTTTCAAAGACAGAGGCTGAAATAACAAAGATGCTTTTTAAAATGAGTACTTAAGGAAAGGGTCACTTTAAGTGGCGTGGCACCAACATGGTTACACCAGTATTTATTTTTCCGTGGAATGTGTGTGTACGTTGTGGGTTGGAAGTGGAACCTGGGCCAATCCAGGCTAGGCATAAAGGAGTCATTTAGGGCCCTTCAAAATCATTAGCACTATTAGTCCTGACTTGAAATGAGTGAAACGCACAACGCTTGCCAGAGGAGAGCAAGTCCTGCCGCTTTTCAAAGTCATCAAAGCTCTTCCAGAAGGAACTGTCAGAGTGCAGGGCCTTCCTGTGAACTGCCAGTGACATGGAGCATGCATGCCGGACTGGGGCTTTCCCTGGCCTCATGGCACTCCAGGTGGGTGCATGGGGAAGCTGTCACTGGCCACCCTGCCAGGGTCCAGCAAGCATCCTTCCGGGGGCAGCAGGAACACCTTGCTTATTACCCGGGAGCGGGTGGTGGATGTGCGCATGCTCACCGACCAGCCCGTCCCTCCTAAGGAAGAGGGCGCTAGATCCCCGTAGGTGTGGGGGTTGTGACTTTGACCCTCCGCTTCCCTTTCTCTGACGTTGTTGTCTGCGTTTCTCCACACAAGACTGCTTGTTCTACTGATTGTTCAACTGAGGTGCCACCTGACACCTGCATTACTAAACCCCTTTTAAAAACATGCTGATGCACATGTGCTTTGGAAGAGATCATTAGGATAGAAGGAAAGAGTCTTTTTTTTTTTTTTTCCCAGTGCGCACACCCACATCATTCCAAACAATCCCATATAGTGTAAATTTGGACAAGCCTCTTCATTTTGCAAGGTCTTAATGATTTTACTTTTTACTGGAGGGATTGGCCTTGGCCAGAGATTGGGTTGCAAAATCGATTTAATGGGTTGCAACCAGCATTGAAAAGTAAAGAATAGAACAGACTATAATAAGATAAAACTGGGTGAGTTTTTCTTTTTTTTTGTGTGTGTAGGTGAGGTGTGTAAGTACTGGTTTTACGAAGCCTGTTATTAAAATCACGTGTATGTAGGCACATGCCCACTATGTTATAATGTAAAATAGATTTCCAACTCTGAAATCCACTGACAGAATCGATACTGTAATGTCTTTGCTGTGGATCGAGGCCCTTTTTCGGTGAGCTGGTGACCTCCTCTTGCCTCTCCATCCTTCTCCATGCTGCCTTTGGAGGATGGGCTCTGAGCATTGCCTTGGGGGACCCTCTGGCTCTCTGGTCCTGCCGGGTTCAGCTAACAAAGGGCCCAGCAGGACATGGAGTGAGAGTAGAGAGAGAAGCTAGGCTTCATTTTGCCAGCTCCTGTTCCGTGGGGTCTCAGTGGAGAAACACACCCTGCCCATCCTCCTGTATCCTCAGCTCATCACGCCATCTGTTCTGGAATTGGGACAAATACAGTGAAGTAGCCTTAAAATTATAGTTGTGAATAAGCTCTATCCAAAATAGTTTTATATATAAATTAAAGTTTATAGGGAGGAGGTAAGGGATTATTGTGCTCTATAAAGTGCTCATTTGATGGAAAGGAGGCTACAATATAAAAAAAAAAAACGTGGGAGGTAGCAGGCGTGGTTCTTTGAAGTAATCAGCGCAAATGTATTCTAGAGATTAGCTAGAATCCTGTTTTCTTGACTGAATGCATTCCCAGATAATTGCTAGACAATTTAGAAGAAGGATCATAGAAAACAGTGTCTAAATGAACACAATTCAGTTTATCACAGTCTACTAAAATGTATTGTTCAGTTTGATTTTCAATGCACAGGAGCATGAGATTAAAATTCATTTGAAAGCTGTTATTTGCCTGGCACTGTTCTTGGTGTTGGGGATTCATCAGACAACATTACAAAAGGTCCCTGCCCTCATGGAACTTACATTCTAGCAGAAGGAGACAGAAATCCAATATTTACTATAAATCGATGCATTATATATATTAAAGGGGCTGAGTGTTACGAGAAAAAAAAAAAAAGCAGATCAGAGACAGGAGGGTTGAGACTGCCGGGGTCTGGGGGACACGTTGCAGTGTCACATAGAAAGGTCAGTTTAAACCTCATTAGGAGACAATCTGAGCAGAACCGGGGGGAGAGAAGAAGATCCAGGTGGAGGGAACACCCCACCTGGAGGGGGTCAGCCGGAGGGCAAAGGATCAACACAAAGGCCGTTGTGGCTGCTGCAGGCGGGTGCAGGGTGATGGGAGCAAGAGAGGAAAGCGTGGAGGAGAGGAGGGACCCTTCGGAACGTGGGCTGTTTTTCGCCGAGTGGAGAACTCCCGAAGGCTCTGGGTCTCACCTGAGCAGACCGCAGTGATGACGGCTCCAGCGGGCACGTTGACAGTAGGCCACGGGGAGCGAAGTGGGACAGTAGGATCAGGTAGGAGAGACACTGTGCCCGAGACTGCAGAAGTGGCAGGAGGCGGTGAGAGGCGGCTGGATTCTGGACATCTTTTGAAGGAAGAGCCAGGAAGATTGCAGTGAGTTGGGGACGAGAGTCATGGATGACTCAAAGATTTTTGACAGGGTCGAACTGAAAAATGCCACTCATTGAGCTCATGTCAGAGTAAACAAACGGTGGCTCTGTGACTCAGCTCCAGTGCCCTTCCCAAGCGATGGGACAGATCTCACGGCGAAGGTCTGTTTTCCAAAGGATTCATTCCGATCAGCTGGCCACCTCAAACAGAACACGGTTTATGAAGTTCTGCCCTAACGTTTTTGTTTTCCCACGTTGATTATTTCATGAACTTCTTTTTTTAGAGGTTCTCGATTACATGGGTCAAATCGTGCGAGGTGACGGCGGTGGAAGATTTCTGAATGAGCTGGGATTGCAAGTTTGGTGCCAGGTTTCACATCAAATGTGTTTGGGTGAACAGCATCCCATTAAAACAACATTTTATAGCTTGCTTCCATGCGCATGTAACTGCTGCACCACATGCGAGCAATTAACCAGTGATGTATGGACGTTTGTTCCAGCTGGTGCTATAAAAAGGCGCTTTCAGTGAATTATTTTTTAAGATTTGAATACTTTATAGTGCTGATTGGGCAGTAACTGTAGGAAAAAGAAGGAATAGGAACAGGCTGCCATGTCCTGTTAATAGGCCCAGAGAGAAGGCTCTGTGAAACGGTCCAGATAACCAAAACTCTTCGTAAGAGGTGGGATTTATAGCCAGAAGGGATTATGTAAATTATGGAGCTCAACCAACAGCTTTAAACAGTAAGGAAAATGAGGCCCCATCGTGTTAAGCTGGCCGAGCCAAGAGCATGGACTACAACCCAGGTGAATGGCCTGCCGGCTGGTGTTCACGCCATGCGGTCTGTTTCTCTCCCTTCCATCCCATAAAAACAGAGCACTCACCTCCAAGCCCTGTTTGCCCTGTTCCGTGAAGAATCCCAGCTGAAGCCAAATCAGTGGCTTCAGCCCCACACCCTTCAGGAAGCGAAGAAATCGGTCTCTGGTCCAGATTCTGTCCCCCAGCCCCAAGCTCCGCTATCCCTCCTCGGCCCTGGTTCCCTGGAAGCTCAGCCCTCCTG
>CM053507.1:4051563-4068881 GCA_028627145.1 Eidolon dupreanum
GGGTTTCTCACTGGGTTCCGAGACACGTGGCAAGCGTCTACGCTCAGACTTTCCCCCAGCCTACGTCATAGCCAATCACCTGAGACCTTCTGAAAGCCTTGCCTTCTTTGGCTGGGTCTTAGTTTTCTGATTTCATTTCACACCTTCCTCTCGTACTCATAGCCTCAGTCTAAGGGGAGGCAGAACATCTCAGTCACTTCCGGGAGACGCCACCATTCTATATTCTTTCACTCAATGTCAATTCCCCCTCCTTTTGTTCTTTCTACCTATCAGAGAGGCATTTCTGAAGAAATAGCCTTGGGTTTTTTTCCTCCATAATTAGTTTTTGGGTTTTCCCTTTCTCTACTGTTGTTTCTGTCCTCTCTGCTTGTGACGAACTCATAATATGCCATCAGGTTTGATATTAAAACTCCCATTGTGGCCATCTTATCCTTGATATCATCTTTGGTGATCTGGCACCAGCAACTCAGTGGAAATTATTTCAGGTCGACGTCCCTGAGAAGGAGTGCTAAGTGCAGTGGTAGCAGCAGCTCTTACTCTTCTGAGAGATAAACAGCTTCTGCTGATCGGGCCCCAGGCATGGCAGAGACATTCAGTCGGGGAGTTGGAGGAGGCTTCAACTGAGAGCTAAAGTACAAAATAGTTGGGGCATTTGAGAGTGAACCCAGGGGATGCCCGTGTTCCGGAGCTTAAAGCATGGCACAGCTCAGCATTAGGACAACACCACTGCCCTGCAAACACTCTGCACGGTTCACATTACCTAGACATACATTGAGATGGGTGCCTAACAAATCGCTCTGGTATAGGAATCAAGGCCAGCGGGAAATTGCCAACACGTCTGCCTTGTGCTTGTGTGACACTGGATGAGAGAAAGTATATCTTAGAATCCTTATGCCTTAATTCCAATTTTGAGAGGCAAAAATGCCAAGACCAGTCTGAATTATAATAGATAATTAAAGAGGACCTCCGTTAAATGTGCATTTAAAAAAATTGATGGGCAGGTTGTAAAAACAATGGAGTAATTGCAAAAGAAAATGGGAAGCTCTGGCCCCAACAGCACCTGTCCCAGGAGTAAAGTGGGGTTCTGTCAGATCCCACTGAGGTACCTGTGGAGCCCTCGGGGTGTCCCCTCCCTCTGCGAGCACTGACCCACCGGTGGCCCTGTGACTGGAGAGTGTGCAGAAAAAAACAGAAACAAGACTCCATGCACCGCCAGCGTGAAGAAAGGAGTAATTTGGGTTTTCGCTTTATGGATCATGGTGTCCGTCTCTTACAAAGCCTGGCTGTGCCTCCCTTCTGGGATCTTCGAGGTACTTCCACGTACTCCCAAGTATATTGCCCGAGTCTCTGGTAATTCAAATGAATTTCTGTTCCTTCAGCAGAGTATTGACTGAGAATTTTCCTTCCCTGTCCCTCTGGCGTCTCTCCGTTAGGGTGAGTGTCGCTCGTTGCACTGACACACAATCCCCAACATCTCAGCGATTTCACGTGATGAAAATGTATTTCTTGCTCACACCGCAGATGTGGGTGCTCAGTGAGTGGCCTTCCACATGGTCACACAAGGACGCAGGTTCCTTCCAGCTTGGGGCCCACCATTCCTCAGGATCCCCTGGTTCTCGTCAGGAGTTTTGCATCCAAGGAGAGAGTTGTGGAGGATCACGGAGAAGATTTCATGTGTCAGGCCTATAACAAAGGTTTAGAGCAATCAAGCTCCTTGCCCCAAAGCACAGCGACTATGTGGCTGGTGGTCAGAATCTAGAAATGAAGGTGACCGCTGCTGAACACTACAAACCACCAGGCATGTGAGTGAGGCAATATTTGGCTACCAGCTGACTGTAGCCACATGACCGAGCCCAGGAGACCAGTAGAAGAAGCTAGAAGTCGATCCCTGTCTGAATTGCCAACACACAGAACACATATAAATTTAAAATGTGAAACGTATATACACATATGTATTTAGATCATATATATATATATAAATATATATATTTCACTTTTTAAATATATTGATTCCCCATTTTCTTAAAGCATTTAGTCTAAATGTTTTAACTTGGCTTATAAAATTCTTATCATTCAAGACCCAAGGTGTATATCTCTCTGGTGGTTACTGCCCAGGTTGAGACCTCTTCTTTAGTCTGGTAGGAAAATGCCTAAACTTACCCACGTATAAATGGGGATGCTTTGGCTAGAATTTTGCCACTCAAAGATTTAAGGTTCCAAAGATATGAGTCCTTTGACCGGATCTTGAATTTTAACAACTCTTAAACTATCTAGTAGAGCTAATGCCTTTAAAAAAAAATGCTACTTGAAATAGACCCTTTATTGATCTCTAACTTAAAAACTGTGAAAACAGGTGATGTTTTGAGACATCTATGAATTTGTTAATTTTTAGGTTAAAGGAAGTAGTTTTCCTTCCTCTGTAGTAACAGAGGAAAGAAAATGATAGATTCTAGGACTAGGACAAGGGAAAAAAAAAAAAAACCAAGATGAGCCTGGAGCACCTTACGCTGACAGAAAGTAAGGAAGAGCTAGAAAACCAAAGGCCCGAGGGCCTTCAGAGAGTCACTGGTGCCAATTGAAATGGACTCTCAATGGCCAAAGCTGGGACAACTTGAGCAATAAAATAAATAACATAATTGTGGTTTATAACCCAAAGTAGAAAGTAAATATCCATGAGTCCATATTGATCTAAATAAATAACTGAATAAGTAAAACAATGAATGGGGAGAGGAAGGCGAATGTTCTTTAAAGAATTGACAATAATGTACATAGATGCTGCTCCTCCCGATGTGGAGCCCGATTGTCCCCCTGGCCTTTTGAGTGTGAGCTAAGCTTAGTGACTTGCTTCCGAAGAGCAGATTATAAAAAGTCAGGGAGAAGCAACTCTTCAGTGGAGAAGTGTGGTAAACCTTACCTTGGTCAGGTGGTTAGTATCAACACGATAGTGACATCACGTTGACAGAAGTTATAGTAGATGTGGTCATCTAACCACGAGATATGCTAGACTAACCGCGAGAAAAACATCAGACGCACCAAATAGAGGGAAGTTCTGCAAATGCTGACCAGTGTTCCTCAAAATTGTCAAGGTCATGAATCACAGGGAATGTCTGAGAAAGTAACAGACCAGGGGAGACCAAGGAAAGATGATAACCAGATGTGCTGTGGGGTAGGATCCTGGAACAGAAAGAGGGCGTTAGTGGGAAAACTAGTGAAATCCAAATGAAATGTATAGTTTAGTTCACGGCCATGTCTCGGTGTTGAGTTCTTGGTGGCGGTGAATGGACCACGGCTATGCAAGATGGTAGCTACAGGGGAAGCTGGGCGAAGGGGTATAGGAAGAGTCTCTGTACTATCTTTGCAACTCTTCTGTAAATCTGACACTATTCTTAAATAAAAAGTTTATTTAAAAAAAAAAAAACATATTCTCATGGTCATTAACAATCAGAGCAGGCCATTTAAAATCTTTGAAGTAATCTAAGTTGACAGAGTTTAATGGAATTTTTTTCTGTCTGATCCTGTTTCTCTCATTGCATATAGTGAATAGTGAATTATTCTTTGTTACTGGCCCATTTGTGCTATTGCATAACTTGGAATTATTGGCAATATCACTTTGAGAGCACTTATATTTGAGTGATCTGGGCTTGAAATGAATATTTATAGCCTCTACAAATCTTCGCGTTGCACATAAAAGGATTCTGCTGGATTCTTTTCAGATGTTATTTTTTTCTTTCCAAATGAGGTAGTAAATATTTCTAACTTTCACCTAGCATGACATGAGAACGTGTACAGTAAAAGTGTAAATTACAAGGTAAATGAAACCTAACTTGATGTTCACTGAGTATTCATTTTTAAAACACTTGGTTCCATATGTTGCAAGCTCATAGCTCTTCAGTTTTTCAAATAACTTTAAATATATTTATTAAGTGCTGCTTAAGTACTTGCATCACCACACTAAGTAATGGCAATGGTTTTCTTCTCATCTTTAATACAAGGGTCTAAAACAAAACAGAACAAAAAATAAAGCTTCTACATGGCTATTTCATAGATCTTTGGATTCTTCCAGTCTGACTTAGGCTGATAGATAAAGAGTAATAATCGATACTGCCTGAACACAATCCAGAGAAAATTTTACCAGTCTACCAAGATGGCATGTTTAAAATGAGCTCATATTTGCTTTGCTCTGTGTATTAGTCAGGGTTCTCCAGATAAACAGAACCAATAAGATGTGTTTACTCTGGAAGCAGGAGAGTCCAAAATCAAGGTAAGATGCTGGAGACCCAGGAGAGCTAATGCTCTAGAGCAAATACGAAGGCAATCTACTGGAGAATTCACGTTTGCTCAGGGAAAGGTGGTCTTTGTTTTATTCAGGCCTTCTACTAATTGCACATTAAAGAGAACAGTCTGCTTTACTCAAAGCCCACTGATTTATACATGAACTTCATCCAAAACACCCTCACAGAAACACCCAGAATAACATTTGACCAAATACTTGTGGTCCAACCAAGTTGACACATAAAATCAACCATCTCGCTGAAGCTCCCTCTGTCAACCTGAGTAATAGGAACAAAGAATACAGGTCTCTGTGCCTAGACCTGTATTGTACTACGTCAGCAGCGTTCCACGGAATCCTCACTTCGACATTCCAACGTAGCTTTATCATCTTATTTCATGGATGAGTAAACATAAACTTCTACAGTTACTTGCCTATAACCACACACCTAAGAATTAGTTGAGCTCTGATTTGAACCTAGAATTACCCATTTGCAAAATCCATTCTCTTTCCTGATTAATGAACTTTTCTCCCTATAATTCTTAGTGGTCCATGTATGTTAGGTCCCCACTCTTGCCCAGAGGCCTGGACCAATACCTGGTCCCTGCAATTTCTTCTGTGGACTGGCCAGCTTGGGAGTGAGATGGGGAAGAGGGGCAGACTCCCAGAGAAATCCTGGCCTTAGCCCAGCCCAAGGGAGAACAACAGTCTTTGATCAACATTAGGGGATCAGATATATGGTGACAGAAGGAGATTTAAATTTGGATGGTGAACACACAATGCAATATATAGATGACAAAATTGTACATTTGAAACATAATTTTATTAACCAATGTCTTCTAATAAATTTAATTTTAAAAAATTACTTTCACATAAAGATTGCTTAGAATAGATCCAAGTGTCTTAGTTGTCAAGGTTTTTCATTGTTATGTTATGTGTCTGCTTGTTTTTGTTTGTTTATTTTTCATTCAGTTCCATTCAACATTTGTTGTTTTAGGATCTCTATTGAATGCTGGGGATTTAAATTATCTTTGGGTAATTTGTTATCTGCAAATCCATACAAATTTTATTTACTGAAATGGAAAGTACAGCTTTTGTAGCTAAAAACAAACAAACAAACAAACAAACAAAAACCTCAACAAAATTTTAATCATTGCCATGTTAGGTAAGATGAGCAATGCCAGTAGCCACACAGAAAATTGCCCAAATCCCACTGGCTAAAAAGTTCATATCTTGTCATTCAAAGTTCAACATCAGTTGTTAATGGCTAATCTCCATCTGGTGACTCAGGGATTTAGGCTCCCTTCAGCTTGTACACCAGCATCTCCCTATATGGCTTCAGTGATGGAGGAATAAGGTCCCTGAAATATGTCCACATCTTAATTCCTAGAACCTGTGCATATTACCTTATACTGCAAACTAGAATTGGTAGATATGATTAAGATCACTGACATTGAGGTAGAAATTATCCTGGGTTATCAGGGTGGGCCCAATCTAATCATATGCCTTAAAAATAGAGAACATTTCCCAACAGAGTCAGAGAAAGATGAGACTAAAGGAGAAAGGTCGGAGAGATGTGTCATGAGAAACACCTAACCTGCATTGCTGGCATTGAAGATGGAGGCAGGGGTCATGGCCAAGCAGTGCAGGTGTGCTCTAGAAGTTGGAAAACTCAGGAAAACAGATACTCCTCTACAACCTCTCAAGGAACTCTGCGCTGCTAACACCTTGATTTTAGCTTAGTTGGAGTTTAGCTCATTCGACTTCTGACCTCCAGAACTGTAACAGAGCACATTTGTATGGTTCAGGACACCAAGTTTGCAATAATTTGTTACAGGAACAGTAGGAAATGTAGCTTCTGAGTCTCTCTGGGCAGAGACAGAAGTTTCAGTGCTCAAGAACAAAAAGGTTTATTTCCTTTCTGCTAGACCTTGAAGAAGTCAGTCACTTTGTGTGAAGGTAGGACTCTTGGGAAATCTGAAGGAGCCACGGACATTTGGTGAGCACCAATGGTCTCTAACAAAAACACCTAACACCCTTTTAAGCACACAGTGGACACACATTCATACTGAATAAAAGAATCAGCAACTACACAATGAACTGATTTCAATTGGCTAAATGTACGTGGAAGAGAAATAGCTGGATTAGAAGTAGCACACACACAGCAGGTGGACTGTTCCTCCTTGGTTTTTCATTTCTTTCTTCTATCCCAGATCTGGGGTTACTACAGGAGGAATGCATAATTGGGATTACTGCTACATGCATATTTTTCAAAAATACTGTTTTCTGGCCCAAAATATTTCCACCCTGTCAAGCCAAATTTAAACTATCCATTATTCAAACACTATAATTTAGGTAAATGTTGATTCTCGAATGTGATTATTTGAAGTATATGTGTATATATTTTACTAGTTAGACCTGTTCCGAAAGAGAACTAATAACTGGTTATACAATTGAATTTCCTTGAAATTGACTCTGCATTATGTAAAACTGGGAAAGTGAAAATGTAACTGCTTTAATGTGTTAGGCTAAAGAAGTCCATTTGAGAGTTTCAGGGAAAGGTATAAGAATACACTTTGAAAAAATGTCTTCCAGCATCTAGAAGGTGCTTGGTTAATGCCCACAGATAAATCATGTATCCTTTAACTTGTTATAACTACAGGTTCTAGATCTAGTCATACAACCATCTTAATGTTGCTGTATGCTGTTATTCATTTGTAAAAATTTGAATGACAAAAGAGCACTTTATATTAACACGTTAAAGTTGTTTTTCTCTTATGTTTTAAATTGGTAAGCCTCAAAACTTTCAGCTTTATGTCTCAAAAGCTTTATTACATCATTTAATATTTCCCTTCCCTTAACTTTCTCATTTTTTGTGTGTCTCTGTTGGAAGTTGGCCAATGCAGTATCTGATTTGTGTTCATTTCATATAATCTGTTCCTGTTTTACTTTGAAATATTTATTTGCTCATCATTCCAAATTTAAATTCTGTAATGTACCAGTTTGTCTCTGGTACTTAATCACGTCCTGGGATATTTGCTAAAGATAAAAATAAGATCCTGTTAAGTGAAATTTAGTAACAGATTCAGGTTTTTCGGAACCTAAAGCTTAAATTGCTAAAGGGCATCATTATTATTTCATAGTCTGGGCAGGAGAAGGGTCTTGCCAATAGCAAAATGGGCCTGAAGATGGAGGATTCCATCATTTGAGCCACATTTAAAATTCTATGTTCAAGTTCATTTATTCTTGGCAAAAATCAACTTCCTGTTTTTAACGAAAATGGAATCAAGAAACTCAGAAGTCTTATGAATATCAAGTAACTCACTACAAAACAGAATTTTGCTAAGTAAAGTGAAAATAAATCATAAATGCATGAGTAGTTGTAAGGATAAATGAAAATAAGAATCCGAGAGAAGAAGTGTTTTTAAAAGCTTTGGGGATCTAATCAAATATTAGGAGTTTAATTTGACAGGGACAACTATTCATATATCCTTTGATTTTATTCTGATTTTTGTTGTAATCAGATTTTGATTGGTTTGGACTTCAAATTAATAATATGTCCCAGTTTCAAATTTATAAAAACTGCACTATAGGGTGGATGCTTAAACAAAAAGAGACTCTATAAAGGGTAACCACTACTCACATTTTTAACACAAACTCCATGTGTATAAGTAAGAAGAGTTTTGGCCACAGTTAAATATATTCCCATTGCTTCATTTTTCCACCTGGAAGGGGAATTGCATTAAGTATACAGGACATAACATTTATATTGGCACGAATATCTATTTACTTATTTTAAAATAAAGACTGTTAATAACAGGCAAACTGAAGCACCAAAAACATTGCTTCTTGCTACTTCTTGCCTTCGTTAATTCATCTGCTCGATCAATCCATAAAAATATAAGGAGCGTTTGCTAGGTGCCCAACCTTGGTCCACAAAATATACTCACAGATTTTTTTAAGAGAGAGCTTAATCCCATGTCTTCTTTGAGACTTATGGCAGATTACAGAGAGCAGAAATTCTCTAATCTGTCTCCCATGGAGAGTGTGATCCCTCAGTGTCAAATCTGGGTGGGCTCTGTGACTTCCTTGGCCAAGAGAGCATGAGGAAAATGACTCGGTGTATTTCTCATGTGTGGTGGCACAAGCCTTGCAGCTTCTGTCTCTGTCTCTCAGAAAACTTGCTCTAAGAACCTCAAGTCTCATATAAGGAGTCTCAGTATAGGCACACTGAGGCTGCCATGATGGCTGTGAGGAGCCCAAGCCACAAGGAGAGGTTGTGGAGGATGGGATAGAGGTTGAGAGAGAGAGAGAGAGCGAGAGAGAGAGAGAGAGAGAGAGAGAGGGAAAGGAAAGAAGGGGAGCAGGGAAGGGAGGGATAAGGAGGGAGGGGAGGAGAGGGGCACCAGGAAGCACCAAGCAGCCAGTTGTGTGAGTGAAGAGATCGTTCTGGGAGTGGCTCCTGCAGCTCCAGTCACCCCAGGGCTGAAGCCACATGGAGCAGAGACAGGTAATCCAGTCAAGCCCTTCCCCAATCCCGAATTCTTCCAGCCCCAAATTAAGAAAAATACAATGGTTAGGTAAGGTGCTAAGCCCTGGTGTCGTTTGTCACACAGTGGTAGATCACTGCAGCAAGAGGATCACAGCAGATTCCTAAAGTAACAAGGACTTTCTACGAGAACGAACAATGTTTTCCTCGGGAATCAAAAATAAAAATCAGGGAGAGCGACAGTATATTTATCATCTGAGTGTACTTTTTAAGTTTTATACCATGAGGCCATCCTTCAGAACCTGGATTCTCTATGAAGTCGGTTTTTGATTATTGATCCGTCTAGAATCACCCCTGTTTCTTTTCTAAATATTTGGCCTACTCCTAGATCCCAGGTGCTATATCAATGGTTGCGGGGTCAACAGTGAAAAGTACTTTACAGTTCCTGCCTTCAAGGAACGAACAGTTGAGGGAAGAAGACAAATAGTTTAAACAGGTGAGTTGTGGTACAGCGTGGTGAGAATGAACATAATGGTGTACAGAGGATGTTAGGGGACCCTAGAAGACAGAATAGGAAGCTGCGGATGAAGATGGAGATGAAGACATATATATAAATGTAGGTTTAGATATAGCCAGTACTCTTTCACTATAAAATAATTGTGCATATGTATACTGTGTCTTTTTGACACTGTATACAAAGATGCTCAAGTATGTGAGTATATATGCAGACATTTTGGGATTTATTTCCCCCAAACCGTCTCTCTGATATTATATATTATTATTACTTAAGTGTAATAAGTTAGTCATCCAATATTTAGGTTGTTATTTTTATTAAAATTAATATAATATTTAATATTTGGTAATGAGATGTCACATATGCGCTTTAAAAACATTTCTTGACTCACTACCTACATGTTGTGATAAAATGACACACGCAGATTATTTCTATAAGAAATTGTGCTATGTACCTTATTCCCAACACATTGCATATCTCTGATTTTCTTTGTAGATTTACAAAAGAATTTTCTTGACGGATTTGTCAAGAAGGGAGGAGAACTAATGACCGCAGAGATGTGAGAACAAATCCTTGTCCTTCCTCCACCTCACTCCCAGGGGGCCTGAGAAGCGTGACCCAAGAACGCTGCACATAGTTGCAGAGTGTTAATAGAAACGTAATAAACACTAAGGCCCTTGCCCTTCCCACCTCACCCCTTGTATTGCCACCTGTCAGTTGTCAAATGGACTGACCTGACTTCAGACTTTATTGCAAATTGATTGAAGAAATATGTCTGGCGAAATTACCCTTGCTAATAGCATGTAGGAAGATTTTTAAATGACTCGAATGCTACACAAATTCCATATGCATCTACCGTATATTTTATGATGTCAAAGACTGGAAATATGTTAAAGCTCCTCAGCGCCTTTCCAGCTTGTGAAATGTTAAGTTTCCAGAATCTTCTTTGAGTGCTTCCACCACAACAGTGTTTCTG
This sequence comes from Eidolon dupreanum, assembly GCA_028627145.1. Lineage (NCBI taxonomy): Eukaryota > Metazoa > Chordata > Mammalia > Chiroptera > Pteropodidae > Eidolon > Eidolon dupreanum. Next base: position 4,061,813 of record CM053507.1, read on the forward strand.
GGACTAGCCACGTAAGCGTGTAGAATCTTACACACACACACACACACACACACACACACACACACACACTTTGGTGGCTGTGTACATTTTTTATGTGTGTAGGATAATTAAACAAAGTGGGGATAAAGGATTCCGAAATGTGAAAGCAAGCAACCCAAAAAGAAGTTGAATTTTAGGTGACAAAATAGATCGTGGAAGAGAAATAACAAGACTTGTCCCATGTACCTGACCAAGGGCCTGAACTTATTCTGGAGATTGATTCACAAGGAGTCACACAGAGGGGGAGAATGATTTAAAAACTGGAAGAGGCTGTGTTCACCTTCCTATTGAATTTTTACGCCTTTTGAATAGGAATCCTTCCTGCAGCTAGAGTGAAAAATCATATGGACTCACCACTGAGTGATGACATTTATTCATTCATTCCACAAACGTTTCTGAGTGCCCACCTGCTCAGTGGGCAAAGTGATGGAAGATGGAGACCCCATATCTCTCCACACTCTGATGAGATGCCAGTGGTAACATCAGATAGCCATGGCCAAGTTCTCAAGATCAGGGTTCTGAAAGCAGATGGTCCATGGCCCAGTTAACTTGTCCCCATTCCCCTTTTGGGGGCTCTTTCACCACCCCAAACAATATCAGAAGACTGAACAAAAAGGAGGAACATCTTGACGGAAGAGTTAATATTTGCAGGTGATTTATTCTGTTGAACACATTCTCGGGTCTGCTTTCCTCCCCTCTCTTTAGCCACCTCATTGTTGATGCTTTTGTCCTTTCTGTCACCGAACTTGGACCTCTGCTTCATAGAGGAGAATCTCCATATTTTCAACCTACGTCTGTTTCCCAAGATCAGCCAGGAGATTGAGACATTATTTACTCCTTGTTTTTCTCTCTTTGGTAAAGGCAAAAAACAAAACAAAACAAAACAACTCTTATTTTCTTTTTGCTGGTCAATTAAATGTCATGACGTTGTAGGAATAGTTATGGGAAATATTTTCTTGCAGATTTTTTTTTCTCTACATCCCAAGTCTGTTCTGTGCTGAGACATGGAGATTAAGAAAACAAACACCACAAGTTCTGAGAAAATTGGGAGAGGACGTGCTCTCAGAATCTCCCTGGGTGGCCATTACCAAGGAGAGCATGAGAAGACACTCTAAGAGTCCAAAGTGATGGCAGTAACCAAACCTGCAAGATTTGGGCCTCTGTGTACTATTGTAGGGGTCCTTTAGAATAGTTAGTTAAACTAAACTAAAAGACTTGAACTAAAAGGCTGCTTTTTACTTACCTAGATTACCTGATGAATAAACAGTTGGCAATTTTGCCTCTTGGGACATCACACACATATTTTTACCGTTAAAGGTGACAATGCTTTGAGCTAACTGTGTATTTTCATTTCATTAAAGCCGAAAACACTCATTGGAATTTATTATAGTTTGACCACATTTTGCAAAATTGCTTCTAATTATTACTCTTGCTTGCATAAGAATAAAATAGTTGACAATTGGGACAATAGAGCTTTCATAACCACATTGTTCCTATTTTTTTTCCCCAGTTGAAAAATGTGGGAGAGATTTAAGTTGAAAAATACCAGTGGGCTTTGGCACGCATGTTTTGGTTGGCAAAGCAATTTCTCAGTTAGCTGTCATTGTCCGAGCATCTCTTGGCGTTTTACTGAGAGAGTTTCGTTCAGTACCACAGCCCTTCTTAACTTTCATGACATCTCCTCGAAGCCACGACAGGCTGAGGATGTGGCTCCTGCACCTGCAGAGCCTCCGTGTTGGATCACTACACGGTCAACCTTGCCCTGAGGGAAAAGGCATTGTTGTGAGAGCTTTCACAGGGATCTGAGTTTTTTGGGGGGGGCAAGCTGAAAACCAGTGTGGAGAAAAGAAAGCTTCTCCCCTATCAGCCTGTATCTCCTAGCTAGACCTCCTCAGCACACAGGGTAAGGGGAAATTCAGAAGAGAATAGATGACTTGTATTTGAAAGTGTGTGTGTGTGTGTGTGTGTGTGTGTGTGTGTGTGTGTGTGTGCATGTGCGCATGCATGCGCGTGTGAACGCTTGCGTGTTTACCAAAAAGGAGTATACCTGTTGATCATGGCCTCCTGGAAGAGTTAAAGTAAAAATGAGTTCCGGGAAATATGTTGGTCCACCTTAGTTATCTATTGCTACATAGCAGATCACACTAAATCCACGTGTCTGAAAACAACGATGTTTTTTTTTTTATCTCAGAGTATCTGTAATTCGGGAACCTGGGAGTGGCTTAGTTGAGTGCCTCTGGCCTAGCGTCTTCCCCGAGGCTGCGATCAGGTGTCAGCTACCATCAGTCATCTGAAGGCCCAACTCAGGATGAATTTGCTGACAAATTCACTCACGTGGTTGGTGGCAGGACAGCAGCAGATCTTAAAATGTTTGAAGGACCAGACAGATCTTATTGATTGAGGGAGAGTCCGTTTAACAAATTTCTGAGTCACACGAGGCAGTGGTACAGGTGAGGAGGATTTCAAGGTGAAGGCTAATGGCTAGAGGCTAATGGCTCATCTCCAATTCAACTGCTTATATAACTATTTGTGAAAAGTGTCTTATTAGAGGTTTGTGGCATTAAACCAACAAGTATACATTCCTAATCACTTGTAGAGTTAGAAATCTTAAGTTAGACATGTTATAGAAATGACTGACGTACTTGAGAGACTTAAAATTATAGGTACCTGGAGTACAGGGACCAGAGCTATGGATGTCTGATAATAGTTGACATTTGTTATTAAAACAAGCATCTTTTGAGCATCTAATATGTGCCAGACACTGTGCAAAGAACTTGACATACATCTACTCACCAAATCTGCATGGTAAACTCAAGAGGGAAATACTATTATCAGCGTCGTTATTTGAATTTTACACAGAAGAGGACTCTGAGGTTTAGAGGAATCAGAAACCTGTTTGAGGTCATTGTATTAACTTCCTGGGGCTGCCATACCATGGCACAAACTGGGTATCATGACACTACAAACCAGGGGACTGAAATGACAGCAATTTATTCTCTCACAGTTCTGGAAGCCATATGTCTGAAATCAAGGTGTCATCTCTCTGAGACTATTGGTAGAAGCTTCCTTGCCTGTTCCTGGCTTCTGGGAGTGATGGTCTATCCTTTATATTCCACGGTTTTCTGTTACATTGCTCTAATTTTTACCTCTGTGGTCGCATGGCCTTCTCTACCTGTTCCTTTGGTCATGTATAGGCAGTATCCTCTCTGTGTGTCTGTGTTCAAATTTTCTTCCTTCTATAATGACACCCATTACAATGGATTGGGGCCCACCCTAATGACCTCATCTTAACTTAATTACCTCTGCAAAGATCTCATCTGCAAATGAGGACCCATCTGCAGGTATTGGAGTTAGGACTTCATCATTATCTAAGGTGGTTCATTTTATGTGAACACTGTTTCTGGCTGTTTCTGTGAGAGCGTTTCCCAATGAGATGAGCATTCGAATCAGTGGACTCGGTAGAGGAGATGGCCTTTCCCAGTGTGGGTGGGCCTCGTCCAATCCGTTGAGGGCTAAGTAGAAGAGCTAAAGGTGAAGGAAGAAGGAATTTGCCCTTTTTTTCTCCACCTCGCTACTTGAGTTGAGACATCTCACACATCTTCTTCTACTCTCGGACTGGATTTACACCATCAGCTTCCCTAATTCTCAGGCCTCCAGACTCAAACTGAATTATGCCATCAGCTTTTCCTGGTCTCCAGCTTGCAGATGACAGATTGTGAAACTTCCTAGCCCCCATATCATGTGAGCCAATTCCTCATAATAAATCTCCTTGTATACATATCCTTTTGTTTCTATTTCTCTGGAGAACTCTTGAGTGATACAATATATTTTGGGAGACACAGTTCAACTCAACAGTAACAAATGACCAAGCCAGGATGCACACTTATATTGGCTCGACTTGATGGCCCAGCCTGCGTTCTAACCAGCATGATATATTTTCTTAACTTGTCTTAGATACCACTTGCCACTGTGTGATTTGCTACATTGACACATCCTCTTCAATACAGCAGTCTTAGATGAACTGAGAGTAAATTGCCAAATGATGAAAAGTGACTGGAAGTATTCTTATAAAGAGTTTACAACTTTTAATAAGTTCCTAACTGATTATCTTTTAATTTATTTAGGGCTAATGTTGTCGGTGAGAGCATACTAGCAATTGGCTTGACTAGCTTAGGCCAAGTTGTGAGATCATCAAAGATTCTTTGACATGATAAAGAACCACTTTTTTAAAAGAATAATCTAAAAACTTGAATTAATAATTAATTAATGCTAATTATCAAGATGAGAGGAGAATTATTTGATATGGTAGTACTAAGTATCATAATTATACAAGTCTTTTTTTTTTTTTTTTTGAAATGTGAAAATAAATAAAACGTCTTAAAGCTACCAGGAATAGCAGGGTTGATCCTGGAAGCAGAAGATGCAGGAACAAAGAGGTGGCTAAACTGCTTTTTCCTGGGTATGAATGGGGATTCAGGGATGGGAAGGAAAATGAAGAAGATAGGAAAGCAGAAAGAAAGGGGGAGAGCATGGGGGAGAACACCCCGAAACACCCGAGATTTTTATGAATAACAATTCATTATTCAATTTTAACTATTAAAAGTGCGATATAAAACACCCTTAAACCTCCCTTAAAGCCATATGTTGTATTCAAGATGTCGTATGAAGGTTTTGTTTGTGTGAGTGTTTGAAGGGTGTGTGTGTATGTGAGAGAGAGATAGGGAGGGGCTGCCTGAATGTGTGTTTGAAGTAGGTGTGAGCATGTGTGTCTATATGTGGCTGTGTGTGTGTGTGCGCGAGAAAGTGAATATTTGTTAGAAAGGGGAACGTGGTGAGCGTGTGTGTCCATCTGAATGTGTGTTTGTGTGTGGTTGTATGTGAGAAAGAGAGACTGTGTCTGAGAGAGAGAAGTAAGCGCTGTGTGTGTGTACGTGCATGTATGGGTATGTGGGTGTGTCAGTCAGAAAAGGGATAATAAGGGTTAAGTCCTCTGTCTGGGTCCAAGGAGCATAGAAGGAACGACATGCATGTAGTGGCTTTACAAGGGGTCAGGGGTGGGAGGGGGACACATGATTTATAACAATTTTAGCAGAAACACATTAGAAGCCAAAGCCAACCTTGTGCCTTGCTCACCTGCTCATGGGGCCGCTACATCCCACCTCATCTCTGTCCTTCTCAAATTGTCGGAGTTTGAAAAATTCTTGGAAATGAGTCTATTGTCCTTTCCATAAGCCGAAGAAGGAACATTTGAGCTAAACTCTGGGTCTTAAACTGGGGACCCCAGTTGTTACCAGAGTCGAACAGAAAAATGTAGGCATTTAGCTATCAGCAAAACGCAAGGATCGTCTGTGCCTGGAGAAGGTCCTATATAACAAGCAAAGATGAGGATAACACCCACTGTTTGTCAACAACGAAAGGCAAGCCATCCTACACACCAGACACCAGGAACCCGCTAAAAGAATTGAGTCCGCTAGTGACCCTGTCTGGCAACCTGCAAGCTGACATTACCAGTGAGCAAGGTTCTCTCATCGCTTGAAACACCTCATACAATGGTGCAGATTCCAACAGCTCAGGTCATTCATGCTCAACCAGACAAGCAAAGCACTCATATATGTGCAGTGTAGACGTGGTGAGAGTACCTGGATCCTAATCGATGTACGTTCTGTTCCAAAGTGTTTTTCTTGCTGCTGGGGGCACTGGTTCTGCTTACACAGCCCAGTGGAGGTGAGAGGTCTCCTGATAGCAGAGTGGTTGAGAGGTTGAGCTTCGGTCTAAAGCAGACCTCTCCGCTGCCACTTCCTAGCTCTGCAACACCGTGGTGTTCACCTTGCCAAGTTCCCAGATCTTCTACCGAATGGACGTAATAGCGTCACCTTGTTAAGGTTGTCACAGGGAACTCATGAGGTAGTGTATGCAATGTGCTTGTGTAGGACAGTGTCTGACACACAGAAGGCATTTTTGAAATATCGGTTGTAATTATTAACATCGACTACAAAAAGAAATTGGGATTGGGGTTATCGTCCTGTATAAGTAGGCATTTCCTAGCAGACATCTGTTCTCCGGGCAAGAGGTACCACTCTGTAGTCAGGACTTTAGTACCACTCACTCGCGAGTTATTTGTTTGTTTCTTCGTCCCTGGTAAGTCTTGGGTGAGCTGGTGGGAAGGGCCAGTGGGGAGTTTTCAGATGTGTCACTCAAAGGCGAATGGCCCCGTCACTATCCTCACTCCTTTCCTGTGATCACCTCAACGTTACCCGACCCAATCGGTGATGAAAACAAGTTGGGTTTGGTTGGAGAAATGAAATCTTTGAGGTCTCAACTCACCCTTTACTGCCACCGATTTGCCTTTGCTCATTAGCACTAATACGGAGATAGAAATATTATCAGACCCTAGGGTGAGAGGGAGTAAAATACAGTGGAACCCACGTTTGAAACAAAGCTAGATGCCCTGAGCCGACACTGGGGCTCAGGGCCAGCATGTGGCAGCATGACAGTAAAGGCTTAACAAAAGGAAAAAAGGAAAGAACAGAAAAACAGAGCCTTTACCACACCGTAATTGGACACAAGGAAAGCTACCCCTGGCACCTGGCCCCGCAGGTAATTACCCTCCGTCTCGCAGGAGCATAAGAGCCCCATTGTTTGACGAGTGAGCAATGTGAGACTGCCATCGGAGAGGGAGAGAAGTCAGCAAAGAGCATGAGAGGATGTGCTGGGGACCCGGGCTGTGACAAATGAGCATGTCAGAGATCTTTGTCCTCTCACCTGTAAAGACATTTCTACCATCGCCAATCCTCGCCTCGATCTGCACAGAGCCCATTAAATCAGCTCGGCACAGCTGTCATCAGCTGGGGCTCGAAAGTAAAGCACACACTCAAGGTTGACTTTACTGACACGCCTCGCTGGAGGAAGCGAGATCGGATGACTCGAGGCTGAGATCATTCAGGTGGATCGGTGGTAGTGCGATATTTCTTACCCTGGCTTAGTAGACGTTTTCTAGACATGTCCTGTTGGCACAAGCAAAACAAGACTG
>CM053507.1:4069381-4112075 GCA_028627145.1 Eidolon dupreanum
CTGTGGAACAATATTACACTTGTAATGCTTAAAACAACACATGTTTATCATCACAGTTTCTGTGAGGCAGAAACCTGGGCATGATTTTGCTGGGTCATCTGCTTCGGGGTCTCGTAAGGCTGCCATGAAGATGGTGGCTGGGGCTGTGGTCTCATCTGAGGCTCGAGTGGGGAGGGACCCACTTCCAAGCTCATATAGTTGTTGGCAGAAGTTAGGTCCTTGTGATTGGAGGACTTGGTCCCTGAGGCTGGAGATTGCCCTTGATTCCTAGATTTCTCTGCTATACGAGATTCCCCAACATGGTTATCTGCATCTTCAAAGCCAGCAAAGGGAGAGAGAGGAACTCCAGCCAGATGAATGATACGGTTTTATGTAATATAATCATGCAGTCACATACATGTAATGCCATCTTTAACTTATTCTATGGGTTAGCAGCAAGTCATCGGTCCTGCCCACACTCGGGAGGAGGGTGTGACTAACAGGGGACCAGAACCATGAGGGCCACACTAAGAGTCTGCTCATTATAGATGATATGCAGGTATAAAATGGTGACTTTTAGCATGAATGACTTTAGCCTTTCCTAAAAGAAGTTAAAATGTATGTACATTTTGAATGCCACATTCTTATTTACTGCAAACAATGGCTAACAGTGTCCTTCTAATAAGAATTCTGTATTTTATAATCCACACATTCCACACAATATTGGGCATATAGAAATTAGAGACTGGTGGCCCCAAATTATGGTTGCCTCTTTAAGGACTTTGATGGTGTAACATGGAGAGCGTCAATTGTGAACTACGGTATCAATAGTAGGCATAGCAGTAATGACGGTAATGTGTAGTAGTTGTGCTGAGTATCAGCTTTATGTCAGGCACTGGGCCAAGTACATACATGTGCTAGTCAGGACAAGTGTTAAAATTACTGCTACTGGCTCAGTCTTACAGAGTTTATGCAGAGGTGAGCACAGGTTGACCACATGACTGTGAACTTCAGCCACAGTCGACTGGCCGGGGTGGTGACAAACCCAGGGAGCCAGTGTGTGTCCTCTTACACACCCTGAGGCTGACTAGGAGCATTGAGCAATTCCTCAGATTCCCTCTGGAATTTTCAGTACCACAAAGAGAATACAGCACTTAATGAGAGCTGATGCTTAAAAGATACCAGGAAGAGACATGACAAGCTGGGGATGCGAGGAAGCAAAACTTGTAAGTAAAATGAGGAAACAGAAACTGAAGAGCAGAATCTAAAACTTGTTAGTTCAACAAATATTAACCGAGTGCTTGAAATGTTCTGGGCTCATGCACCAGATGTTAGGAGTTTAAAGATAGACCGGTCCTAGTCCTCATGGAACTTTATTCTACTGGGAGAGACAAAAATCAAAGTGAAGAATAAAAATAAAACTATTGGTATAATCTGTGAAAGTGAAACTGCCTACCCAACAGTTTTATTCATAACAGCCACAAATTGTTAACAGTACAAATGTCCACCCAAAACAGAATGAATAAATAAGCTGTGTTATAATCACACAATGGGGTAGCACACAGTCATAAGAAAAGAAGAACAAATTATTCTGCACAACTAAGTGATGAATCTTTCAAAGTTCTATTGAGTGAAAGAAGCCAGCACGTAGAGTACATGCCATGTGGTGACATTCCCATGATGTCAAAGAAAAGCAAAATGAATCAATGGATGAGAGAAGTCGGCATAGTGGTTACTTTTGGGGGCAAGAGAGGAAGGGCCGGCGGAGGCTGACTTGGTGAGGATATAGGAAATCTGGAATTGTAGTGATCTTTTATGTCTCGATCTGGGTAAAAGTGATACAGATATAACTACGTGAAAATTCATCCAGCTGGACACTTAAAATTAGTGCATTTTACTATCTGTTATATTGCAATAAAATTGAAATAGGTTAAAAAATAATCATAAACTGGGCTTTCTGAAGGTAACAGTAGCTGGGCTGGAATGGAGGAACATTGCAGAGTGATGACCCGTTTTTAGCAGTGTTTCTGTGTGGGTCTCTGGGGAGGGGCCTTTTCTGCTGAGACTTATGGGATTTAAAGGAACTTGCTGTGGGAGGATCAGACAGGAGAACAATCCAGGCAGAGGGCACAGTAAGTGCAAAGGCCCTGAGGTAGGAATGAGCTAAATTCAAAGTACCATTCAAAACGAATGCATAGAAGTGGCCTGAGCTGAGGTGAAGAAGTCGAAGGTGACAGGCCGGTCAGGGCCTGGGAGCTGCTGCAAGCTGTCTAGGTTTTATTTACCCTAAGTGCACTGGGAAACCATGGTGGTGTTTAAGCAGACGGGTGACATGAGCTCACTTGCAGTTTGAGCAGTAGTCACGGCGGCTTCAGGAAGCAGCGAGGATGGAGGGCAAAGACCAGTGGTGGGGGAAAAGAGCCGGGTAGGGGAGGGAAAGTGACCAGTTTGGGATGGAGTCTTGACGTGGCATCAATGGAATGTGCTGGCAAACTGCGTGTGGGGTGGCGGTCCTGGTTGGGTCGGCTGGTGGCCCGTGGCACCTCTGACATGTGGAAGACCAAGGAGGGGTGGGTGGGAGGGGGGCAGGAAGCAGTACAGCCGATTCCGACGTTTGGATCGTGAGACATCGGTGCTTCAAGGGGAGGAGCATTTGGAGGCGTGAGCCTGGAGTGTGGCAGAGAGCGGTCACCATCAGGGGATGCGTGCGTCCTTGGGAAGGGCTGTGTGTGGACAGGGCGTGGGGATGGCGGACCGCAGGCAGGGGAGCTGAGCGTGGGCATCTCACCGCGACAGTGCGAAGCTGCGTCCTGTCAGAGGGGACCGGGGCGAACCTCGCAGTCCTTGGCACTCCGGGTGCAGGAGCACCCCCACCCACTTTCCTCCAGCAATGTTTCTGTGAATAAGTCTCTCTTTCTTATAGTAAGAGACCAACTTCAAAAGATCGCCTTACGTGATGCCTGCTAAAGCTCTGACATAGTAACATGCCCATCTGACAGGTGAGGAAACTCCGTTCAGAGGTTCAGACATGAATCCCGATCCGAACAGCCATGAAATGTCACGGCTAGAACGTGACATCGGGTTACTTCGGGAAGCGTTGCACCGAACCATGGAATGAAGGCGGCATCTGGCTACGCTTTATACCCTAAGTAAAATAATATAAAATAAAATAAATAAAATAAAATAAAATAAAATAAAATAAAATAAAATAAAATAAAATAAATAAAATAAAATAAATAAAATAAAATAAAATATAAAATAAATAAAATATTAAATAAATAAATAAATAAAAATATAAAATATAAAATAAATAAATATAAAATAAAATAAACATATAAAATAAATAAATAAATAAAATGAAATAAAATAAAAATATAAAATAAATTAAAAAAATAAAATAAAATAAAACAAAATAAAACAGAATAAAATAAAATAAAATAAAATAAAATAAAATAAAATAAAATAAAACAAAATAAAACAAAATATAAAAAACATAAAATAAATAAATAAATAAAAACACAAATAAATAAATAAATAAAATATAAAATAAAATAAAAATATAAAATAAATAAATAAAAACATAAATAAATAAATAAATAAATGAATAAAATAAAAATATAAAATAAAAATATAAAATAAATAAATAAAATAAATAAATAAAATAAAATAAAAATATAAAATAAATAAATAAAATGAATAAATAAAATAAAATAAAAATATAAAATAAATAAAATAAAATAAAATAAAATAAAATTAAATTAAAATAAAATAAAGTATAAAAATAAATAAATAAATAAATAAATAAAATGAAAAAAAGTAAACATATAAAATAAATAAATAAATAAAATGAAATAAAATAAAAATATAAAATAAATAAAAAATAAAATAAAATAAAACAAAATAAAACACAATAAAATAAAATAAAATAAAATATAAAAATAAATAAATAAATAAAAACATAAATAAATAAATAAAATATAAAATAAAATAAAAATATAAAATAAATAAATAAAATAAAATAAAAATATAAATAAATAAATAAAATAAATAAATAAAATAAAAATATAAATAAAATAAAATAAAATAAAATAAAATAAAATAAAATAAAATAAAAAGACTGTCTCCCCTAGATGGAAATTCGAAAATGGCCCGTGCCTCGGCACAGCTGGCAAGGCAGAGCGCCCACCTCCCAGGGTGAGTGGGCCCCGCTTTGCTCCAGTTAGAGCCATCTCGTCACTCCCGTGTGAAAAGGAAAGGATGGGGTGTCGTCGAGCTTGGGCAGAGGCCAAGGCAAGCCCTTCTGCCTGCTTCCAGAGAGAAATGCAGACCCACTGTTTGGACCAAGGACAAACTGTAGTGGAAGACAGAGCCCCAGACCAGCTGTCCACCAGGATGTTTCTGTGGGTCACCTTGGAAGAGCATCTGCCCGGTTCCTTCCTGAAGACAAAATGGTAACTCATGTCAAAACCCGCCCTGTGCCATGTGCAGATCGTGTTACATAAATGCATATGGTGGATAAAACACACTTTCTCCTGTGGTGTATCCAGTAATAACCATCCAGTTCTTCTGTCATCCTCATAAATCCTTGACTTAAAGAACTCTGAGGGCTGTTTTATCAGCACCTGAACTGATAGCAGCGTTGTCAATGTGCAAGACCCAGAGTGGGAAAAAAATCCAATAAGAAATTCCCTAAAACACATTCTTTCTCAGCGAGGCTTAATCCATCCAGTACACCGCCTCTCTCTCTCTCTCTCTCTCATACACACACACTCACACACTCACACACTCACACACACACACACACGTGATATTCTTTTTAGTAATCACGATAAATGGTTGGCTCCATTTCGTAAATTATACCAACCATTTTGATGAAACCTTATACAACTGTACAGCAAAATTTGTGGGTGGTTTTCTTTGATTATGTCTGTGACGCCCAATTCACACAAACTTTGTTCCCGAGCGTTTTGAATTCTAAGAAAATCAAAACAAGAAAGTAGGTGTGTTAAAACTTCCTCTTTTCCCAGAACACGTTGCCTCGTTCCCATGGTGCTATTCTTTCTCTTCCCCTTTCTTCCAGTACATGATGGACATTGTCTTCCCACAGCACCCTCCCTTTCCTGCCGGAATCCCTGTGTATTCGTTTCCTGAGGTTGTCATAACCAAATGCCACAAACTGGGTCACTCAAAACAGTAGAAATGTATTCTCTCACGGTTCTAGAGACCAAAAGTCCAAAATCAAGGTGTCGGCAGGGTCACGCTCCCTCTGAGGCTCTGGGCGGAATCCCTTCCTGACCTCTTTCAGCGCCTGGTGGTTGATGGCAGTCCTTGGTGTGCCTTGTCTTGCAGCTGCATCACCGTCACATGGAGTCCTCCCTGTGTGTCTGTGTCTAAATCTTCTTCTTCTTCTGAGGACAGCAGACATCCTATTGGATAAGGATCCACCCTAACGATCTCATCTTAACTTGATGACGTCTGTGAGGAGCCAGTGTCCAAATAAGGTCACCTTCACCAATACCAGGGGCCAGGACTTCAACATATCTTTTTGGGGGAAACAATTCGACCCGTGACACCCTGTGTCACTTATGGTTGGTTAGCATGAGTTCAAATCCCAAAAGAAGTATGGCTTAAATTTTCCCTCCTAATCCGTGTCTTGAAGGTTTAATGACTAAAATTGCTCCCTCCCCCGAGAACAACTAATCACAAAACTTATCTTTTCAAAATAAAATGTCAGTACTTTGAGGATAGCTCAGCATTAACATGCATGCTTACATGAGAATATGCACATGGTTCTCTCTCTCTGTCTCTGTCTCTCTCTCTCCTCATTTACTTCATTTTTAGGGATTTAACAATAGATGATAATATGCATCTTGAATTATCATGCATATGCATTCAAGAATAACTTATATTCTGGTTTTGCTCTTTTCCATTTACAATAAAAGAAAGAGAGAAGCTAAAATGTCTAAGCAATGAGATCGGCCATCTTCTTCACTGTTCTGGTCCTCCATTTCATTTCTAACACTCTTAAGGCCTGAACTTTGTAGGGATCGATATTTTGTTGGCAGAACGGTCAAGAGCATGGTCTTCAGAGGCCAGAGGAGGTGAGGCAGGCTGGGCTGTCGCTGACTCGTGGTATATTTGGGGATCTCTTAGCCACCAAGGGGTCATTGTGAGTATGAAATGAGATGATAATATGTGGAAAGAGCTTAACAGAGAGTCTAGCACCTAACATGTGCTCTATTAATACTAGCTGATTATTAAGCGACTTGTATGTAACGTGCTAATTGATTACTGGTGGTAACTTTTAAAATAGTATCCATACGTGTTACAGAAGGAAATCTGCAATTATGTTTAAAATCTTTTTAAAAAAATATGTGTTTTAAATTCTGAGTAGGAAAAAGGTTTGGGAGCTTGTATATAAAGAGTCTCTGAAAATTAGAAAGTTTTATTTTATTTTGTTTTGATTTACAAGTCCTCAAAAATCGTACACCTTGATGTGGGTGAGATGATCCAGTATAGGATCCTTCCTACTTAGAGTTTGTGAAAAGCATCTAACTTTGATATTAATCTTACTAGCAAAAGACTGCTGTTTGCTCAGAAAGAGTACAGGATATGGAGGTAAACAGACTTGAATTTACATGTGACATTGGACAATCACTGAAGAAGTCTGAGCCTCAGTTTCTTTATCTTGAAACTGGAATTGTCAAGAGCAGAGAAATTGGAGCTTAAATGCTATGAGTCAGATTTTCAGAAAAATAGAATGTTCCTTGTTTCTCATAACTGATCTCATTCTGTTTTGGAGCTTCCCTATTCTCCAAGAAAGGGGAAGAAGGAAACTCAAACCACTCAGTATGAGTATCTTAGTCTCTTCTAGTTTAAAACGTTTTCTTTCAGATTAACTCGGTCACATCTGAATAATAAACGGTCAGTCCTTTGAGAATGTCGGTTTGGTCAATTTGAGATTTCTCTCCAGGCCCATCCAAATCCTTGCTGGATTTACATGCCATGCAGACATCACAGTGAAAGAGGTGGATGATGGAACCACTTTGGGTCCTTGAGCTGTCTCCTGGTTCTTTCTGGGCTACACAAGAAAACTGACACAAAAAGCACATATTGTATGATCCCATTTACATAAAAAGCCCAGGATAGGTAAATCTATAGAGAGAAAGTAAGTTAGCGGTTAGTAGGAGTTAGGAGAAGGAAAATGAGGAGTGACTCCTAATGGATATGGGATTTCTTTGGAGGTGATGGAAATGTTTGAGGATTAGTTGGTGGAGGCCATTGCACAACTTTGTGAATATTCTAAACATCACTGAATTTTATCCTTTAAAAGAGTGAATGTTTTGGTATATAAATTATACCTCAATTCTTAAAAATCACTCATGGTCAGAATTACACTTGCTGTATTTTACTATGTTATTAGTTCTTGTGTGCAGATTTTATTACAATTGGAATTCACTTTCCATGGAAAAAAATCAGTTGTGCATAATTGTGTAGGTCTATTTCTGGGTTTTCTATTCTGTTACATTGTTCTTTATGTCTGTCCCTCACTGCCTGGATCTCACGTTGTTTCCATTACTGCACTATATAGTAAGGCTTACCATCAGGCTGATTCCTCCCATTTTATTTCTTTGTCAAGATTTTTTTTTTTAGCTATTGTGGGCCTTGTGCCTTTCCATATAAATTTTAGAGTAAGTTTGCCCATATTTCCAAAAAGCTAGATTTTGATTGAAATTACATTATGTCTACAGATCAACTTGAGAAGAATTGACTTCTTTACTATGTTTCACCTTCGAATCCATAGACACAGTATGTCTCTCCACTGATTTTGGTATTTGATTTCCTTTATCAGCATTTTGTAATTTTCAGCATGCAGAGCCTATGCATGTTGGTCAAGTTTACACCTAAGTATTTAATTTTCTTTGACATAATTGCAAATGGCACTGTGTTTTTAATTTCAGCTTCCGCATGTCCATTTTTAGTACATAAACTATGCAGTTTATTTTTGTGTTGATTACGATTCACCAACCTTGTTTAATTCATTTACTAGTTCTAAGAGGGTTTTCTTTTCCAATGTCTATAGCTTCCTTGAATTTTTCTATGTAGACATTTAGGTCGTTTGCAAATAAGTTCCTTTTTATTTCTTCATTTACAATCTGCATGCCTTTTATTTATTTTCTTTCTTTTTTGCAGTGGCTAGGACTTTCAGTACTATGTTTAATACGAGTGGTGAGAACAGACATCCTTGACTTATGCTCAGTCTTGGAAAGAAAGTATTCAGTCTTTTACCATTAAATATGATGTTATTTACGATCCACTTTTAATTGCATCTCGGGCAGCATCGTGTTGGTCCCATGCCGTGCTGAATCTCAGGCTTTTCTCAGGAGATTGATATTTTTCCAGCATATGCCTTGGTAAGTAGAAACAATTCTTCTTCCTTCGGTAAATTCCCTCAAACGTTTCTGTTTGTTTCAGACATCATGCCCCTGTCCTACGTCTCCATCCTTAGAAGTAGGAGGAGATGAACTCACCTGTCAGTTATTTTCTCTTTCCTCTTTGTTCCACACAGAGGGACCGGAAGGCCCGCCTTCCTTCCTGAAAGCCATAAGGAATGGGGCTTGCTTTACAACACACCTCTCTGTTCACTCCTGGGCATCAGTCTTCCAAGTGTGGTATGTAGATCTCTGAGGACTCTGAGACCCTTGCAGGGGGTCCGTAAAGCACACACCTATTTTAATAAATATTAAGAGATTATTTACCTTTTAAAGAATACACAGACATTTTTACTAACATTGCAAAAATAATTGTGGGTAGAATTGCCCTCAAATAGCAACAACCAAGCCAGTGGTACAAACACTGCCGGTCTTCATCATGTTCTTCACCACCATCCATTCACAGGGGGAAAAAAAGTCAATTTAGTAAACGAATGTCCTTGATGAAGAAATAAAAACAATTAATGCTATTAAAGCACAACCCACGAGACACGTGTTTTTAATCTTTTTACGTAACAAGACAGAAAGTATGCATAAAGCACTTACGCTACTTACTGGACCACAATGGTTTTCTCAAGGAACACTCTGAACTAGTCTTCATTTTCATTGCACGTCGCTTTTCCTTGAAAAGAATGATTGATAGACAAAGTATGGCTACTCAGACTTGGGTATTTGGAAGACATTTTCTAGAAAATGAACAAAGTAAGTCTGTCACTTAAAAAAAAAAAAAAACAAAACGAGAGCAGTTGTTGCCAATGATGAAATTCAAGTGAAAACTAGAATTGTAGACATCCTGTATCCACCACCATGAATTTACTTCCCAGCATTTAAAGACATTTCTGATGAGATGGGTGGTGATGTTAACAAATGTCATTTTTTAATAATGAGTAATGAAATGTGTCAACATTTGGAAGAGTTGAAGAACTTAATGAACTAATATTTTCCAAATGACCAGTGCATGATGTTACAAATACATACATGAGAAAAATCTATTCAAAGTGCAAGATGGATTAATTAATTTTTATATATCATAGAAGGAAAATTCATTGATATGGTTCCAGATTTCATAGTACAACTAAACTTTAGAGAAATTGTGATATTAAAGAATAATTTCACATTAATCTGAGATGGTTATTAATACACTATTGCTTTTTTGAACTGTATATGTGTGTAAAGCTAGATTTTCTTCATATAAATCACCAAAACATTGGATTGAAGCAGACTGAATGCAGAAGCATATATGAAAATCCAACTGTCTTTTATTAAATTAGACACTGAAGAGATTTGCAATAATGTTTTTTTAAAAAAAGGAGTAACTTTTTTGTTTTGGACATTATAATTATTTTCATAAAAATATTTATGTTAACATCTAATGGGTTTAACATTGTTATTTTAAAAATGAATTCATAATCATTTTTAAAACTTTTCAATTTTAATTTATAAATATGATAACTATTGATAGAGCTGACATAAACAAATAAAAACTCTTTAGGGTTTGCACTAATTTCTAATAGTGCAAAAGGACCTTGTGACCAAAATGTTTGAGACCTCCCTGGTCATTGTGGCAAGCTTTCTCAATTCTATTAAAGGGAAGCTTTGGGTATTTGTCAAATTCTTTTCTCGTTCCATAAGCCCAGCTTTCAAGACTGTTGTCTCATCCGAGCTTAACAAATCTAGTTTGCTCCACAGAGCTGAACAAAATTGTCTTTGTTTTAGGCAGTATCTGCTTTCGCTGAAAGCAATAAATATCTCTGATTTAATCTGTGGGGAGCCACAGGGCAAAACGATTTTCAAAGAATAAAAAAAAATGCATTAGTTTATCACATTAAAAATATTATTCTTGTTACATGGGCATTAAATGGGGTTTGTATCTTCAGTAACCAGTAGAGTCCCTTGTCAGGAGTAGCTACTCAATTCTTGTGGTTCCATAATTCGGCCACCTTTCCCCAAACAAGATACAGACCTAAATCCAACCAAGCAAAATAGTGTTGAGGTTTTTCCAGTGCACAAACCATCCTACACACTCAAAGTGGCATTTCCTAAATCACTACTCAAGGACACTTTATTAAGTAATTGACGTGTACAAGGTGCTTAGCTAGTGAGGGGCCAGCGAGGGACATAAACACCGTTCGAACACAAACACTGTTTTATATGCCTCAGAACAATGGTTCCCAACCTTGGTTACACACCGGAAACATTTGGGGAGCTTTTAAAAAGTACCAACACCTGGGCTCCGCTCCAAGCAATTTTGATCGAAATGGTCTAAGGTGTGTTCTGAACATCAGCCTTCTCTACAATTCCTCAATGGGTTTTAATGGGCAGCCAAAGTGGGAGACCAGACTCAAACATTACAGTTTCAAATAGACTCCCCGATACTTATTCGGTGAATAGTTATTGAGCAGCTACTATGTTCCAGGTGCTCATCAAGGTGCTGGGGATACAGCGGTGAACTATGAGGCGAGTGTTCTAGTAGAGGACAGACGGAGCCTACATACATAAACACATAAATCCCTATTACGTCACTGGTGATGAGAGCTCCCAAGAGAGGTAAAGCATGGTGAGCAAATACAGAAAGAGTGTGCAGATGAGGGTGCTTTTTTAAAGACAGGGCTGTTCCGAGGTGTCTGGGACAAAGTGGTCTGGAGACCCAGAGGGAATCAAAGGAAGTGAGGAAGGAATCCATGCAGCTACCTGAGGAGGGCCGTGCCAGGTAGAGGAAAAGTAAACGGGCAGCCCTGAGGCAGAAATTGCTTGGGATGTTCCAGGTGAGAGAAGAAAGAGGTGGTTGAAGCCAGCTGAGAAGAAGCAGGGGAGGCGGGCGCTGAGGAGTTCCTGGCGGAGTGGTGACACCCTCTGCTGTATGTTTGAAAAGGTCACTTGGAAAGAGATTGTAGGAAGCGTTAGGTGAAGGTGGAAGCAGGGAGGTGAGCGAGGAGACTGTTGCAGGAATACAGCTGAGACGTTACGGGGCTTGGCTGGGGGCAGGGGTGTTGAGTAGGAAGTGGGCTCATCCAAGTTACATTGTAGCGGGGGGGGCCAGCAGAACTCCCTGCCGAATTGTGTTTGGGCGTGAGAGACAGTGGAGAGTCAAGGATAGCCCCGGGACTCTCTGCCAGAGCCACACACCTGCTCTTTGTGACAATTTTGTAGGTAGTTGGAACAAGAGTTCCTCTGATTTATTAATGAGAAACTGAGGCCAAAAAGGAGGATAAGCGAACAATGCAAGAGCATGGAGTCAACAAAGGATCCCTGTAACTACTTCCCACCCACCAGCTCTTAAGACTCTTGGTCCAGTGCTCCGACTTGGTCAAATTGTGAGGCCACAGTGAAGTCTAAGCAAATCTCACCTTCTTGAAGTTTATCATCTAGCTGTGTGGGGTCGGGACCTAGGGAGATAAACACTAAGTCTCAGCGGACTTAATGACATGTGCTAAGTGCTATGTGTGAGAGAGGATGTAGCGCTATTTGGGATCTGAGGGCAGAATGGACACGGTGGGCTTGGCAGAGCTGGGATAGGAAGAGGAGAGTTGTGAAAGGAAGATTTCAATGAAATGGTTTGGTGAAAATCATCACTGCTTCCACAGTAAAGGTAGGTACACATCGTGTACAGACATCAAAGTACAAAGCTATTTGGTTGAATCGGAGGGTTCGACTGGAAGCGATGAGGTGGGGGAAGAAGATGGGAAATCGAGTTGTTGAACCGGAGGCCGAAAAGGGAATTCGGGTCCAGATTATGGAGACGTTAAATGCCCATCTAATAGCGAGTGAGCCCACAGCCTCTTAATAGAGATAATAGGGATTAGAAAAATATTAATATGATTTCAGGGTGATAATTAAGCTTATTAGGAAAGCAACAATAAAATCTTCATTAAAACAGGTCAAGAATATAGTCCTCGTTTAATAACAGCCTGGATAAATCGGCTCGTCTTTAGATGAGGTTTCACCATCGGGAGAGCCTTTGAACTCGATGGGTAATTATTGTCAATAAGAACAGAGATCCCTTTGAAATAATAAGACAATAAAATAAGGTGTAAAAGCGGTCGGGCGGCTTCCATTTGTACAAAACAGCAAAACAGCTTCGGGCCCAGTGCAGCCTGACCTGACTCGGGAGAGGCTAGAGCCAGCGAAGCTGCCTTTGCCCATCACTTGGCTGCAGGGCATCTGCGTTTGTTTCGTGGGTGTGGCCAGGACAGACTGGCAGGGAAAATATGCGAATGGCAAAACTCTCTCAATAACACCTAACTGGTTTGGGAGGTTTGGAGGGTGTGCACTCAGTATAAGCTGGGGGTACTTCGTTAGGTCTTTAGACCTTGTTTGCATTAGGCACTGTGTGGAGAGGATGAGCCAGGAAAACGGTCCCGAGAGTTCCGTGTGGTTTTTGTCCCAAAAGGGAAACATGTTTTTAAATCAAAATTGTGGACTAGCTGAGAGAACCATGGCCATACTGAGTATGTTTAAAAGAGAAAAAATATTAAAGCCGCCCTCGTGGGCCTTTTAAGATCCATGACTCTACTTAGACCTTTTCTGTTTCTGTAAGTGGATCAGCCAATGTGAGCAACAGGGTTTAGAACCAAAAGCACCTTTAGCAGTTTAGAAGCACTGAGAGACTAAGGTGAAGTTCAATGGAACAAAGAGTCAGTGCAGAGTGAAAAGAAGGAACCGGTCCAACAATGTGACACTTGCTTATCATCCAGTACACCTGGGTAATATCACATCGTGTTAAATTTGGGTAAATCTTCAGTTATC
Organism: Eidolon dupreanum; assembly: GCA_028627145.1. Lineage (NCBI taxonomy): Eukaryota > Metazoa > Chordata > Mammalia > Chiroptera > Pteropodidae > Eidolon > Eidolon dupreanum. The sequence continues at coordinate 4,082,599 of CM053507.1, forward strand.
ACAGAGGGTCTTGGAATTTCGAATAAAACAAGCTGAAACCATATAGGTAAGGGGTGTGGAAACACTGGAAAAACAAAGCCGAGAGAGAGAGAGAGAGAGAGAGAGAGAGAGAGAGAGAGAGAGAGAGAGAAGCTTATTGAACTAAATAAACGTGAGGTGCCACAGAAATATCTAGATGTTGGTGTGAGATTAAGGGTGGGACCGAAGTGGCTTGATTACACGCTTCTTGCAAATCTAAGCTTTATAGATAAAAGGAAGGCACAGAAATGCTTGGACCCAAGTATGATGTGTGAGGATAGGAATGCATTACTTCGCTCTTTGCCTCAGTGTACGTGGCACGGCCTTTGCAGATGGGTTTGAGAAAGAGCAACCGATCAGATGATGTGCTTCTCCTCTACAGACTCCATCTGGGGGTGGTCAGGGGAAAATGGACTAAATTACAGCCTTGATGGAGGAGGAAATGAAGGCAGGAAGGGAGTGAGGTAAGACCCACCCCATTCATCTCCTGGCTGATGTGGAACCTGGGAAGATTGTTAGATATGGAAGAGGATCTTATTTCAAATCCAGCTCTGCCACTTGCCTGTGACGTGATTGCGGGCAGATTACTAAAAACTTTTTCTCCTTTCGTCGCACTCTCCCTTATTTCTAAAATGTGGACGGTGACTACCTCACACTTGTGTGTGTGTTGCTTTGTTTTATTTTATTGGCATAGAAGCGTGTGAGAGCTTTAAGTGAGGAGCATGAGTTAACCCTATTGAAAATCAAAGCGCTCCACACGTGGGTGGTACTGTTGTTATTTTCATAATCATGGTTTTGGTGGGTGGAAGTGAGGGGTGACCTTGTGAGCCCCGGGACTGGTTTGTCACTGGCTGGCAGAGCTCTCTCCTTTTTTCACACCCACACCCTCGCAATGGTTATGAGAGGGTGAATGGGTTTTGTCCTCTGATTTTTATTGTGAAAGTCAAGAGGCTGACAGATGACAGGAAATAGAATGTTTTTAGGTGAGCTTCGAGTTGTCTGGTTTTTCGATCTGCTTGCCCGGACTTAAAAATCATGTTTGTTTCTGTCCAGTGGAGAAAGAGATCTACTCCAAAGTCTCAACCAGAAATCTCTGTTAGAGTCATGTTCTTGAAACTCATAATGTTTAAGAGCATGAGAAAATGCATGTTGTTTCCTTGCAATTATAACAGAACAAAATGAAATAAATTATTTATTTAACAGAGTAAATGTATATAAATGAATTTACTTAACTTCCAAATGAGGGAATTTGCTTTGACCCAAGGAATAACTTCTTGGTGTTTTGGCTGAAGACCTTACAGTGGGTTCCTGAGGAAGGTGGCTTATTAGTTCAGGGTGTATTTAAAAAAAATGCAATTACTTCCTAACATTAAGAAGATGGATTCCATGTCACTTATACTGGTTTATTACATTTGGCTTGTTGATCAGTATAATCAACTCTTTTTTCTGGATGTAAATGGCGCATCATTAAATTGCTTTGTCACTAGAACATCAATGGCTTCAGACTATAATGCAGTCTAAGGTCACGGTTCATATACGTGGCATCACGGAGTACCCAGGCCTCACAAAATGGTTTTGAGATCGCTAGACCTGCACGTAGCATGGTTGAAGGGTAAAACCCAGCCTGCTCTCCACTTGCCAACATTTTCCTAAAGAAGAATTCACATAAAGGCATTGAGTAGGTTCATCACTTCCCTAGAAGCTTCCACAGATTGCCCCAAATATGTCAGATTTTGTATTATAATTCTCAGTCTTTATCATAACCCGTAGTAGTAAAACAAATGATAATTTGGGTCAAAATCCATCTTTCTCTCTATAAAAAGATATTACCTGATTTATATTCTGAAGAAGCAATCAGACATGAGTAATATCAACTCACTGAAAAATTGAAATTATTCTCTAGGCTTCACTTACTTCCAAGTATTTTGTGAGAGAAACTCTGATGGGTAATTTTATATGTCCACTTGAAATGTGTTGTTGGATGAGATTAGCATTTAAATTGATGAACTTTGAGTAAAGCAGATTGCTCTCCATAATGTGGGTGGGCCTCGTTCAATCAATCAAAGGCTTGACTAGAATCAAAGGACCAGCCTCTCTGAGCAAGAGAAAATTCTTTAGCAGACTGCCTTCGGACTTTATCTGCATTATCTACTGTCTTGGATATCCAACCTGTTGGCTTTCAGACTAGAACCTGGGGCACTAGCTATTTTCTGAAAACAGGACACTGTCTTTCTGGTCACAGTGAGGATACCTGAACTCCCAACGTTGTGTCAGCTCTGATATCCACTTCATCCTGGGGTGGCTCGCTCACCTTTCCTGAGGTTATCATCTGTGGAATGGGATAAATAACATCGCCTTCCATGTCAGTAATGAGTCGTGAGCATTGACTAGGCAAAGCTTGTAAATACTTTGCAGGTGAGGAATGTTGCACCCATGCTGTTTTATAGTATGTGTTACACTTGATCGTATAAATTGTTTGGGATGTTTTTCCTAGACATCAAAGACATGATTTCTAAAACCTCTAAACCAGTTTCTTTTGGTTTCTCTTATGACATGTTAAAGTGGATAGTCAGGGTCAAAGATATAAGGAAAGAGCAACAGCAGGTCATTTAAAATATTTTTTATATAAGCCAGGGTAGCACAAAGGTATAGTCAGTGCTATACACTGACCCACCACAGAGCTTCCTGGACCAACTGAAGGTCAAGGACAGCTGGCTCTTCACTCTATTGCAGGAGATAATTTCTGACTCAAGGTGATAGGTTTGTTATTGGCTACTCCTGGCTCTTCAATATTTTTCTAAGTTATGATAGACTTTTTTCCTTGTTCCAGAATGTGAGGCATAGCAAAGACATATAAAAAGGCATAGATCCAAGATCTTTAAACAAATATACCAAAATTATTTTCCAAATATAGTTTACTAATTTAAAAATGCACATATTTGACAACCTTTGCATCCAAGATACATATTAATTCTGTGTTTTCTTTCAAAGGGTACCAGTAAAATGAAGAAGGAGGTAAATGAATACTCCTCTTTATCATGCTGAACATCTGCCGAACTATTCCAGATTCCCATACTTCCAGGGGCGAGAATCTATACGATTTTGGATCACATAGTTTCATAGAGTCTCCTTAATCTTAAGCATTAGCCCAAACTGCACCTCAAAATGCTCTCTCATGATCTGCCTACTGTTTTTTTTTCCCCTGACACTATGAATTCAAATTCTTTGAGTTCCTGACCCTGGAAAATTTGTAAAAGAAAAGACTTACTAGGGTCAACAAGCAAACATTAATAAAAATATTAACCCTAAAATCATGCCTCTGCATGTTGATTTGGCTTTGGGTAGAGATATAATGTCATCTGAGAAGGATTTATTTTTAGGCTGAATTATTTCAAAATAACACTAGTTACACATCACCTTATTTGTCACCAAAGACTGGCTCCATTTTTTTTTTTTCTAAAAAAAAGCATAATGTCAAATGTCTCAATGACAGAGTTAAGAAGGAAAGTTACTCTGGTAAGGATTCTGGAATACCTCAACTGGCCATGATAATGGGCTAAAACCAATGAGATCAAATGTACCAGGGATAACTAAGAAAGTCTTGCATTGAGGTTCAGAAAATCAACCACACAGACTTAAAATGAAATGACCTATTTAAATTGAAATTCCTTGAGTAAAAGAAACTGGTTGACTTGAAACTCAGTTCAGGTCAGTGTGACTGGACTGACAAAAAAGCCAATGTTTTACAGATTGTGTTACAAGGTTTATAGTGTTTATGTTAACAGATGTAATGATATAATTTGCTCACCTGTTTTTTCATTCATCAGTCAGTAGTGTATCGGGGGTGGTGAGGATTAGAGAATCAGTAAGCACCCCGTCTAGACAGCGGAGTCATTACTTAGTTTAAGCCAATAGTGCTGCTGTAGGAATTCAGGATCCATATTCCAGATCTTTAAAGAGAATCTGGAAGTTTGGATTTTAATAGAAAAAAATCCAATTTTCTAAACACCCTGAAATAAAAATAATGTAGGCTGTATCCAGCCAACAGGCCACCCACCATCACCTGTGTGTTAGACATATTGTCTGGATCTTAGGAGAGAGATGCAAACTGGAGATAGAGATTTAGGCTTTGTCATGTTATAGGTCATCTTATTTGGCAGTTGAATCAATGGAAGTGAATAAAATCATCAGGGATTGTATTTAGAGGAATAAGTTGTAGTCTTATGCCTGCTTTATTTTGGGCTATGTATTTTTGAAAATTGACTTTATCGACTTTTTAGCTACACTATTTTGAATTACTTTTTTACTTGTTGCTCTAAGGACTGCTATTCACATTCTTAAATGTTCACAGTCTACTTAGAGTTAATATTGTCCTACTTCATGTAAAATATACAAACTTTATCATTATATAGGTCCATTTATCCATTCCCTTGTTGATTGTGCTATAGTTTTTATACATTACATGCTTTATGCATCTCATGATACAAAGACATAAATTTTTTTGTTTTAAATTGTCTTTATCCACATATATACTATTTCAAGTATTCTTCATTCTTTTCTGAAGATTCAATTTGCATCTAGTATCAATTCCCATCTTTCTGAAGAACTCTTAAAGCATATCTTGCAGTATAGATATGCTGGCAATAAATTATCTTAGTTTTTATTGACCTGAAAATTTTTTATTTTACCTTGATTCTTGAAGATTATTTTCATCAGATGTAGAATTCTAATTTGAAAGGTTTTATTCTTCTATCACTTCAATGATATTAAACCATTGCCTTTTGGCTTTCATGGTTTCTGATGACAAGTAAGCAGTTATTTATGTTGTTGTTTCTTCATATATAATGAGTCATTTTTCTCTAGCTGATTTAACAATATTTTGTTGTTATCTTCGGTTTTCTTTAAATTAGCCATGATGGGCTTCACTGTGGGTTTTTTTTTTTTTTGGATCTTGATTGAATTTGCTGAGCTTCTTTAATCTGCAAGCATTTTTCACCAAATTTGGGGAAATTTTCAGGTATTACTACTTGTACATTTTTTATTCCTTATTCTCCCTCTCTTCTCTTTGTAGGTCTCAGATAACATGTATGTTAAGACTTTTGATTTTGTCCCATAGAGTAACCTCCATTCTCCCTAGTCTTCAGACTTTATCAATGCATAGATCTATCCTCAACTTTATCTTCAACTTTTCTTGTGTCATCTCTTAGCTGTTAAGTCTATACAGTTAATTTTTTTATTTTATGCATTGTATTTTTTAGTTCTAGATTTTCTGTTTTGTTATTGTTTACAGTTTTTATTTAAGAATCTTTCATTTATTACACATATATTTTCTTTATATTTTTGGATGATTTTGAAAATATTTATTTTAACATCCTTGTCTGATAATTCCAATGTCTGGGTCATTTGGGGATCAGATTTTATTAAGTCTTTTCTTTTCCATTTGTGTCATATTTTCTTGATTCTTTGTATGTTTAGTAAGTTTGTCTTGTATGTCTAGTAATCTTGGACATTGCTGATGACACATTTTAGAGACACTGGATTCTGTTATATTTCTCCAAAGAGTATAGAATCTTTTGGTTTAAGCAGGCTGTTAACATGGTTAGAATTGAATTCCAATTTTGTCATCTCTGTGGTGGACAGCAGTTATAATATATATTCACTTTGTTTAGCCCCAGCTGAAGTGGTTGAAGTCTTCCCTTTGCATGCATAGCTCAAAAGTTGTTCAGAGATCTAGACAGAATTTACACACAAAATTTTGCATATACTTCTTTGACTGTCCTTTATGTTGTCTGGTCTCCTTAAAATGTGTCTTGTCATCCTTCAGGCCTGTCGATTCTTATCCAAGTTTTGATTGTATAGTGTGTCCTGGGCTGGGAACTGCTGTCTGGCAAACCCAAAAAACTTATCAGTACTATTTCCTTCTTCTTAGTACCCACTGCCTCCTCGACTTTGCCTGCCTTTGGTTTCTTTCCAGTGCCTTCAGTTATTGATCTTTATGTTTTATCCAAAGTTCATACTTGTTACCTGTGATACAGTGAAGGTAAGCAGAATGTGAAGCTGGGAGCAACCCCTCAATACAAACCACAAGGCAAGTTACCCACAACCGGACTAGCTATTCACAATGGCTCATCCAGGTCTGTGATTCCTTCTTTCTAAAGCTCAGACTACAAGATACACTGGAGCCTGTGCATAGTCTTCTCAACTAAACTGGTAGCAGCACACAAGCAACTAGCTTCCTAACCAAGACCCCCTACCTCCAGAATGTTCACCCAAAATCCAATTTCTATTCTGCCACAAGAGTCAGAATATATAAAAACAGATCATAGTATGTCACTTCCCTGAGTAAAGATTCTTCCATGACTCTTGATTTGCCTACAGAAGAACAGCCACATTACTTAGCAGGGCTTATAAGATCATATGAGACTTGAAATGTGAGCATTCTGCCTCCTCTGTAGTCTTTTCTCGCCACTTTCCTACTCACGCTCCCAGCAAGTACACTGTGATTTAAGGACAGTCAGCTCTTGCTGATTCACGAAAGTCACCTGCGTTTTTTCACCTCTGTGTACTTAGCATCATCTTACCCTGCATTATTTTTCTCGTTAGCCACTTGACACTGTATTTTATAATTATATGATGACTTATAGACATTAGATTATGTCTACTTGACATTACAATAGAGATCTATATTTTATTTGTTATGATTGTTAATTGTTATTATTAATATTACTAGATGTCTTCCACATTGAAAGGTTGGCATCATAGGGCCAGAGGCTTGTTTTAGTTCACAGTGGCATCTCCACTGTTTAGAATAGTGCCTGGTCCATAATAGCCACTTCAGTGAACACTTGTTGGGTGGCTGTGGTTGTTATTGGCCATAATTTCCACTTACTCCCTGCCTGAGTCAGCCTGGCAAAGGCATTCTGAGAACCCAGCTCAGGTGTTACCTTCTCTTTGGAACTTCTTTCAACATCCCTTCACTTCTATTGAATGAATGATTAAGTCTTCATTTTTCCATAGAATCTATCTTCCTTATTTCTCTTTCTTATTTCTCTGCCTTTTCCTCTGTTTACCACTGTGCCATGGTATTAAAACACTATTACTCATGAATTGAATTGTAATCTCATCCATTGTTCGTACTCAGCACACTAATCTTCGTTCTCTTCAGAATGGCTGTCTTTTTGTCTCGCCTACCCATTTGGAGAAAAGGCCTTCAGTTTCATTTGAATTCATAGATAAGGTCTAAGGCAGATTTGATTATACCAAATTATGAATATATTATATTTACAATTAAGTCTGATTTTTTTTAAATATCTTGGGAAAACTGATAATAGTTCATTAATTATTCTAACAATCTTAGATATGAATTGGGAAATTACAGGAAAAACTTACAGTTAGTTTTAGGGACCCAAATCAAAGTATTCTTTTGGATTTATTATTTTCTAATGTTTGCAAGCATCTTTAGGATTAAAACTTCAGACCTTTTTTTTTTAAATATTAAATTCATGGTCAAATCTCAATCAATGACTTTAATATTAATTAGGTGTACTCACTAATTCAGTAAGAAAATATTATCATAGTATTTAAAAAACAATCTTTTCTTAACCCAAATCTACAAAGAATTAGAGTGAATAACATAGTGAGAGGTAAGTTAATTCAAAGCACTAATGGTCATGGAATAACACTTCTACACTAATTGTTTAGGAAAAATATTTATAAGGACTGAAATTGTGTTGAAAATTTATCTCTATAGTTACATTATTATCATTGTAAAAGAGGGTGAGATTTAACCTGTTGTCTCTTCTTCTAAAGTCTCTTTTTAAGAAATAAAAATGGAGGGGTAGGGGGAACTTTAATAATGAAAGTATAATTTTTACTTTATTACTCTATTTTCTACCTCTTGGTAGACCCAGAAATATGGATTGCTGTTTGCTCACTGCTCACAAGATGGTAGATAATTGTTCCCAAGAGAACAAATGCATGGTCACCTCCTCAATCTCTCTGGCAATGTAGGAGTTTAAAAATATATGTTTATATACATGTGCTTGTGCACATGATAACGCATATAGAAATCATGAACTTCTCTGAAATGAAACACGGAGGTCATGTGAGCATATTTCAGCCTTTAACTTAGACTCTTAGGCTGCATGCCGAGCTGTGACACACAGCCCATGTTTATAAAGTCAATTCGACTTCAGTTGTTAGTATCAGTTACCATCATTCCAGATTTAAAATCACAAGCCCAGAACCCCTCTCTGAGTTTTCGCAACCCCGGGTAGCTGCAGCAGGCACTTGGCACTTTGATGCACACTCTCTCATAATGTTCCTGGACCATTTATTTAAACAGGCCTTTTCTCTTCATTTTATTACAAATTCTTGAATCCTGGGATCACATCTGATATTTCTCAGAATCCTCATTAATGTCTAGTCCAGAAGCCTGTGCTAGAAAATGCTCCAAAAAAGTTGTTGATTGATTCAAAATGGATTTTCAATTTTATGAAAAATATTTTTAGAGTAAAGGAAATATTCACTTTTGCGTGTGGAAAATAAGATGGATATCTTTTTTGAAAAAGTGGAAATAGAATGACATCCTAAGGACTGCAAGTTTCCACATGAGCACACATAATTTCAATATAAAATCCCAACCCAACTTCATGAGAAAAATAAAGGACAAAACAGAGAGAATATGAAATACTGACAAATTTCCACTTCTTCAAAATTTGTTTCCACCATAATCAATGGGAAAAAAAAAAACAGTTGAAAGTCTTCTTTGAGAGGAGGCATGTCTGTTTTCTCTCTCTCCCTCTCCTTCCCTTTTCCTCCCCCTTTCCCCCTCTGAAACAAGTCAGACCAAGCCATATTTCCAGTTAGAAGTTGGCATGGGAGCCAAGCAGCTGTTCAGAAATGTCCAAGTGGACAGCAAATGGCGCTGATGGAGTTAACGGCAGTGACTCACTTGGGACATTCACAGCGGGTCAGCTGAAACCATTTCTTGCTGTACAGAGAATTTAGTCCCTTTGGGCAGGCACCCAAGAATATGAGCTGAGGTCGATAACAGCACAGTGTCTCCTTGGCTGCCACTGGTTGCTTCACCGTTCTCAGTTTTCAAAATTTTTTAAAGGTGGATTTTTTTCTAACGCAATCACGAACAGTGATGGGAAGAACAGGCTGAGCAGCTGTTGACTGTTTGAAATAACAGAGGGGAGGCTTGGTTTCTGGAAATGCTCAACACAAGTTGCCTTGCAAGCTTTGATGATGACTTTCACATATAAAATTATGGGTCAGAAGCAGGAAGCTGAGTACTCTTCGTGCCAGTAAGTTTAGCTTGGCAAATATCATATTTAGGGGGTTTTAGAAAGATTTCATTCATCTAGGAATACTTTTCTACAAAATTTTATATTTTAAAATGAACTGAGCAACAATAAAAACAAAGCAGTCATTCAAATTAAACATATGATAAACAGAGCATATTCACGTTTTGTGAGCTTATACATTTTCCTTAACACATAAGGGAATGTATAAAAATATAATAAAAATTGTTGTATGTTTTTGCATGTGGAAGACTAAAAGACATTTTTTCAGAGAAAAAAACATAATTACCTGAAATGACACAAATTTGACACAAAACTTGTTTTTATTTTTGTTTTTCTCTCCAAATTATTTTTTAAAACCCTTTAAAGCAAACATCTTAGATTTGTTACTTACAGGTAGAAATTTTAACAAATGAGGAAAAATAATAACTGTAATTATTGGTGGTTAGACTTAAACTTTACTTCCCTAATATTCTGGCATGAGATCATGGTTTCCACATTTAGATGAGATCTTGTTTTCACTGAACTTATTTGGTAGAAAAATCTGATTTGGAGATCTGTGTTTACCAGAATCAAGTTCCTTTGTGTGATTGGACCAAAAAGCTGATTCTGAGAATTTCAGACCAGGCTGAAGACAGATAAAAAATGAATTATTTTCCTTTCCCATGAATAAAACCTTTGCATTAGATAGAAGTTGGTAAATTAAATGACTACCAACCAGTATAGTTTCCTATATACTTGAATGCATTAAATAATTTTAAAGCGCATAGTTTTCAATGTGTTAAACAATTTTTTGGGGGGGACTTGGCTCCTTTGAGAATATATATTATAAGTTCAAAAAAGAATGGTGTGCTTTCTGTGTTTTTATAGAGGACTGTGGGGGCATCACAAGGGCAGAGATGGTATTGGTGTTGCTTGCCTTCTGTCTATTTCATGGTAGATGCTTGATAAATATTGGTTGAATTAATTAATTTTGACCACAGGAAATGGAGAGATAACAAGGAGTGTCATCTTTTCTTTTTCTTTCTTTCTTTCTTTCTTTCTTTCTTTCTTTCTTTCTTTCTTTCTTTCTTTCTTTCTTTCTCTCTTCCTTTCTCTCTTCCTTTCTCTCTTCCTTTCTCTCTTTCTTTCTTTTTAGGTGAAGCAACCTTTGGTTGACCTCACAGATTGCATAGACCTTGTCAGTTCAGAATCCCTTATTTTTTAATTTTTTATGCCTACAGCACCTGGTCTTCCTAGGTGATCTCCCATCTAAATACTAACCAGGCCCGACCCTGCTTAGCTTCTAAGATCAGACAGGATCGGGCTTGTTGAGGGTAGCATGGCTGTAGACGAGTGCCATCTTTTCTTAGCAGAAGAACAGATTTGCCATTAGGATCAAGTAAAAGAGAAGATGGGATTTAGCATAATTTACATGAAATTTCCACAGCCACAGAAGGCAAGGCTTGCATGGAGTTGGGAAAGCGAGAGGTAGTTGTATGAATAAGTTTGTATTGGCCTGGGCTGAACATAGTTCTTCATATGACATCAAAGTCCAACCAAAAATACCATGACTGAGAAAACGAAACTGGAACAAGGCATCAGGGCATTAGCGAGGAAAAGAGAGAGGGACGAGAACAGCCCCAGGGGTAGACACAGAGGGGTTCTGAGAATTTCCCACTTTGTTTCTGTTGCTTCCGCCCTGTTATTATTCTCCATCTTGGTGTCATCTTTTCACATCTCTCCCTCATTTTGATCTAAGATGGGATTGTGGAAGAAAAAATGGCCGGTTAAATGTTAGAAACTCTTGGGCATCCTCAGGAGGGTACGTATTTTCTCTCCTTCGATCCCATTGATCTTTTAGACTCGTTTCTGACTATTAACCTAATCAGCTTATGGTTATGATAGTTAAATGGAGAAGGAAACTGCTTTTTTTGAGTGAGAAAAATGGTTTCATACACATTTGGAGATAGATTTCTTATCTCAAAAAATCAGTTCCATTTTTCTCTACATATATTATATGTGTGTTATATGTATGATATATTTAATATATATATATTATATGAGATGATCTCTGTATATATTATCTGTCTACCTATCATCTGTCTATCTAGAAATAGAACTTATTTTTAAAAAAGAAAAAATAAGCTGGTGAAGTTTTAACTTTATAACTATTCTGTGCATAATTTCATTTCTTCTTTAAGTGTATTTTAATTGCTACTGTTTGATATTTGACTTTTAAGATATTCTAATATCTTAATAATTTAATATCAAGTGATACTAGTTTTAATTCTGCTAAGTACAAATCACACTCTACTATTCTTTATGATAGAGTAAGCACTAACTAGGTCTTTTTGGTATTAACAGAGGGCTGAGAAATCTAAATTCTATACTACCGTAGAAAGGCATTTTGATAAATAGATGATAGATAGACAGATAGATAGATGATAGATAGATAAATAGATAGATAAATGATAGATCAGTAAGTAGGTAGGTAGGTTGGTAGGTAGGTAGGTAGATAGATAATAGGTAGATAGATAAATGATAGGTGTACACACCCATACATGGTACACACACACTAATATTAAAAGCATAAAAAATGGACCCACTGTAGAGGAATTTATTATTGGATATCAGTATGTTTATGTTGTTTAAAAAGCTGAAATTAACAGTCCTATAGCTTCTTTTATCTTTTGTTATCTTATTTTTATAGAAAATGAGAACAGAATCTCCTACAGGAAAAATCAGCTTGGTATCTGTCACATCTATATCAAGTGTCTGAACTCATTTTTATTAGCAGCCCATTTCCCTGTGGCACTTCCTGTATTTGGTAATGCAAACAAGGAGAACATTGTGTCATTGTGCTGGTGACACTCCTTATGAAAGCCAGGGAGTATCGAAAGCTGTAACTGGAGTTAATGGGACTTATTAATAAAAAGAAAAAAAGAATGTTTTGGTACCACTCCCTCATCTGGAGGGCCTGCTAATCTCGAGGTGTGAGGTCATTCAGACTCTGTGGCACACCGCCCCCTCCCAGGCATCTGCCGTTTCAAGAATGCCCTGCACTTGGTGTCCCATCTTGTCAAATATGCAATCAGAATATTGAGCTATTTGTGAACTGATTTTTGAGGTATTTGGAATATGCCGAAGAGTTCTTTTTTCCCATTTAAAAGCCAGTGAAATTATGGAATTTGTAAACTGAAAAGGGAGATAATTTGATTTGATGTCAAATCATTATTGTTGAAACTGTGCTTATCCCCAAAATGTGGCCTTGTAGCTGTAATGTGTAAAGACCTCAAAAAAAAAAAAAAAAAAAACAACAGCAACAACAACAACAACAAAAAGCAACCTCGGGAGGGAAGAGGTCAAAGAGGTTAAACCAGTGTTTATGGCAAATAGAATGTCGCTTGTGAGTGTTCACAGTATAGTTTACATTTTGGGTTTGGACAAGGTCTTTCCAGCTATTGAAATTAGCATCAGAATCTAAAGTTGTCACTTATGCCTAATCCAGCTCATCTTTCATCGTAGTGTCTCAATTGTACCAGGAGAGTATTTAAAACGAGCTTCTTGCTGACTTTGTGAAATGCTCCTACAAATTTCTCTTCTAAGGAAAAAGTTAATTTTTTATAAAGATGATTTGATCTATTGATTATTGTTATTATTTTTTAAAATAAAAATAATAGCAGCTAGAGCCTTCCTACATGCCTGTCCTTAATGTTGGTAAAATTATGTAAAGTCACACAGCTCAAATTTAGAGACCCCCAGGGTTTGGAATCCCACACTGAGAATTCCACTATGTGGGACAGAACAGTAGGCACAGACGGGCAGAGGTTGTTGCCCCCAAGTTTACTCCGTCAACTAGAGTTGTAAAATGAAATCTCAATGGAAGGGAGGGCTTAAATAGCCTCGTTAAAACTATTCACCTCAACACTGCTTAAACCAGAAGAAGTAAACCAGCAATTGATGCTCTCTGGCTTGAGTCCTAGCTTTGTCATTTACCAGCTGTGATTTTGGGCAGCACCGTCTCTATTTCGATCCTGGCTTTGTTTTCCAGGTCTGTGGTTCTCAAACAAGATGACGAGGGACATCGGAATCACCTGAGGGTCCCACTTAAACAAGGGTTGTCCGGCTGCACCACCACTTTCTGATTCTGTAGATCTGGGGTGAGACGCAGTGGTTGGCATTTCTAGCAAGTTCTCAGGTGATGCTGACGCTGCCACGCTAGCTGCCACATTTTGAGACCCACCAACCTCGGGAAACTAACTTAATATTTTTGTTTTTTGAGTTTTTTTTTTTTTTTAACATGGGAATGATAATAACACCTATGTCACGAAGTAGTTTTGAGATTAAATGTAGTAGTATAGGGAAAGGTCTTAGAATCCTCCGCAGCATATTGTGTTGATTAAGCCATGGCCATTGCCACTGTTGATAACAATGATGGAAAATTCTGTCCCTCAGACTGTTTTGTGTTTACAGATATAAGCTAGCTTTACATTGGGAAAACTCATATCAAATATACTAATAAATAACACCATCTAAAAGTACCGAATATGTAGGCTTAGGAAAAAACATTGTGCCCCTTGGGTTTTTAATAAAAGCACTTTATCATTGTAAAACCTCTGTGGGAACCAGTGATCCTTTGAAAGCTATGGAAATACCCTTGAGATTGTGATACCCTTGGGATCTGCTTCTCCCACAAACGTGTTCACACATGTATGTACATGAACTTGTGTTGATACCACAGCTGCTTCGGATGCCCAGGTGAAGGACGCTGATGTAGGAGCTGCCTGAGTCAGAGGAGCTGCGGGCCTTGCAAGAAGCAGTCAGCTGCACTTTGTTTCCATTTTTATCATTTAAATTATGCAAAATGACTTCCATCTTCTCTGATGGCTTACCTTGAATTGGGGCAGCATCCAAAAGAATACTGCTCTGGAGCCAACCACGCTGTATCTCAGAGCCAGCTCGCGGCCATCTGGACAGCTGCTGGGACCTCGGACAAGCCACTGACTATCTTGAGGCTTAGATCCTTTCACTAAATGAAAGGACTACAATGGATAATGTCTAAACTGCTTCTAGAACGAATGGTGCCAATTATCTTAGAAGATACACGTGTTGCACGCTCTTAACAACAACGTCTTCTCACCCATTTAGTGTCATAAGCATCTCTCATGTCCCTGCTGATCTATCATGTGCCCTTTTCCTGTTCCTGAACTCACATGCATTCACATTCTATAAACGTGACGTGCTCTCTTTTCCGTAGATTCCCTACATTCATTTTGACACTCTGCCATTTCTACCTGAGGCAGTTTGGAACATCTCATGGTCATTCTCGCCCAGATCACCAGCATGTTCTGTTTCATCTCCAGGCCTTTACACAGCTGCTCCCCCTTCTGGGAACCCTCTTTCCTTCCAACTTTGCTCCCTTTCTAGCAGCCTGACCCCGCCCTCAGCACCCCTCTCTGGCTTCCCAATCTGGTGACATATTATCCTCCAGGTTACAGTTTAGATTCATTTCCTCTGAGAAGTCTGGATTGAGCTTAGTCTCCCCACTCCATGCAACCCCATGGCCCTCTATCGCCTCGTTGCATCCTGTTGACACATCGACTATGGAATCTGACACACACGCACCTGTGTCTTAATTCTCCTACTTACTGACTATGGCCTTGAACAAGTTTCTTTGCTGAACCTCAAATTCTTAATTCATAGAATAAAGATGGTAAATAGCTAGCTACCTGTTGGCCTGCTATGAGAATTCAATAAGGAAGTGCACAATACCTAGTTCAGATTTGTAAATGATGGCTTCCATCATGACCAATTCGTTGTCATAAGATAGTCTTTCTAAAATGTAAGATATCTAAAATAAGCTTTTGGAAAGTGATAGACCACAGTCAAATTATGATTGATGCCTTAGATATGATGTTGATCAAAAAGGGGTTTCACATGCTTTATGTCGATCCTCTCATGCTCCAAAATCCCCTGTGGAGTTGGATCCTGCC
Source organism: Eidolon dupreanum (assembly GCA_028627145.1). Lineage (NCBI taxonomy): Eukaryota > Metazoa > Chordata > Mammalia > Chiroptera > Pteropodidae > Eidolon > Eidolon dupreanum. The sequence goes on from CM053507.1 coordinate 4,097,900, forward strand.
CTCTGACCTGGAGCAAGGCCTTGCCTTTGTGTCTACAAAGACTCCCAAATAATTCTGATGAGCTATAAGGTGGGGAACCACTGCTTGGGTGGCCTACAAGCCATACCCTTCACGTACACTCTTGTACTCATACACATCTGGAGCTTCCGATAAAATACGGGGAAGGTCACTTAGTCTGCACTTTTTTAAATAACAAACGTTTCTAAGCAGCCATCTCAACCATCAAAGTGTGGCCAGTATGAGGCCAGACATGCATATGGAGAGAAATCAGCTACAAATCATAGACTCACATAGCTGAAGGACTTGAGTGATTGGGCAAGGTTAGTCTGTGGCTCCCATTCGATGTTGAAAATTGCCACCTCAGTACAGTGACTTTTTGTTTCGGCATGATTGATGTTGAGCTGCTGTTTCTGAGTCTAGTTACCCAACAGGTATAGCTACTTCATAAACATGGCCCCAGTTCTAAATAATAAAGCTGAGGTCTCAACTTACCGGAGGATGGCTGGCTTCTTGTTGGCTGTGGCATCTTATAGCTGCATTAAATTAGTTAAATATATTTTATTTGCCTGTGGCATGTGACTTAAAGTCAAAAGACAGTTCCAATCCACTGTTAACTGGCATCACTGTGAAGATACGGGGTTTGGTGCAATATGTGAAGCCTGGGATGGTTGTCACATTTGCATAGAGTGTCCGGAGCTAATGGGAAGTGATGAATACAGTAATAAGTCAAACATTGTTCTCTACTTTTGTTCTTGAGTACGAATTGGAAATAGAATAAAATCTCACTTCAATAAAAAATGTTTATTCCCCAAAATTCACTATTCAAGTTACATACTTCATCACAAAATACGAATACATATGTAAAGGCCAGACGCAAGAAGAGGTCAATGTGAACAAAAATATATCTTTTAAGAAGAGATATAAAATATTTTATAAAATATTTATTTTAACTGTGGCAAACAAAGAAGGCTTCTTTTTACCTACGTAGTAATTCTGACCCCTTGATAATAACGGTAAGTTATATTATACCTAACCTTCTCAACCTACTGTCATATAAGTAGATGATAAATCATAAGTGAATTTCGACTGGGCCTTTCCCTCTTTTTGCACAGCTATTCCCAGAGAAGAGGCCCAGCAGGAAACACCACTGCCCACCCCAATTTCCTATGGCAGAATCATTATCAATCCTGGCAGTGGAGACTCTTAAAACCAAGGTGACAAATGAATTCTTGCACCCAATCAGTACGCAGAGGTCCTAGGCATCTTAGAGATCAGGATGCAAAATAGTGGGACAAACATGTGACTCAATGGTGACCAGGCAGGTGGCTCAAGCCTTTTGAGTGTTTTCCGTGAACAGAGATCAGAGCCTAGCCCAGACCTGCTTGATGACTATTTGAGAAAAGAGACTGCTAATTTGTTTGCTAAAATCCAATTTTTTATAGACAGATGAAGTTAAAGTCAACAGCCCCTTAAGCACTGTTTACCTTATGGTTCTGCCCCTTGACCTCTGTTCTTTTTATTCATGTTTCTTTTGGATACCTGTGTAGCTTCCCCCAACAAGAGGTGGTGTCTCTGTTCTCTTGAATCTTTTCCTCTTAGTGTCCCATGAATTTCCTGTCTTGCTCTGTCTAGTAGAAAACAACAGCAGTAATACCATGCCAGTCTGCTGCCTCTCAAGAAACCTTGCACCTCCACGTGAACAAGCCTGGGTTAGTTAGCATGCTGGGGAATAGAGTACATGTGAGGGAGACTGAGGCAGCCCCCCAAGATGTGAGGGAGCCCAGCCTAGACCAGTGGAGCTGCCTCTCACAGCTAACCACAGATGCGTGACTGGGTCCAGCTCATTCCAGGAGAATCATCTGAATGACCCAGAGACTGGTGAGCAGGAACAAGTGCCTATTATTTTAAGCCATTAAGTTTTAGAGTGTTATGCAGCAATAGCTCAAATGTTAACTATTATTATTAACTTACATTAAGATAGAGTATTGCCATTCCAGGAAGCATTTTTCAATCTCTTTCAAAAGGGACTATCACTTTGAGACCCATAGCGCACTATGTATAACTTGCCCTTTCATCTCTATTGTTTCACTTATCACCTTGGCATTGATACTATTTGTATATTACTTGTACGTGAGGCGTTGTGTTATAATACTCAGTGCCACAGGCTCTGGAGCCAGGTTTGTGGGATTGTATCCTGACTCCACCACCTATTAGCATGTGACCTTGGCAAGACTTCCCTTTATCCGTGTTTCAGTTTTCTCATCAGTAAGATGAGGATAACAATACTATTACCACTTCCTAGAATTGTTGAAGAATCGATGAAATTAATAATGTCTAGAAACTTTCCAGGCGGGAAAAGAGGAGGAGGAGAAGGAATTTGTTTCTCCCATATAGACAGTTGACTTCTCAGGAGAAGGCTTCCTGTTCTTCTCTGCATTGCTAAATTTAACACAGTATCTGGCACCCAGTAGGTCCTGAAAAAAACAGCAAACATCTCTCTTGAATGAATGACTACATACATTTAAGCCAGGGCCAGTGTGTAAAGAAGGATGTAAAATTTTCTGTTGTCTCATTTTATTTTATTTTTTATACTTAAAGAGACACTCACTGAAGAATGGTTACTGTACTGCTAAAAATTCTTATTAAAGGTGACGTATTAGTTTTCTATTGTGGCTGTAACAGATTACCATAAATGTAGGGCTTAAAACAACTCAAATTTGTTATCTCATAGTTATGTGGGTCAGAAGCCCAATATGGGGCCTCCTGGGCTAAACTTAGGGTATCTGGAGGTTCTAGGGGAGAATCTGTTGCTTTTTTTTTGTTTTTGTTTTTGTTTTGTTTTGTTTTGTTTTGTTTTGCCTTTTCTAGTATCTAGAGGCCACCTGCATTCCTTGGCTCATGGCCCCTGCATCCATCTTCAAAATGCACAGTGTTGCATCTCTCTGGCCAATCTTCTTTAGTTGCCTCCCCCCCCCCCCATCACAGCCAGGAAAAGCTCTCTGCTTCCAGTGACCCATGTGATCGGATTAGACCCACCTGGATAATCGAGGCTCACCTCCCCATCTCTCGGTCTTTCATTTAATTATATCTGCAAAGTCCTCTATGCCACATTTAAAGTAACGTGTCTATGGGTTCACAGGTTCTAGAGATCAAGACGTGGACATCTTTGGCAGGCCGGCATTCTGCCTGCCCCGAGAGAGAATGACATTCAGCTCTCCAGGGTAACCGTGGAGTCACCGGAAGTAACTGTGGGAACTCGTGAAGACCGTTTGGTCCAGCCACTTTGGGGCACCGTGTACCTCAGTGCAGCACGGATGGGGCCACTTGGAGCCCTGCGAGCCCAGCAGGGCTGCCGGAGAGAGAGAAACAGGGCAGAGAAGGCTTGTCAAGCCTTCCATGGCCTGATGGGAAGCTTCGACTTTGGATTTACAGTTCTCAAAATAGGCTTTTTTTTTTTTTTTTTTGGTAACAGTTTAAAATTTTTTAAAATCCAAATAATAAGTCCTTCTAAGTACTGCCCTGCTGTCAAGGAAGATCAGTTTAATCAGGTGTCAGCCAGAACACTGGTTCTCAAACTATGTTCCGTGAAAGCGCTTCCGAATGTCTACATTTAATTCAATTTTCATGTAAAAATATTTGAAACACTGAAAACTCTATAATAAACACGAACACTCAGATATGTTATTTATTTAATTTTGATAAACTTATTATTAATTTTATAGTGACGTTTGTGGATTTGAGGCTGACCCAGACTGAAATGTCTCCATCTTGTTTAACGGGATATGGCCCTTACACCACAAAGCAGATTGTTTTTTAAAGAGAGAAAGGTCGGCAAGAGATAGATGGATAGATAGATGATAGATAGATAGATAGATAGATAGATAGATAGATAGATGATAGATAGAGAGATAGACAGATGATAGATGACAGATAGATGGATAGATAGATAGATAGATAGATAGATAGATAGATAGATGATAGATAGATAGATAGATGATAGATGATAGAAATGATATTTTATAGATTTTACAGCTTTACATGTATTACATGCCAGGCACTGTTGTAAACATTTTAATCATGCACAAATATCAAATTGTGTAAACTTCACAATAATCCTATGAGAAAAGTACCATTTTACAGATGAGGGAACTGAGGCATGGGGAGATGAAGTGGTTTTCCTGAGGTCAAACAGCTGATAATGGCAATGACCATGAGGTTTTAGTCTCTACTTTTAACCAGGACACTGCCAATAGTTAGTTATAATTCTGATTTACCAGAACAGCCTACATTGTTCTCACAAACTGACCTCGTATTAAGTAAATATAATCGTTTAGGATTGGAGGAGAGTGAGAAAGGATTCTTCTTTTCCTTGCCCTATTAAGCGAGAGATAAGAATGGGAGTCAGACTTACGGAGATGAAAGTGTAGCATCATTTATTACTGATGGACAAAAGGAGGAGGCTGAAAGTGGTTGCTGTGACAAACAACTTAATGCTGTCCCCCAGAACTGGGTTTACCCACCCACTGGGAAGACGTGGGGTGGCCGGGGACAGGCCTTCCCTGTTGGGCTGTGTTGATGACAAGGCAGAGAGCAGGCAGACCCAAGAGGACAAAGACAAGACAAAACTCATTAGGCCTGCCCAGCTCCTTCTCCTCCATCTCCATCTCCCAGCCCCGCCCACTGAACCTCTGAGCGATTATAAGACATATTGAGAATGGAGCCATAGAGTTGTCTGTCTACGTTAAAACAATGGAAGGAGAAGTGTCCCCCAAACAATTACAAACCAAAACTTACTAAACACAGTTTTGATAAAAATGGATCAGAGTTCTAGGTGACATTTTTGCTTGAAAGAAAAATATGATTCTATTCCTCAAAGCATTTGTAAGCCATTCCTCCAAAAAGATGCAAAATATGTTATATTCTATTTCGAAATATCTAATGTTACCTTTTCCAAAGGATCATTTAGAAATTTTAAGAAAACCTTGTTCTTTTCAGTAAATATAACTGTGCTGATTGGGGCAAGGCATCATCCCTAAAGTGTGACTGTCTCCCTGATTTCTTCTCAGCCCTTTTTATAGATGGTAGCTTCTCTGTTCCCAGGGCTGAGCAGAAACTGATGCATATTTATGTTCTTAGTAAATACTGAATTGCAAGTGGCTGATGAGGACGATTGCCTGGTGCCAGAAAGTTACGTGAGCCGGAGACTACCCTTTCCCATTCTTTGAGGCAGAAAAACTCGCTCAGTGGTTGGGAAATGCAGCTGCCTCTGAGAATCGCTAGGGTTCCTTTTCCACTAACAAGGGAGGCTGGGGCCCAGTCTAGACTCACCTAAGAATCAGAAGCTCTAGACCCGTAGTTTTAAACACGCCTACAAATAAAAGGAAATAAAGTCAATTAGAGTAAAAGACTTCAGGGTAAAATTAAACACTTTTTGGGAAAAAAAAATTGTAGATTTAAAAGAAAAATAACTAAGATTAAAATAGTCTAAAGCAGTTTATTGAAACCTCTGTGTTCTGGAGACAACAGAAGCAGCAAAGGGAAACGACCTCTAAGCTCTAGGGGTTGTGCCAGAGACGAAGTTCCCTGCGGAGGTGACAGACGTGAGTTTTTACCTAGGTCCACCCACACTGGAAGTTACCTGCCTAGGGGAAGAAGCCTATGTCAAATGCCAAGTTGGCAAAGGGCATCGACAGCAGATTCTCCTGCCAGGCCACTCACAAGCAAAGTCCTGAGTCAAGAAGCCACCCATGTTCCTCTTTGAAAGGCCTATCACCCGCAAGCATCTATTACCTGCTCTTGAATGTCCAGGCTTGTCCTGGGAACAATGTGGACATACAGAACATCTGTCATTCATATTTGCACTCTCAGTGGAGGGTTCCAGGGTGCAGGACATAGACTAGGCAGTGGGGATCCCAAGCTAGAGTCCTGATTCTTCTCGAACTCGGAATACAGTGACTAATTTTATCGAACTGGAGAGGAAAAAGATATGTACTTGAAAAGCTATGTACTTACCAAGTCACCTGTAAACATATGGGTGACAACAGGCAGTGAATTTTTTATTTGACACCAAGAGGAAAAGGGCTATTTCATTAATCAAGGTATTTCACAACTCCCACATACAAGTTACCAATTAGCAGAGAATTAGAATACAATGCAATCATTTAAGGAGTGTAATTTAGTCTTTTGATGAATCAGAAGGCATAGTATATGCGCTTCTGAGCCATCAATAAGACAATCATCAGTGAGGCTCTGATAAGCTTATTAATTATTTAACATATCAACCTAATTAATTAATATAGTGTTCTAATTAATAGACTGACAAAACATACTTTATCAGCATCTGATCTGTAGGCTGCATGTTCTCACCATGTGCTGTTGGATATATTGCATAAACTATTTTAAAGCAATGCATCCATAAATCAATTGAATCATGCCTCCACGAGGTAAAGAATGAACCTCAAATGAACCTAAGGAATGCTGGGAGGGGTTTAAGAAGGAAGAAGGATGTTTGGAGAATCACAAGGGAACAGTCCCTTGATACTGATCTTATTTTCTGTGTCCCAAATGCCAGTCTTCCAATGTGAAGAACTCATTCATACTCTGAGCAAACCAAGATCAAGTTTTTTGGATTGGATGGTCGGTATGTCGGGGACACTAAGTGAGCCTTTTGGCAACATGCAGAAAGACTGACAGATTTTTGGTAAATTATTTATTGCTCAGATGAACCTAGCTTGGCCACACCTTCCTCAGTTCAACCTGAGGTAAAACAGCCAGAAGCTGAAGTGTCAATACAGTAGAAATACAGCCTGAGTCAGCTAATTATTGCATGTCGTTGTAGCAAATAGCACACCCAGACTAAATTTGGTAAAGTTGGAACTACCCACATGTTTTTGCCCAAACTGGCAACCAGAATCTATTTTCCTCAAAAAAAAAAAAATTGCTGTTTTTTTCAGATTGCAAAAAATGATAGTGTGACTTATAAAATCTCAAATCATACATAGAATATACAGAAGGAAGATAATCTCCAGAAACATCACTACTTAGAGATGAGCACAGGCAAAAATTTGGTATCTGTCTAGACACATCTCTATGCATATGTAATTTTATGCAAATGGATTATATAGTTCATTATCTTGCCTTGTTACTTAACAGTATTGTAGTCATCTTTCTATGTTAATATGTACACATTTACATCATAGTTTCTGATAATTTCTTGGCATTCCGTTTTATACCAAAATTTGGCTATACCAAAATTTCATTAACTATTTCCCAATTAATAAATATAAAAGTTGAGTTACCTTCAGTGTTATTAACAATGTTTTAATAACCATCCTTAATCATACATCTTCACGAATGTATCTGCTGTCCTCCTTAGGATCAGTTCTTGAAAGTGGACCTGCTGGGTCAAAGGTCACAGATGTTATTAAGGCTTTGGTTCCTCTTGCCACACTACTCTCCTCCAGAAAGGTCATCTCAATTTCCTCCTCCATTAGCAGTGATTGAAAAACACAACAACACTATTTCTAATAACCACGCATAGTCCACCTAAATCAGGTGTTATTTTAACAAAACAGGAATTAATGCCAGCCTTCATGAAACTAACAAAGTGTTTTGCTGGGGATGACCGAACTTGAATTTGGGAATGAAATCTCCCTAACCTTCACCGTCTATAAGGAGCCTAGAGGCCCAAGAATGGGTATCCAACTCATCCTCACTGGGAACGTGATCTTCTCCTTATCCCATCTGGCCAAGAGAAGAGACGACCACATCTGTGGTCCCACCTGGATCTTGCCTGCTCCATGCGGGGTGCTCGATTTTTGATCTCAGCTCTCATTTCTGGTCACAGCTGGTTCTCCATCTTTGCATTTCGACCTCAGAGGGCCTCTTTAGTACAGCAGCTCTGTCTCCCAAACCGAGCTCTGCTTGTCAGTGGCCCGAGGCCTCTTTCCTGGCCATGATCTCTCTACCGATCTGACATCTACTGTCTTTGTGGCCAGGAAAATATGAGAGTTTCTAAAGCCGCGATGATCGAAAATGATTTCTTCTTGTTTGAAGTTCCATGGAGGCATCTGCCATGCACTTGGGACTATTATCCTTCGCAATCCTTTAAGTGTTCATCGTGTGTGAAACCTTGACCCCTTTTTACTGGACACCTCTCACACTTACATTTTACTCCAGCCACTTACTGCAGTAACCATCAGCACGCAGTTATGACCTGATAGCATCTTGCCTCAGCTGAACTGATTGATTATCTCTTGCTTTTTGGGTTTGGTTCAAAGGTACCTTTGGATGGGCATTTTCTCCTCCCATTTCCCTCTGTCCATTCTCACATTTGTGTTCCTTGGTATCAAAATAAGCCTACATGCAAGCCCCTGACTCAGGTGGAAGAACCAAAGGTAAGATATTGCCCAACATACTGCCATAAAGTGAAGCAGCTTCATTTAGCTGCAAACATTTCCCTCTCGATGAACCATTGATGTAAGATACACCAAGCAGCTATTCTTAGAGCAAAAAGTTGGCCTTGACATGTCATAAGGGCAACAGGTGTTCTAGAAGCAAAGAGCCCAAGGGTCTATTGAGAAACCCAGTGGCAAAAGGGGACCAACAGTTGTAATTCAATTTTGAGCAAAGAGAGATGAAATGATATATCAAAAAATGATTCCAATGGCTCTATTCCAAAGAAGTTTAATTCTAGAGTATATAATAGAGGGCCTCATTACCTATACATACACAATAGTTGCTCATACATACTCAATATCTATTCATACACAATTTTCAATGGCTGCCTTGGCTAAGTAAATTAGAATTCTTTATGCTTTTTAAGGAAATAAAATATTATTGAAAGGTTTTCATTTATATTCTTCTTTACAAAGCACTAGCTAAAACAAATAAAACAAAAGGCTTTTTTTCTGTAGACAAAGATATACCATCTTGAATTAAAAGGCTCCAAAATAGACACCCAAAATACTAATGAAAATATTTATTTTCTCAACAAATTGTCACTGTGCTAGTAAAAACAAACAAACAAACAAACAAAAAAACAACAAAAAAAACCCTTTCCACTGACTAAACATAATCTAAGTTTCTAAGACAAATGTTACTGACTCTATTATTCAAGGACTAGAAGAAGACATAGGTTGATGTATTCATGATCATCTTTGTTTTGTTCTGTGATAATTTTTGAAGTCCCAGTTATAGGCTTTAGACAATTCTTTTTTCCTCAAGTTTTAATGTCACTCTTTTAATAATTGCCAACTCTAATCCATATTTGATATCTAAAAGCTTTTTAATCAAAATACTTCCTAAAAAATGTCTTTAATAGGCAAATCATAGAGTCGGAAGATAGATTCGAGGTTGCCAGCAACTGAGGACAGGTTGAAATTGGCAATTATTGCTAACGGGTAAGGGATTTTCTTCTGGGATGATGAAAATACTCTAAAATTAGACAGCAGTGATGGTGATACAACTTTATGAATATACTGAAACCTCTCACTTGTACACTTCTTTGAGAAAGTGAACTTATTATATGTGAATCATATCTCAATAAAAAGTAAAAATAACAAAAAAACTTTCCGGAAGTACTTGATATTTTTCCCTGGGAAAATGTTTTCGAGCCCTTGTGTTTATTCTTCTTTCTTCTGCTCTTTCTTGCTGTGGAAACGAGGAGCAGCAGGAGGCTCCCGCCCAACTTCCCTGATGGTCACGGTCAGCTCTGGCCTTTGCTATGTGACCTTACAGGAGGGCAAAGCATCCTTTTGACCTTAAGTCTGAAGTTTAACCCCTGTGATCCGCCCAGTTGGATACCTCTATGGTACACTGCACATTTTATCAATCTGACTATCAGGAGGCTTGACCGCATTATTTCCTTCATCCGGACTGTCGATTTTGTCCTGTCATAAGTGGCAGGGCTGTAAAGAGGACAAGCAGGAACAATCGCTGGGACCTAATCCCTCCCATGAGCCGCTGAGCACCAGAGCCACAAGTTAATAGTCAGCAGAGGAGTCGTAGTGGCTTGGCTTTTTATTCACAAGGAAAAAAACAATCCCTATTGGCAGCTGAAGAGACAGCCCCTCCGGGGACCAATTATTCTATAATACTGCAGCATGCTGCTGCCAACCCCCCTGGGAACCGCTCCACTGGGCTTCCCTCACAGAGGCCGGGCTGGTGCTCCAGACACAAGTTGTTCTTCATGTCAAAACTGCCATTAATGACACAATTAAGTAACTGGGGACCACAGAGAAGCTCTTAATTAGGTAAACACAGCTCTCGGAGAAATGATTGCCCAGTTTTAGGCTAGCCATTGCTGTCACATCTCTGGAAGATGCACGCTCCGTGGATAAACGAAGAAGCATTTTAAGGGCCCAATTTCTGTCTGATTATTTCTCCTTATTTAGTGGTAGAGCCTACTTATCATTTTATCAGAAATGGTGTGGGTTGCTCCATTTTAAGAATTTACATCTTTTAGTTTTGCAAAGGGAAAAAGATTGCATGGGGGAGAAAGAATTGTTAAATGTTCACCCAGGTACTAAATGATTTGACTGTACCTGATCATCTTCTGGGATCTCTAAATAACTGGTGTGATCTTGCAACAGCTAAATGAAATTCACACACATTTAGATGATTGCTTGTTCAAAACCTCCCTCCTCCTTTGCCCCACCATAAATCACATGCTCGAATATTTTTTTCTTATCATCCTTAAATTGTTCTTAATATTGGATTCTATTTTATTTAGCCAGGAAACTGGAAGGGTGGCATCCCACTGACAGGTAGGAACAGGAAGATCTTACGTGATTTTGCAAAGCAGTTCTCTCTTACATTGCTTGGATTTTGGTGTTATTTTACATATTTTTGATATGGAAACCACTGGTCTCACTTAAGATACTGAATCAATGCTTCTGAAGGATGTCACTGATGTTTTCTTCCTTTGATAAACAAACCTGGACGTTCAATTAATTTATCTTTTCATGTCACAAAATGACAAACTAAAGTAGTCTTCTCCCAATTATTTATTTACCCAATTATTTACTACTCCCAAGTATTTATGAGGACAATATGCATGAGCATTTTCATCTTTTTTACCATCCTGGTTCATTCTTACATTGTACTACCTGGGTCTCTTCTAAAATTGTACACTCAGAAAAGTCAGCACGATTAGATTGCTCGTGGAAAGGAAAGTTAGGTGACAAAGACCACGTTAAGTGGTAAAGACATCAAGTGGCCGTTTTATCTTATTATATAGTTTTAAACTGCATGCAGCTACTTATTCCTTGTGCTAGTGTCTTGTACATCTATTAACCTGCTCTTCTATCTATAAACTTAAGATGATTGGTGGATGAGAGAAAGAGTAACCTGCCTCCTTTTTGCTTCCCGCTGGTCTGTGAACCTCATTCCACTTTTCCTCTAATGTTCCTGCCATCTGGCCAGCTCCGACAGACCCCGTCCCCCACCACCAACCTCTTCCATGACACCCTTTGAAACACAACCCAGCTGACTCAACAGATAACCATCTTTATTCACAGTCACCTTCCAGTTCAGCTACCGCTCCTGTGGTTCATGTCCTTTGTCCCCAGTGCGGCCTTCAATATCGTCCCTCTTTTGGCTTTACTTTGTTTTTCCCACTGGTACTCATGAGCCCTGTGCAGCTGATGCTCTGTGGTCAGACGCTTCAACTTGCTCTCGTGCTCAATGCAGAGCCTCAAAGGCCTCTTTGAACCACGCTTGGGCCTGCTGAGCTGACCACAATCCCAGGTCACTCCCAAAGCTGGCTTTTCAGTTCTCAATTTTGGGCTTCAGAGCGTCACTGAAGAAAATCATAGACATTTGCAGACCTGACCCCATGCATGGTGTGATTTTGGTTCCACTCCATAAAGCTTTGATTCCTTCAGGCTGTACGGCTTAGATGCGTTCCCCAAAGAAGCCGTAGAATGCTTTTCCCCAGTCTTAATACTACGACTTGCCTTTTGCTCATTTAGCAAATGTTTTTTGACGATCTCTGAATGAGTAGGTAGATGCTGAAGATGCTAGAGAAAAGAAACCAGGCATGCATCTTCCTTCAGCGGGTTTATAGTCCGATGGTGGTGGCGGTGAGGCTGGGGAGAAGACAGCTAAGTACGTGGATCATCGTGAGAGACCATAAAGAAGGGGAAACAGCACAGACTCGGGGCTGGAAGAAGATTCGGAACGCCATTGTACCTTCTTTATTTGATGAAATCAACAGCATCCAACATGAGCTTCTTCAGCTAATTTCCTCTGAACATCAAAGAACTTCACTCTCTCTGATTCCATCTTTAATCCCATTTCAGCCTCAGAGGAAATACTGCTCATTCTTCATTACAAGTCAGCCCTTCCATCTGCTGTCTTAATGCCATTCTCTCCATCCTGCTCAGGGACCCCGCCATGGAAATCCTCACTCTTTATAGAATATTAAATCTCTCTTATCCCTCTGGCTTTTTTTCCCTTTGCCTTCAAAACTGCATGGGTCTCTTCCATATGGGTTGAACTCTGCTGCTCACCTTGACAACAGGCTGCTTTTTCTACCGAGTACCTGGAATCTGTCTCCAGTTCTTTGTCCCATTTACTTCCTTTTCTATATTTTAAATGAATATTAAATATTTCATATATGCAAAAGGATTAAGAATGGTATAAATGGTATAAATAAAAATATAGTTTATTGATTAACTAATAAAATCAATTAATTCATAAAATAGCATAATAAGGACTTTGATGCTTACTGTCTAATAAAGTATTAGAAATTAGACATTTCCCAGTTGATTTCGACTCTTGATATCATTCTCCTTCCAGCTTCATGAAAAGAACCGTTCTCTGCTTTTGGAGTTTCTCATCCCTATGCATTTATTTATATCTTTACTACATGCTTATTCTAAAATACAACAAGTATGAATTTGCATACACATTCCAAATAAATGATAGCACACTGATATATCCTTCTTCAAATTGTTACTTTCATTCAATACTTTGCGTTTTGAGATGCATCCACATTGATATATACATTTTGCTCCTGAATTATATTCCATTGTTTTCATGAGTGTGTCCTCACACACATGAACATATATACATATGTACATCCTGTTTGTAATCCATTCTCCTGAGTGTTAGAAATTTTGGTAGTTTTAAAAATGTTTGCAATTTTTGACCATGAATATTCTTGTGTATGTGTGTCTTCTTGCGCACAAGCGCAGGAGTTACTTTAGGGCAGAGACTTAGAGGGGAATTTCTGGGTCATCTAAATGAATGAATGAATGAATGAAACAAACACTTATTGCCACCTTGATTACACATCGCCTTGGAAACATGGAGCCCACTGTATGGATGTAAAAAAAAAACAAAAAACAAAAACGAGACAAAAAGAGGTAATGTCACAATGGCATAATTATGGAGGGACGCAAAACACAAATTTTGATGTCAAACTTCTGTATGATAATCACTGTACCTAGCTTCCACAGATAGGTTGAAAGACGTTGAAACTCGCAAGCTAGACTTCAAAATTTAGGTTTCCAGCTAAGGTAGTTTCCATTTGAAAATATTGCTCGTTCATTAGCTTTTAAAATGTTCTTTCTCATCTCTCTGTCTTTTTTTTTTTTTTTTTTTTTTTTTTTTTTTTTTTTTTTTTTTTAATTTTAAAAACCAGAGCTTTCTTTTCTTGTTGACCTAACCGAGACAAGCTTGGCCAAATAATTCCAGAAGGCATGTGTGACTCTCATGCCTGGGGTCCAAGTTAGTCTAAATTAACCTGCTGTGGCAGTTTGCAAATTCCTTTCCCTACCCTGAGCAGTTTTTTCCTTTGCTCAAGTATGGTAACTAACAACTGTGCGATGGTTCTGAAACCAAAAACCACAATTGCAGTGCTTAAATTTAGGCCATTGCCTTGTGTTGCCAATTTAGAGAAGATGTGGTTAAACCAACAGTCGCTTCGACTGCTGACATTTCTGATTCCGTGAATTAAAAATAAAAGCCTTTTTTTCCTTCTATAACAAAACTAATTTGCTATTGACAAATGAGTTAAATAACACATTCGTCAAGATATTTCTCACCCACTTAATAAATTGAACATCTCGACCTTAAAACCTCATGAGAGAGTAATTTGCCAATGTTCAGTACTTATTCTATTTCAGGGCTTCCAGTAAATATAAAGAAATCTTTTCTTTTTTTTTTTTTT
>CM053507.1:4112575-4130913 GCA_028627145.1 Eidolon dupreanum
TTCATGACGTAGTTGCTATTTAAGGGTCATACACATTTGAAGGTGTAGTGTATTTGAAACTCCCTCTTCTATAGGATGAAATTGTCATATATAATCTGTAATATAATATATAATATAATCTGTAATAATCATTATTTTCTTGATTTATTCTTTAGTTTTAAACCAAATAATTAGCATTTATAAATAAATTAATTTCAATTTTAAAGACACTAATTAAATTCTGTAAAGCAATTCTTGTAGGAACTAAAATTCGCCCTTACCAAGCAAAATTATGCCTCCCGGTTTGCAGTTTGTTTCACTATTTTAAGTTTTAAATGTGCGAATTCTAAATGGACACATGGAAGAAAAAAATGGAGTAACTCAATTTCTATACTACTCTACAAGCAGAGTGCTATCATTGTTTATTTTGAACCTACTCTTTAAGGCAAGAATATTATAAGAGTTGGAGAGAGGAACAGAGCCCAACCAGTGACAAATTTACTCTCAAAACAAATTCATATAGCTTAGTACTCAGGCTAGAATACATACCTGGAGTTGTAGGATTAACTTCCCTGTAGAATGCATGTTTATTAAAGGACAAGTAATAAAAATGTGCTAATTGAAGTTGAGATATATATATATATATATATATATATATATATATATATATATATATACACACACACACACATATATGTGTGTGTGTATATACATAAATCAATATTCAACAGTAACTGTACAATCATGTATAACAGACCAGGGAGAAGCAAACTTTCTCTGTAAAGGCCAGAGAGTAAATTTTATTATTTGTAGTCATCTGGTCTCTGTCACAACTACTCAATTTCGACATTGTAGTATGAAAGAAAGCAGCCATAGATAATACCTGAATGAATGAGCCTGGCTATGTTTCAATAAAACTTTATTTACAAACAAAGATAGCTGGCTGAATTGAGTCCATTGGCTCTAATTTGCAAAACCTTGTCTTATACATACAAGAGACTTTATTGGGAGGAGGAATATTTTATCACTGACTTTGTTTAGAGTGACTGGCTTTTAGTTTCATTATCGTTTTTAAATTCTTTGCAGGAAATGCACCCCCTTATTGCCATAGCTGGGCTGTGCACACTGCCTGCCCTTGGCACTCCACTATCTACTTCTGACTATGGTGTAGGCCCTTGAAGGCAAACTTAATGTCCAGTCCTTCTCGGTGGCTTCAGGATCTACCACAGGGCTTTGTACATTGACTGTGCTTAATAATTATTTGTGAAATACATGAACTCTGCTGTACCTTGGATTTAAATCAAGCCTTACATACTAATTACCTTCATATAACTTATTCGATGTACTTCTAGCAGACTTAAAAATTAAGTATTACATATAAATATTCATAAATTTCTTCCTACCACTAAACAAGTTTCTCCCAATATTCATCAAAAACAGGTCTGTATTTCTCATAAATACTATTTATTAATATACATACTTATGGGTCACTTTATTTCCACATATGGATTTAAAATATTCATTCTTTTATCTTCTTTTGCTTCCAATTCATCATTTCCTAGACTCATAGTCTCCCAAGCTATTCCTTTCTTGTTTCATTTGCAAACTTAATGGTTTCAGCATTTCTGATGCTGCTGCTGCAACTGTTTTATGCCCAATTAGAAGTCTTTGTTCTTCTTTATCTGCCCCACAGACTGGTTCTCAGAGCTCGTTCATCTTT
The DNA here is from genome assembly GCA_028627145.1 of Eidolon dupreanum. Classification (NCBI taxonomy): domain Eukaryota; kingdom Metazoa; phylum Chordata; class Mammalia; order Chiroptera; family Pteropodidae; genus Eidolon; species Eidolon dupreanum. Next base: position 4,114,275 of record CM053507.1, read on the forward strand.
TTCTCTTGTAATCTTCGCCAACTGTCTCAAAGTCTTTGGCCATGGCACATTAAGGGAACAGGTGTTGCTGTGTCACCCTCTCCTCACCCTTCATGTCCCCATCACCCAGCAGGTGCTGCTTCTCTGAAAATAGACACCTGTTGGCTTTCGCCAGCATTTTGTTTTGTAAAGTGTCCAGATGACATCTCCCTTTGCTCTTAAATCTCTCATTTTCTGAAGCCTATTACTTTCTTTTCCTTGGCTGTGTTTCCTCTCGTCCATCAGTTTCTTTCGCAGTGTGTATGTAGGTGTCTTTTTGCATTTGGCTTTTCTGAGCCCTATAGAGCACAGGTAAGCAGCAGGCCCCCCACACCCCCACCCAGAGCCTGCGCAATGGGGCCAAAGGCCAAAGTCTCCTTATTAACTGGATGGTGTTGAGGAAATGTCCTCACTGAGTCTTCGTTTGCCTTGTCTTTAAAATGAGGACCATAACCCTGTTTCATAGAGTAGATATGGAGATTCAATGAAATAATACATACGAAACGCCCAGTCCAGCACCTGGCCTCAGCACCAGGTCCGCATGCGACATTTTCACGCTATTTTTAAGGTCACCATGTCCGGTCGTGCAGTTTGCGGTCTGCATAAAAGCATCCAATCAGCTCAGAGGCAAGTGGCCAGGAGCTGAAATGCCTAGTTTCTGTTATTTGTCTTCCTAGATGATTCTTATTTTTTGAGTTTGTCTTCCTAGATGTCCGTGTCTTGCCCAATTAATCCACCAGGAGGGCACCCTTGGTGACGGGCGCTCCTGACCTCCTCGTAGGTCTTTCGCTTCTGACGTCACTCACAGCCTGCTTTCTTACATTCTCTCTAGCATCCCTTGTTAGGGTTTTTTCCCTTACCAGCAAGACACAAACCCGACACCGGCCTCCCCTCCCCCTCCCCAACATGGTGGCCCGCACCTGTTCTTTTTAGGACACAGTTACAGCTCAGGCAGGTTAGAGCTAGTGACTGTGCCCGCTCTCTGCTGGCGAGGGGACACTGACCACTCTGTGTGGTGCATGGCTGCGTGGAAGAGATGGGACAAGGACCAGCGTGCAAGGTGGGGAGCGCGGTGGGGGTGGGGTGTCGCGTTCTCAGAGCGGCAGGAGGGACCCTGCGAAGCCGGGACATGGATGAACCTGCCCGGAAGAAGCCACACTTGTGTTGAATCTTAACAGATGATGAAGAATTGCCCAGGTACAGTCAGGTAGACAAACGCATCGCAGGATGAAGAAAGTCTGGGTGAGAATTAAAGTTGGTGTCAGCATGGTGTGCACCTTGCCAAGAAACAGAACCCAGAAACGACTTTACCAGCACTTTTTGAACATCCCACAAGAACCTTCTCAAGCGTCCTTAGTTTGCAGCATTTTCCAGAAGCTGGTAAAAATGGGTGTCGTGGTCAAAGCCCTCTGAGGGGTGAGGAAAGGGGACCCGGGACCTGTCCCACTTGGCTGAGGCTTTGGGGGTGAGTCGATTCCCGGACGTATCGCAGGCCTTGCGAGACCCCAGCCTGCCCTTTTCCCCAGCTGGGCAAGGCTGTAACCAGATCTCTGTGGCCACTTGCAGAAGAGCCAAAACCCTGTTCCCAGAAGAAGAGATGCCAGGACCCACTGGGCAGCCTCTCCCCTCAGCACCTTTGACCCAGTCCACCCAGGAAAGCGGAGCTTCTGAGACCAAGCTGTCCTCAGCTCCCAGAGGGCTGGGGAAGCCGTTGTGTTTTAGCTTAAGGGCTGTTTTTCCACGAAGAAGCAGCCCAGAGAAGGCCTGTGGGCATCACTGCATTGTAAGTCCGTTCAGAGAAACAGCACCAGAGCAGAGCTGGGGACAAAGACACTCAGCCCTGGGGGAGACTGTGTCGCTCTGAAAAGGCTTCAGCCTCCCCTCGCTGGGACAAATTGAATCTGCTGGTCCTGCATTCAGGCCCTTAAATGGCTCCCCGTGGACCTCCAGACATAGGCCAACCCCGGAAGAGAGGGTCACAGCGAAGGGGAAGAGCATGGATTCCTGGCCTGGAGCCCGGGAGTTGGGTCTTTATTCTGCCCTCATTACCCACGGCACCCTGGGCAAGTTGGCTAGTCCTGATTCTCACGTTTCTCGTTTGTGACATGACATGATGTCTTACCTATTCCACAAAACCATTGCAAGTAGCCTACAAGATGACACATGTGAGATGTTCAGCATCCTGCTGTGCACAGAACAAGCTCCTGGGCATGTTGGCTTTTTCTGCCTTAAAGTTTTATTGACATTTTAAGTTATAAAAGTAGTATAAGCTCAATGCAAAAACCTTAAAAATACTGGACTCTGTATATGAAGAAAGAAGAAAGAAGGAAGGATAGAGAGGGAGAAAGGGAAGGAGGAGAGGAGGAGAAATAAAGAGATAGAGAGGGAGGGAGGGAGGAAGAAAGAAACCCTCTCCCATTCCTTCTTCCAACAGGTGAAAACCATCAGACTTAGTGTATCTCTTTCTAGTTTGTTATTCATGCACATACAATCTTTGAAATTTATGTCATGTATATATGCCCTTTCATTTTTATTTTTTACAAACATCAGAAACCCCAAATAAAAGCTACCCTATAGAATGCTTTTTCTGCCTTATAAGTGGTAGAGATAACGTCATAGTAGTACATATAGATCCATGTTTTTTTCTGTATTCCAGTGCACAAGTAGACCGCCATTTATCCAGCTCGTTGCCCTTTGACGGACATTTGAGTTGCGACAGTTGTTTACTTTTATAAACAATGCTAAGATAAGTATCACTGAGTGGACTTCTCTGTGCTCATCGGCAGTATCTCGTTATGAGAAATTCCTAGAAGAGGAATTTCTAGGTCAAATGATAGGTCTATTTAATTTTTAGACAAATTGCTAAATTTCGTTTTCAAATTATTGAGTTGTTTTCACATCAAACATCAGTGTGGGAGAGGACATCTCCCCTACACCTGCATGAAATGGGGCATCAATATTTTGTTTCTTTAAAATCATTACAGATAGATCATGGTGAAAAAATGTTTGCTTATGGACCCTAGCCAAATAATATCTGATGTGCAAACTTCTATAGCTATAGCTCATCCAGGTGTGCCTACCTTTTTATCTCTCTCTCTCTTAGCTGACAATGAACTGTCTTAATCAGGCAAACTCTCATTTTATGGGGTGTAATAAAGGAGGAAGAATGTGACTTATTGGGCTTGTAAATTAGGTATTTCTCTTTTGAAGAGGTCACACCTGATCCCCAACACCAAAAGTTCTCTTATAACTTAAATGACCCAATTCTTGGAAGCCCTTAGCTTCCAAAAGGACCCAGTATACTTCACATTGGCAAGAAGAGGCCACAGGATTTAGAGTTTTGGGGTCACAGTTTCATGGCAACTTTTCCAAACTAAACCTGGACAACGTACCTACCTTTCCAGAACCTGATTTGCTTCTCTAATGGATGGATTGACCTCATGGAAAGTAAAGACTTGAATAGACGGCCCAAGGTACTGTGACACAACCAATTTCTGTCTATTGCATTTCTTCACAGTTTAGACATAGTCAGAAGACACCTTTTTTTTTCTTTACATTACAAACCAGAGTTTCTCACATTCTCAACTTTCAGGGATGTCAACCCACCCAAATAATGATCAACTTTACCGAGAAAGGGAGAGATCACTTGGGAGAAAATAGTCAATGTGAAAATTATGTGTACCCTCATAGCAGAAGGACAGTCAAGGCTCCATCAACAGCAGGTGGGACAGAGAGACGCGCCAGAACCAAGCTGCTAGTGTGAAAACAAACCCTGAATTCTAGTCCCGATTCCTCCATCTAATAGCCGTGTGACCTGGGGCCAAGGATCTCTGCATAATTCATACGCTGGTGGCAAGGAAAACTCCAGTAATGGGGGTAAAAACTGTGTTCTCTCCTGGGAAACACATAAACATGAAAGGTGTGGTTAATATTTGGTTTTAAAAATCTCGCCTTCATTTTATGGTGTCTGATTTTCTTGGCATTCACAAGACTCAGAAACCAATAAGAAAGCCAGGCTGTCACGAGGACAATTAAGGACAAGTTGGACAACTGCCCAGTTCCTGTGCATTTGATCTCAGTGAAGCACAGCACGTTTGAAAGGGCTGTTGATGCAGGAGCCAAGTTTCCGGGGCAGTCCCTCCATGTGGTCCTGTCCATCCCACCCATGCCACCTCCCACCCGTCTCTCATTCCTCCACGACTTGCTCTACGCGGTCCCCTCTAACTTTAAGGGTCTATATCCCAATGTCAAGGTCTCCAGTCTTTATTTTTCTCTTTCCCATCCACCTGGCTTAACTTATGCAAATAAGTGCTCAGAAAAGCTGTGGATGAGGTTTGAGGAAGATGAGAGGCTCTCTGGTTTGGGCGGATGTGTAATCAGGGGAGGGCTGTTTATGGGAAGGTTGAGTCTTTCATGGCTCTGACTAGGGGTCTGACTTGCACTACTCCCCGTCTTTCTGGAAGCTGGGGGGAGAGAGGGGGTGGTACTCTCTTGGACACACTCAGAGTCTATCTCAGGAGACACAGTGCTCGCCCACTACCTTGCTCCTGGACTTACCATGAATGTCGTGTGGTCTTTCATCTCCTGATTCAATTCCAAGCGATTTCCACAGATGGAGATACAGCTTCGCAGGTAACTCAGCAGCTTTCGGAGTCCTGTCCGCCCATAGGGCTGACCCATCCTCTCAGACCCCTGAAACCCATCCCCACATCTCTTGTGTCCCAGCTTTAGATAAACTCCCCTGGTGATGGTGACTCAAGAAGGGGTCACCTGACAGGCTCCGTGAGTGAGAATGACCCATCTCACTTTGCTGAGGCCACAGGCTTGTTGTCACCGAAGGTCATGACAGCACCACGTCCTCAGGTCTCCGACCGTGAGAGTCTCAGGTACCTGCTCCCCACTCCTGAGGCCTAAAAATAAATCCACTGCGACAAGTAGTTCTGAAATAAAGAAACTTAGGTCGAGGTTCTCAGCTGACACAGGGAACATAGCCAGGGAGGACAGGGACAGGGAGCAGAGACGGTACGGGTAAACGGAAGGACATTTTCAGAAATGCTGTCTGAACCTCTGAGGGCACCCGCCACCTTTCCGGTGACAGCCGTGTGGACTGGTCCTCACATTGCCCTCACACAGTGCCCGAGGCCTGCCTGGCGTGAGCATTGCTTTTTTATCTGGCTACCTCTGCTCTCCGATGCTAATTCAGTCTCAATGTCTTACTTTTTAGTGAAATACTCATGACCTGGTAGCATATGCAAAACAATTTATACTTCATTTTACACTCTCTTCAGAATTCTCAGACAGTGGCAAGAACAAGTTGCAAAATTTTTGCTTGTAAATGGCACATGTGTGTGGTGTGTGTGGTGCACAGTATCTGGTGATGTGTGTGAGTGTGGTGTGTGTGTGCCGTGTGCACATATGCGTGGGTGCACGCGTGCTCATGTGCACGTACATGCTTGTGGGCGGATGCAGGACAGAAACAGAGCAAAGAAAACACACGGACCTCACCAATTCAATGCAAAACCACAGATGCACTTACAGACGAATTCGTTCATCCGAGAACCACTCGTGAAAGGTTCGAATACTCCAGATACATCTTGTCCTGGCACAGACATAGGAGGAAATCTGTGAGGGAAACCAGGATTGTCTGCCCCACGGTGCAGCCCTTATTCATTCGCATGACACACATTTCTGGAACTTTTACGATGGGTCACCCACTGCTGTGTCTGTGTCACTGGCCGCATGGTGAAGAACAACAGCGACGAGGCCCTGTCTTCAAGAAGCTCACAGTCTAGGGAGAGAGAGAAGTCATGGCAGTGCTACCCGGGAAGTGTTTTGATGGAGGAAGGGCAGGGACTTCTTTAAACCTCTTCCTGGTTTACCCTTGACTGGACCACAAGACTCCCTTTGCTACCCGCAACCACCAGGCTCGAATCTCTCCCCACTTTGGGAGGCCACGAGGAACCATCAGAAGAAAGCAATGCTAGGCCCCCACTGCGAGAAAAGCCAGAGAAGCTGAACGCAAAGTGGGATTTGAGCTTCCTTTAGGCCACTGCAAAAAAGGAAACACGAAAACTACATGATCGAATGTCTCATGATATAATCTAAACGATTAATCGTAAAATGGTGAAATTTCTCCTATGTCATCTATTACTTAATTATTGATTTCAAGAGATGGGAGATAGTACAATATTCTCTAATTGCCCTGTTCTCTCTTTTTGCATTTCCTTATCTTCCCAACTTTTGCAGGAACTGATACATATTAGAATAAGGCAAATTTTGATTTTTTTTTTGTTCAAAATGTATTATTATTTGCAATATTCAAGGTGGATTTTGAGAGACTATTTAAATCTTTTATATTAAGAAATGTTTCAAACATACCAAAGAATATGCGTGCATACAATTTACAGTCAAGTGTACAGAATATAAAATAGGCATCCACATACTCACCACTTAGCTCCAGAAGTAAAACACAGAAGTACATAGAAACTCTCTTTGCTGCCTCCCTTCGGCAGATAAACACTCGCTGTCTGAACTTAGTGTTTATTGCTGCTTGATTTTCTTCATAGATTTACTTTTGTGATTGTGCCAAGGCAAGACATATTTTGAGTATTTGAACCTTTTGTAAATGGTTCTCTGATGAGCGAATTCATCTGCGAGTGCATCTTCTGCTTTGCATTGTATTCCTGGGACCTGTGTGTTTTCTTTGCTCATCTCTCCTTTATTTGTATCTGATGTTTCTGGGGTCATTGTCTTCCTTCTGGAGAGTACTTTTCTAGAGAAGTTTCATCAGTGAGGACCTCTCGCTGTTCATCTGAAAATATCTTTATCTTGCTGAAAGATTTCCACTGGGCTCATAGTTCTAGGTTGACAGTTGTTTGCTCCCAGCCCTCTGAAGCTATGATTTCATTTCCGCTCCCACTGACCCGACAAAGGAATTGTCTGCTTTTCACATAATTTGTCTTTTCTGGCTGCTTCTCAGAGAGCTTCCTTTATCTCTGGTGTTCAGTCATTTTAATACAGTAATTCTAGAGTGGATTTCTTTTATCCTGCCTATGATGCATGGAAGTTCCTAAATCTGAGGATTCACGGATTTCCTGAATTCAAGAGAATTCTCCGCCATCTCTTCAATAATGTGCCTCCTCTTTATTCTCTTTATTACCTCTTTCCACAAGATGGACTGAATGTGTGTTATACCTTTTTAATCTACGTATGTGTTTTCAAGTTGCCTTTCTCGTTTTCCCCTCCTTGTCCTTCTGTACCTCATTCAGCATAATTTTATAAGATTAACTTGCGTTTCACCATTTTTCTCCCCGATTCTTTCTCACATATCTATTCTGGAAGGTATATATGTTGCTTTTGCAAACTTGACTCATCATTTTTATACTCTCTTTTTCTTTTCTCATGTTTTCAAGTCACCCATTTCTTTTTAAGAACATGTTAAATATACTTGTTTTATATTTCGATCCAATAATGTCAATATCTGATACTCTCCAGTTTTGTTCTGCTGTGTATTGTTTCTGCAGACTCTGACTCCTGGTCCTTGTTTACTTATGTGCTCTACAATTATTTTCAACTCATGGATTTTAGAGCTTTCCTGGAAGCCTACATTGAAGGTGCGTTGCTCTTGAGAAGATCAGCATTTACTCTTGCCGATTTCTGGGGACACTACCAAGCTGGCCTGAATATAACTTTTTCTCAGCCTGGTGTTTCACAAACCACATGCATCTGTGAACTGGACCTCAGTCCCATGTGAAGGGTGGTAACCAATTCTCCAAGAACACTTACTTCTACCTCTCTTCCCAGAACCAAGGCTGATATTGGATACATTCCCTGGCCCTTTGCCTATGTGAGAGAATCTATTTTGGTTCAATCCTTTAGCTCAGAGCACAGGCCTTCGGAGACACTAGTTTTATGTGGGTCACCTACCCCATGAGTTCACAGCTAAGTTTAATCCAATGCTCTGTTTTACCAGAATCTCCAGGTACCCTTGGGCTGCTGACAGCTTTAGCACTCGCCTTTCTGGATTTGTGCTCCTGCTTAGCGTTTTTGGCCTCTGATCATTTCCCTAAGCCACACACTTAAAAAGCATTTAATGGTTTATTCAGTACTGTTACGTGTTTTGAAGACGATGGGTTTTAGGATCCCTTGGGTGCCATATTGCCAAAGATATCTTCCTGCCCTCTCACGGGCCTTCGCCCTTGGCAGTCGGATCTTCCATGCAGATCCGGTGCACTGAAGTACGACAGAAAGGAAAGGAGCTTGGAGGAAGACATTTCCAGGGTTGACCGTGGGCCAGCCATTGGAAAAAGTAATCCTCACCCAACCCTTTGAAACGGATATCTTTGCCCTCAGAAACTGAACCGTTAATAGTTAAGAAACGCATGCACAGCTACACAGGGGCAACACTGGGATTCAGAACCTGATTTTGCTACTTCGTAGACTGAGTTCTTCCTTCATGGCCCTTTTTCACCCATGGAAGAGTTCTCCTCTGGTACTTCATGTCTTCCTCCTGAATGCAAAAGACTAAGACTTCTCTCTCATTGGTTGATGCCAGACAACCATATGCAAATTCTAAAATTCTAGCCAATTTTTAAAACACTTTATTATCAATATCCTTATAACTTAGAGGATATATAAAAAATATTGTATATAAGAAAATATATATGTGTGTATGTATAAAGACACACATATGTATATATGTCTATATATATGTGTGTGTTTGTATATATATAGACTCTTCGAAAAAAATATATAATCTCTTTGAAAATAGCGTATAAACCCTTTAAGTATTAGGGACAGAGACGGTCCTTACATATCTTTGTAGCCTTCTCAAGCCCCAGCATAATTCCTGAAAATAATAAATATTCATCAAATACTTCTTGAATGAGCAATTGCTATTACTCGTTCATCGTCACAGAACTAAAATGTGTCCACAGCATCAGTGCCATCAGTAATTCAAACTATGAGGCAAAGTCCCTCAGTCCAACTGAGGCACAAGTCTCCAGAATTAGGCTCTGGACATTCCCAGCCACCCATGCCACTCATGCACGCATTTCTTCTCCTCGAGTCAGCGTGACTCCTCTTTTCATGCTTTGTCATTTATTTAGCATCTCTCACCCTTCTCTGGCATGTGGGAGGGTTTGAGTCACAGATTTCAGTGAATTTGAAACCAGTCCACTCACATTCTCTCTCTCAGGTGCCATCATTGGTCTAAGGGAGTAGGGTTGTGCCCTGGAGTACCTCATCCCAGCACGTGTGCCTGTCCCCGAGAGCATCGATCACCCTGGACACCCCTGTACTGGGCTATTGTCATGTGAGTCAACACTTTTTGCAGATACGATGCTTCCTGATGCATTATCATATGTCCTATTAAAGACTCCTTGGGTTCATGGATGGCCCATTTAATGTGCTCACTTAAGGACAGTACTTTGCCTCTCTTTAGTTGGTGGAGTCACCTAGTCTCATCTAAGGATTACCGTCCGTTAGTGGCTTTGAGAAAGTCGGTCTCTTTCCTCAGCTAGAGCATCTTTGGAAAGAGGTTACTGGTCAAAAAGTGAACCCACAGAGGCTCCAGCTTTGCTCCTCTACCCTAAAGAGTTGAGAAAACCAATAACTCTCCCTATCTCACTGTAAACAGAAGCCCAGCCTGCCTCTTGGAACTGAGGGTTTGCTTGTGAATCCACAGCCCTTGGCAGGTTTGCATCAGAAAGTGCTATGTACAGGGGAAGGAGGTGGAGAAAGGTTAATTCTCTCGAGAGAGAAACAGCTTGTAGCATCAGCTCTTTCCGTCCAACCTTTCCTGGAGCACAAAGGAGGAAGACTCGGATCAGAACTGTAAACGTGTGCCTGAACATGAAAAGCATTCATCTGACCGTGCCCCCATGTCCTAAGGAGATTGGTCCTTAAGTGTTTTGAATCCCAAGAAGCAAATTTTCATAGAGCTTGCCCTAGCTCATTAAAGGATTTTTTTAATGCATTTTTATTTTACCTCCTTATCTAGACGTTTACTGCTAATTGTAGTGTCAAAAGCCCAGAGATTTAATATTGCAGAACATTAAGCCTTCCCCAAAAGGTAGTTTCAGTCAAGTGTTTCTTAATTACAAGAAAAGTTGAGTAACAGGCAATTAAGTAAACTCAGATTAGAAAAAGAAAATATATTTTTCAAGTCGGTAGCTGAGACAATTGAAAAATAATGACTAAATTAAAAATATTAAATGCAAACTACTATGTCTCTTCCATTAAGTAGCTAATACCCATGAACGAGCTCTAAATAAATTTGAATTTACTGTGAGAAATGAAATCAGATTTTTATTTTGGGAGGAAGAAAGTTTCAACTTTTCCAAATTGCTATGTATGATTTTAGAAGGGTAGCAGAAAAATGAGACACACTAGGTTGAAAGAATTGCCTCCTTCAATTTTGTGGCCTCTTCTTGACCAAACGGCACCCGAATACTCCCTCTATTACCTTTTTCACACTGTCATCCTGCTCGAAAGTCTACCCATTCTGTAGGTGACATAAGTCCCATTTCCGGTGCTTCTTTTCCTTCCATCCCCAGGCTGACTTCTCTCTGACCTCTGAAGACACTTTCTGCTCTGGTCATTCATGCCGCTCCAGTCCCCGGACAAATATTTGTCCAGCTCCTGTGTGGTCCCCAGTCTGAGCTGGGTCCTGAGGATGCTGTGGGGAGCATGAACTGCAGGGAGAGGGTAATTCAAATATAGGGCTAATGCCACTGCAGGGGCAAATTCAGAGGGTACTGGAGCCCAGGACTGAGTATTGCCAAGGCATCCAGGGGAGCAACTTAGGCCTGCGGGACCCTGCAGTTCAGCTGCTCTGGGCCTCCTTCCCTCGCCCGCAAAGAACAATTGCTTCAAAGATGCTGTGAGGATGGAATGTCCCAGGGGCCAGCACTTCTGCACACTCCATGCTTCCGTTCTGTGGGGCTCTGTTCTAAGGCACTTTTTCATCCAGGAGGAGGAAGAAAGGCCAACAACGTCTCAAACCAAAAGTTTTATAGTAACAAGATAGCATTGTTCACTTGAAGTAACTTCTGCTCCAGATTATATTAAAAAGTCAGCAGAATGCCAGAAAAACCTAAATAGGTCTACTCATGAAATGAAAGGTTGTCATTTTTATTTCCACCAATTCAAGAGCTAACATCTGCCGCCTCTTTCCAGAGGTGCACGTCTTGCTTAAATTCTAGCCATTCAGCTCATTTCTCAAAAATGTTTGAAACTGAACTGAGACATAAATAGATTCCTCTGTACTCCTACCACCATTCCAAGGGAAGAAGTTATTTTTACAGAGAAATTTTTGGTGAAGTGATAATGTGGCACCTGGCAGAGAACTCAACAGACATTTCTGTTAAACTGGGAATCAAATAGTGATCATTTCAGATTACTTGCTATTTGGAAGTCATCGGCTTATGGTTTGGGAACATTTAGTAATTTTTACTTGATGCAAGACTGTTGAGGGCGCCTTTCAAATCCAATGGTGACATGCATTTCAGGGGTCACAAAGCTAACCCGCCCTAGACCCTATGGTGACCGGTGTTTGTGGTGAGTGGAAGACGAGCCTGTTGGCAGAGCTGCCAAGGCCAAGGCACTTTCTCACACTTGTCTAATCGAATGTGGGGCCCTTCACATTCTAATTTTTTAAACTCAAGCTGATACTATCTTTGATTTATTATCCATCTCTTTTCACTAGACCCTTAGCGATTTTGCGGAATTCTAATCTACCTTTCGAAATCAAAGTTCAGGACACTGAATATATTTTTTAAAATTTTAGCACAGTCTCCAAGGCTAATCAAAGTGGAAGTTCACTTCTATGTGAATTAAAACAGGCCACAGTGAAAATACCAATCCACTGAAGTCAAAAGCAAGTTAAATTTTACTCCCATTTGAATGTTTCCCTTTTGTTAAATTCAGAAAACCTTTTGCTAAATAATTTCCTCACAGAATGATTGTAGGAGCTGATTTATTGAATGAAGAACACCAAAAAAATATAGAAACAGATGCAAATGCTTCAAAATGAGTGAAGAGTTGAAATTATAGCTCATTGTATGTATATAGACTCTCCCAAGAGAATATCAGCCGGTACTACCTAATGAAACATTTCAATTCCAAAACTCTTATAGCTCTCTAGAGATAGTAGGAAGGGCTTCTTTGGGCTTCGCACACGCTGTTCCCTCGGCCTGGAATGCTCTCTCATCCCTTGTCTGTCTATCTGTCTTCTTCAAATAAGACCTCGTTTTTAAAACCTAGATCTGTCACTCACTCTGTTATAGACACTCCCCTGATCCCTTCTGAAGAATTAATCACTTCCTCTCTGTACCTCTGGAATCTTATAGAAGTGTCTCCTGTAGCACATGTCCCGAAGTTTTCTTATTAACTCTTTTCATACCTGCATCTCACAGTGGACCGAAGCTACTATATTTACGTTTATCGCTATGCTTACAACATCACACATAGTAACCGGGGTGTGGTCGGTGCCACACTGCTGTTTTCTTTAATTGAATTGTACTGACTTTAAACTTATATAACTATAGAGTTCGTTTTCCTTCCATTAACTTTTCCTTATGTGGACCCCAGTGCTAGCTCCCCTTCACTTCCACTCGCTGCCTCTATTTCACCCCTTCGAAGTGACATAGACTAAGTTTATTTCCTCTTCTAAATAGAGCCCGGCGCAAAATGGAAGGCACCGATCACGACACCCGTAATGAAACGCCCTTCGATATTTCCTAGGAACCCTCCCTTGTCCACGGATGTGTCACTTCCTCCACAAGTATGGTGGCCAGAACAGGAGCCAGGAGAGCAGATGGAGGCTGAGGCGTGAGCAGCAAGAAGCATCCCACTTGGAACAACCTACGATTACATCGGGACCTTTTCAGCATGTCCTAGGACACTACTATTTCCAACTAAGTTCAATTTACTGTAGATCAGAGATAATCTGGCATTTGTGTTACTTTAATCTCTCGTATGCACATATTGACAATTTGAGTCTTTTTTTTTTTTTTTTAATGATCTTAAGTGATTCTGCAGATCTGGTGAGGCCATCTGGCTATTGGAAAATAGAGATGTCTCCCTGATTTTGAGAAGTGTCCAATGGTGGATCAGCATGTATGCGAGGTTGATAAATGCCACAAGGACAGATAAATGAGGCAGATAAATGATTGCTAAGATTGGGGCTGGGGTCTTTCCACACAAACGCACTGGAACAGACCCGCCTATTGTTAAGATATAGAGATATGTCTTCTGCCAACTGGAAAAGAGTTGCTTCCTTGAGCCCCTGAGTGAGTCTGTGACAAGGGGACTCTGGGAAGCTGCTCTAGCTCTGTGGCCAGCGTCTGACTGGATAATGCTGGCGTTGACAGTTGTTAACCCTGACCAGTTGTTAAATATTTTGATCATCTCCTTTCCCTGAGCTGAAAGGGGATTTCACTAAAGGCCTCCGAGTACACAAACGATGATTTCAGTGAATCATAGCCAGTCAGTCTCCGAATCCACAGGGAAGAAAACAAAAGGAAATGACTCTAACTGTAGCAAGGGCTTAGTGAGGACCCAGGGGTGTGGGGGAGTAACACTGAGAGTTCCCATTCTCCCTTTTGGTCAGACTTTGTGAGCCAGATGGGGCCCCAGGGGTCTTGGGGATAAAAGCCCAGGCCTGCCTGCGAATGGCTCTGCTTGGTTTCCCAGGGTCTGGGATCCTCTAGGCTAAAAGCCAGAAGAAAAGGAGCTTGTGTGGGAGGAACCATTATCTAATATTAGTCTCTTGACGCTTATAAGAACTGAAACAAATGATCGTTTACTGGTATCTTGCACCAAAGCCGCCTGGAGAAGAGAAACTATCAGATGTTTCAACTCAACAGCTGCACATCAAAAATAGTCATCTTTTAGACACCAGGAGCTTTGTGATAACGGATGCCAGAAGCATGTCCACAATGTTTGAGGCTCCCATGCTTTTTGCTCTTAGAATGAAAGGAGACGGTGTTGCTGCCACAGGTCCAATTCCATGCACTCATGGTTGGGATCACACTGTGTGTGAGTGTGTGTGTGTGTGTGCACTGCCATGAACATAAGCACTCACTCAAATATAGGTAAACAATAATTAAGAAAAGCCTGGGCTGAAGAGCCTTTAAAAAATCTATCCAAAAGGATTGATGTGTCTCACTTTTTTTTTTTTCTAAAGCAACTCATTAGGAAACCCACAAAGAAAGAAAAGTTACTTCTATGGAGTGGTACCTTCTGAGCACCACCAAGGCGCTTCTCAGCTGTTGATCCGTGGAGGAGACAGAGTGCGGTTATAACGTCCACGCACAGACTGCTGTGGGTCTTGTCAGGCTGCTATCACCTCAGTGTACACCAGGATGGACACACGAGTTGTCTTACAGCCTCTGTTCTGATTGCCAGCATCCAGGCTGTAGAGATGGATAAATATTCTGAATATTGTTCCCCGTTATTGTGGGCTAATGGTTGAGAAATGGTACCAAGGATGCAAGAAGGAAGGGGATGGTGATTTCTGCCTTGTAAAACACAGTTGCTTTCTAGAATGACTGGCAACTCACTTGACATTATATTTTTTGAAAAATGTGAAAAAATACAGGTGGCAGTTATGAAATATACAAGACCAGTACTGGTCCTTGGCTTGTTGGAACCGGGAAGCACGGCAAGAGGTAAGTAGAAGCTCAGCCAGCAAAGCTTCATCTGTATTTGCAGCCACTCCCCACCCTTAGCCTCACCTCCTCAGCTCCACCTCAGATCAGCAGGCATTAGATTCTCATAGGCGCACGGTCCCTGGTGCCAAAAGGTTGGGGATCTCTGTAATAGAGTGTGTACTCTGGGAAGCATGGGGCAGGGAGACCCATAGTAGTGCTGAAATTGGTAGGGCATGATACATAGATGAGCAGGAGGTGTTGACAGATGTTCCAAGGCAAGGGAGCACATGTCCCAAGGCTTGAGAGTTAGCGAGAACATGAGACTTTTGAGGAACTGAATGATTGTTGACATCTCTGCCGTAGAGTTCAGAGAGGAGAATGTTGAGAGATCGGGTGAGGGTCTAATTACGGAGGGCCTCTTCTAATTTTTCTTATGGACAATAGGCAGCTGTTGAGAAAAAGGCCTATTGTGATTGCTATATAATAAATATATCCAGCATCTATTGAGTGTTGGATGTGTGCTTGACATCGTGATAAGTGCATTCCATTCACAGTCTCATCGAATATTCACAATAAACTCTAAGGAACGGATAATATTTCATTGTCCCCATTTCATAAAGGAGAAAAATGAAGCCCAGAGCATTTAAGAAACTGGCTCAAGGTCATCCAGTTAACAAGAGGCTGAGCCAATATTAATCCAGAAACAGTTTGATGCCACCGCTCATTTCATAGCCTAGACTTCATGGAAACTGGATTGGATGGGGTCAAGGCTGGAAGCAAACAATCAGAAGGGACTAGATATATATGCAAATTTTCAAAAATTGTGAACTTCACGTCTACTGCAAATCTTTTAGGAGGTCCTGGCTCTGAACCTGCTGTGACAGTTTAACCTCTTTTGTAGACCCCACTTGTTCGCTTTTAAACGAAGGTCATTTCCTACACTCTTATCCATCTAACAGCCCTCCTGTCCAGCGATGTAGACCTGAGCTGTCTGGCCGGTGGGCCATGCCTCTGACTGTGTCTAGGAGCACGTTGGCACTCAACACCAGGCCCAGTTGCAATGGGCATGTATGATACCGGAGAGTCTAGTAAGAAGAGGAGAAGTGGATAGGAGAGGAAGCAGCCCTAAAGCTGGTGCTTTTATAAACTCTCGTTTGCTCTTATTTTAAACATTTTAGTGTTCATTTGCTGCCTGCAGCATCATCAATGTTACTGACTGTCATGGTTCAAACATGAGTGACCTTCAGGTCAGGTGGATCCTTGGATCGCTGTACACAAGTTTGCTTTGGTGCTGTGGAAGCTGTAACAAGGCTGGCTCTTGATGCATAGTTTGGGTCAAAACTCCGGGGGCTCCCACCCCTTCCTGCGCATGCGTCCAGCTTCCTCTCTGTGGGCTACTGTGCACATTGCGTAGCCAGCACTAGACAGTGTTGCATCCAGATGCCGGATCCTGTCGTTACTATTTTTGACAGCAACAGTAACTTACCACCAAACCTTGGAATTGGAGGGGCAGGAGGGCCCGTGTTCTCATTCACATCTGGTGCTGCTGCTAAAACCAGCTCTGTTTTGTCTGCGTTGAGAGCATACTGAAAATATTCAAGCCTCCAAGAAACAGAAAATCTGACAAGTAAAAATACCTCAGTAATGTACACGGAGTTGAGGTAATGGGTTTATTCATTGTAAAAGCAGCTGGTTTTCCCTGTTCATGTTTGTTTGGTTTAAAACGAGGGAAGATCCCGGTTGCCAAAGGAACAGATGAGACACGCCTTGTTTCTTCTTTTGAGCTCTCTCCTTCTAATGGAGGCACACTGTCTGTGAGTCTGCCAAAAGCCCTAATCCTCTTTGTCTGGATAGTTTATTAGGTGAAGTTTTAAGTTCTAGGCTATGACTTTTTTCTGCATCACATGCTTCTATTTGTGGGCCAATCATCCCTTCACCTCACAACATGAATTCTACGATGGGAAAAA
>CM053507.1:4131413-4166512 GCA_028627145.1 Eidolon dupreanum
GGTCTCGACTTGAAAATGTCGTAAATGTAAGAATGTCCACACCGCAGACACAGCCAACGAGCCGCATAGTCTGAGCTCACGCTGTTAGGGGTCAGCCCGGGGATGAGGGGCTGTGGAATGAATGGGGTCTGCTAGCGTGGCTGCTCTGGGTCCGGTTTACACATCCCAGGCACCCATGTCCCCACGTTGCTTGCTGGTCTGGAATCTTCTTTAGACCAACCCAAGGGAAAAGTTCACAGGTCTTGCCGTGTGTGTGGACATCCACAAGGACAACAGCCAGAGTTTCATTCCTCATGGCTTTGCTTCCTAACCCTTCAACTGCAGACACTGAAAGCTCTTTATAAATCAAAAGGCCCCAGAGCCCCCGTTAGCCTGAAACGGTAGAGACAGTGGGAGCCGCCTGTGTTGTCTGAATGCAACGCCCACTCAGCCAGCTGCAGGCTATCTTAAGCAAATATCCCCGCAGCGGCCACTTGCCCAGAAACAGCAGCAGCAGCAGCATTTGCCTCCCTGGGCAGGAGGAAGAACAACCCGGCTCTGAACACAGAGCTGCCCAAGAGATGGTGGGGGCAGCGGGAGCTCTGTCCTGGCCCCATCTCCCAGCACCTCAAATCCAAGTGGAGACAGCAAAGTGACTGACGTACCAACAATGATCCGCCTGACTGCTAGTCGATGTTTATTACATTCTTAGGCACAGTGACTCTTCTCGACTTCCTGTGATCAAAAACGCTTGTTAATCGTCCTTATTAAAAGCCAGATCTCCCAACATACAACTCGGTTGCACATGGACTGAATTAAAAGCAGAAGATTGCTTTTGTCTCCAGAACTCGGCTAATGCCAAAACAAATGGACATTAAAATGCCGGACCTTCCCCCTGCCCCGCCCCCGTATCAATTCCTTTATTTTCCCCTACAGGAGGCAGTGAAGCACAGGAAAGGGAAAGGAGGAAAATGGGACCCGAAGCTCAGGATTACTGGCAGGGAGTGTGGGTTCTGTCTGGGTGGAAGTGTCAGGTCACAAGAGGAGTCATTAAATCGTCATGCTTTTACGATTCCCTCACTGGTTTTCTGGGTTTAGCTTTACAGTATGTGTCAAGGACTCCTGCACAGTGACTGTTTTCTTGCTTTTATGAAATACTTTTGATGTTATTTTCTCTAGATTCCCCAGTTCTTGCAGGAAAATATTCAGAATGTGTTTTTTGCTAAAATAGTGCCTCAGTAAAGCTCACGCATCTAGCGTCCAGCTAAACTGCTGATCATCACCTACAGATATAGGTTGTTCAATTAAATTTAAAGTTCAGATAAACATAAAGACTGTTTTAATGATCAGGTAAACTATGAATAATGAAATGCTGCAGGAGCAAGTGTATACTAACATGCCATTCGTGTTTATTTGAAATTCAAATTTAATTGGGTATCAAGGATTTTTAGTTGTTAAATTTGGCAACTCAGAACAAGTCACCTCATTCAACCAGATGGTTCTCTGAGCATATAGAGGGTCGAGCACATTCTAAGTAGTAATAATTCACTGAACAGCTGTTTCATTTCTATACTGCTACTCACACCAGGTACCCAGAAATGATTGTGGCAAATAAGCTAGTATTGCCAATTTGTTATCAGGTCACACGAGACCGTCATCGGTAAGCCACAATGAGAACCTGGTGACTGCTCCAACCACAGTCCGTAACACCCTGAAGCTCTTTAGACATAACTGCAGAAAAAAAAAATTTGAATTTTAGCATGGATGGAAAAGGCACTAAATTATTACTCAGAAAGTTTTGAGTATACAGGAAGTTGGCTATGTTTCTACATTCGATGCTGAGAGTCCAAGGCCAGGCATGCCTGCTACGTGCCGGATGATTTCAGTCGATCTTCCTCCAATGGGTTCCAAATTAGCAATCTTCTGGAGTGTAAGGTCCAAGCAGAAGGTAAGTAGTCTAGGAGGTATGACCTACCTTTCAAATTCAAGTGCCGAAGTCAACGGAGCTGGCTCTGAATTTGAAAACATTCTTAGGTTCAGCACACGAGATCTAAAATTAAGCTCAGTTATCATCACTTCATGATGCTCTATTAGAGGAAAGTCTGTGAGTCAACATGAGGCGTCCAGCTAAACCCCTGATCATCACCTACAAAGTGGCCCAGCCAAGAACTGTGAGTGACGCCATCACCCACATCGACTAGGACACTGTATTTATGATCTGATATTCTTGCTTTGGACATACATTGTCTTAAACATCAAAAGCAACAGAATGATTTTCTTGCCTTACTGTCGAGAGCACTTTTTGGATTTAAAAATTGTCCCTACCGTACCAGCAGGGACCCTGTTGCTTATTCACTGAAAACACCTCATGGGAAACTCTGAGAAATGCTTAATTTAGAAGCAGTTCAGCCTATGAGTCATGCAACTTTTTGCTTGTGTTTTTCTTCTTCAGTTCTCCTACTACCATAAACATTTATTTGAAGACAGGATATTTTACTGCATTTCAAAAGTCCATCTGCTACAGCTGCTTATTCCTCACCTGAAGCTGTCAACTTTCGTGAAAAGAAAATAGCTGGCTTTCTCTCTTTCAAATGCTGATAAAGCCTTTTTAAAAAAAAAAAAATAACAAAAAAAAAAAAGAAAAAAAAAGATGACCCTTGAGCAGAATAAACTCTTCACTGACTCTTTCTCGTGATTCTTTGTAAAAAGCTTTAGTGCTTGTTTATCGCGGGAGTCAGCCCTGTGGTCAGAGGTATAGTTTTATAAGATTAATAGTATGCTAAGGCAAAATCAGCAAAGACTGTCTCCTTCATGAGTCAGTGGAAAAAATATTCCTTTTCTTTTTCTTTTCTTTTTTTTTGAGAGGAGGTGGGGATGGCTGGTGGGGAGGGTGGTAGGCAGTGTAAAAAGCCTGCTTTAACTTCTAGATCATACTTTTCTTTTAAGTGGTCCCATTCAAGCCTGAAAGTAGCCACTTACTGAAAGTAACACATTCTCCAGATCTGAGAATTCTGATATAACTTCGTTTTTTTCCTTCTTGGTTCCAGAGTAGGTTTGGGGTTTTTAGACAATTGATTTAAAAGGCCAATTTCATTTGCGAAACAGTGTCTCCCTTTGAGCCAACATCAATCCTCTTTCAATTGCAGTTTCCTGATACTTCCTTGCTTTAAACAAAACAACAAAAAATCTTTGATTTTTGTTTTTTTCTCTAACACGCAGTTACCCACTTTCTTTTCCTACGATTCTCCTTTCGTGTTGCAATTATGCCTGGTCTCGGGTGCCTTAACGGCGCCATCAAATTTCCCCTGGATATTTCTCAGTCACGGACAGAGCTGGGTTTAAGACATCGCTTTCTCTGCTGTGTCAATACAAAGTAGATGTCAGTGATGATGCCTCATTTCGGAGGTAGGAAAAGACCATGCACATCATTGTCTGTCATTCGTTGAGCCTAGAACCTGGATCCGAGAGGCCAAGGAGGGCAGTGTGGTGCAGCGATGGAGGACAGAGACTCCAGAGCCCGGCCACCTCGGTTCAGATCTCAGCTCCGTCGCCTTGCGGTTGTGTGAGCTTCAGAAAATGACCTCACTGCTTAGAGCCTGGGTTTCTGCACCTATGAAATGGGGGTAAGAGTAGCACCTACCTCATGAGGTTGGTAATAGTACTTAGAACAGTACTTTTCACATGGTAAGTGCAGTGAAAATGTTCCTGTTGTTATTATCGAAAGGTTAGGCTTATGGGGAGATGCTGGAAGGGCTGGGCATAGACACTGCACACTGAATGAGAAAGGAACGAGTGAGTATAATTAAAATGTATTCGTTTAATAAAGATTTATTGAGAACTTACTTTGTGCCAGTTGCTATGCTAAGTGCAAGAATGCAAAAGCCAAAGATACAGAATGTGCCCTAAGGTAGCTTCGTCTTGGGAGAAGGCTGTAGGAGAGTGGACAGAGCAAGGCCGCTGAGGTTAGAGAGCTTGATTCCAGCTCCATTAGTAGAAAGAGACTGGGCAAGTAAGTTTTCTCACTCAAAAAAGAGGGATAATATCACTTCATTAGGTTGTTTTGAAAAGTAATGTAGAGTACAGAACATGTATATATAGTCAGACTCAAAGTGCCGATGAGATACGTGATATTATCATACGTGCACATGTTTATGGCTGCGGCTGCATATTTAGACAGGGAAAGAGAAGAATTATGGTACAAGATGACTGTCATTCTGGTAGGTTTGTTCCAGGAAAAGTTGTAGTCCAGCGAGAGGGTCCTAAGCCTGCCTGATAGGTCACAGGAGGAGAGTGGCAGAGACAACCAGGACAACTGATTCAGCCTTCGTAGGAGAGCAGACGTCCTAGGGAGAGTCCGCAGTGCATGCAAAGGCCCAGAGGCGAGCGAGATTGCTGGGTTTGGGGATGACTAAGGGTTCGGTACTGTGGAACATGAAATGTGAGGCTGAGAGGCGGTGGGAACGATGCTGCTGCACAGAGAGGGAGGAACCAACTCACATCTTTGTCTAAACGTCACTGTCTTAACGAGGCTTCCCTTGAGCAGTTCATTAAAAATAATCCCCTCCACCTGTATTCCTAGAATCCTACCCTGCTTTGTTTTTCTCCAAGTCGCCATCTTATTTTTTCCAAAAGTCACCTGAATATGCATACCCATATACATTTGTGTGTGTGTCACACACACACACACACACACACACACACACACCACATGACTAATTTTATTATTTGTCTTTTTTCAATAGAGTGGAAGTTCTATGGGAACATAGACTTTGTTCACTACTGTATCCCCAACACCTAGATGGGTGACCAGCACATAGTAGGTGCTCAGGAAATATCAGTTGACCCGAATGAATGAATGTGCAGCCTTTTCTGACAGGCAGCAAGGTGAGCTTATCCTCTGGCCAGGAATCTCGAAGAATTCTAAGCGAAGGAAGGTATGGTCATATTTCCCTGCTAGAAAGTGTTCTGGAAGCATCGTTGTGGGTGGACTGTGAGGAGTATTTCGATCACTGGGCCACATGAGAGCCAGACCCCTGGAGCAGAGAGAAGTGGGGAACCAGGTGGGAGGCTTGGGAGGCAGAACCAGGTGACAGATGGGAAGGGACAAAGGGAGAGTGGACCATCAGGATTCTCTCAGGTTCTGGCTCGAACAAAGGGGAGTTATTCACTAAGAAGGGGAAAGAATATGAGTCAATGAAGTAAAGAAAAAATAATGCTCATACTCCTAGAAGGATCAAGGACATCATCATGGATGCTCAGTGGTTGATGACTGATTCATTGAAAACATAAGGAGGAAAAATGGGCTGGTCAGATCTTATCAACTGTTACATCTATAGCTTCCTGAATTATTTGTGGCCTAGGAAAGGTTACGAGGCTTGAAACATGTGTTACTTAACAAAAATTCAGAAAAAAAAAAAAATATATATATATATGGCAAATAACTTCCTGAAGGACAGTATTTCACATTATCGTTATTTGCTTTAACAGTATGTGCTTTGCACACATGACACTTTTCTTCACAGTTATGACCGCTGTATCCAGTCTCTATTGATTGGCATCCACAAAACAAGCTAAAGGACCAATGAGGCACAGAAATAAAACTCAAAGGGTTTTCATGAGAATTTTTCTCCGAGTATCCTCAGAGGCAGATGTGGCATTCTGAGGTTATCAAACTCGCGTGGTGACCCGGCTAAACATACAATTACAGAACAGCTTCCACGTGTAAATCCCGGTTTGTACTAAACTACCACCCAGGTTGCTGAGTTACTTCTACTTTCTGAAGCTGGGTAGAGTCCCAGGAGGTCATGTGTTTAGTGTGGCTGGACAAGGCCCTTCAATGGCCTTCCAAACACTGAGATCCAAGCAATGGCAGGCCCAGCAATGATCCACCCTAAGCTGGCCTGGTAGACATCAATGGGATGCGCCCAGCATGTAGCGTTGTCTAATGGGGGCTGGGCCATCTTAGATTAGGAACCAGCTGGTGTCTAGAGCAAAGTGGGTCCTCTTTATTGGTAAGGAGAGTATGGACATTTCCATCTTTACTTTCTTCTTCCACTGAGCAAGGATGAGAACACGCACTGTGCATCATGTCGGGAGAATGAAATGGAATAAAACCATCCAGTGTTCAGGACGGTGCACAATCAATGGTTGTTAGTTTTGTGGTCCTGTTAATGTTCAACCCTATCTCTGCCTCAAGGGAGATATGTAGAAACGGGCTCATAAATGAAGTGGAAAAAATGAAAAATTGCTACGCTGAAAGTGAAGACAATCTGAATTCAATGAAATGATGTGGTCTATTTTCTAAATCGTCATCTTTAACTAAAATATATAAACTACTTTAAGTCAATTCAACATTCTTATGATTTGGTATGTACTTTAACATTTTGAAAAACAGTATTTCGTTAGAAATATTTTTCCTCTTCTTTATGTTTTTAAAACTTTACTGTATACTTGCATACTTTTTTTTTTAAATATGGCAGAACTTTGCTTCCTAAAAAAATACATCTTTGATTTTGCATTGGGAATCAATGAAAAAATCTGGTTATACTTTTCAGAAATTCCCTTCATGTCATAATTTGAGAAGCTCCAAATTTAGTGGGAAATTTTATTAAATAAGAAATGAACATCTAATGTTACCTTGACTTTTCTCTCAAGTCAACTTTACTAAGACTCAATATTTTGAAACAATTCATGCATATATATCCATAGTTTTAAGAAGTCTCTCGGATGTTTGTTTTATTAATTTACCCTTTCAAGGTGTATCTTTCTTCCCATCAGTTTCTCAGGGTTGTTTTCTTTCATGTCACTATTCCTTTCTTTTATATTATAAGTTGCCTTTTATAATTCAATTCAAAATCATGCATCAAGCTCTGGCTATGTACTATGTATTGCCATATCATGTAAATCTAGAATCTATTGTGCTCAGAACATTTTATTCCTCTCTTTCCCTTCCCTCTCCAATTCTCAAGAGAATCTGGAAGGACGATTGCCAGAAATTTTCATTTGGAGATTAAGCTGTTGGAACATACTCTTCTCTTATTTCATTCCATCTGAATCTATGACTGCTGAAGTTTTCCACGTTCTTGTCATGACTCAACAAATGTCCCTGGGGTATTTCCATCCTCTAAGCATTAGTTCACTTTCTTTGCTTATTCATTTCCAGTTGCTTCATGGACTGAGCCAAGGTATCAGAGACTAATGACTCAGTGCTATTTCAGGAATCCTCAGCATTTTCCATATGCTGACTCACCTAACAGTTTTCTATGTTCACCTGTTGGGAGCATGGCTGTGGCATAGCACATGTGGCCTTGGATGGCCAGAAAGCTCCTAAAACTTATATGCAATTGCAAAACTGTGATCTGAACAAAGTGCTTTTGCTTGTTTTTTCTTTGGCATTTTTCTGCCCTTGAGAACAAAAGAAAGATTTGTCTTAGTCATCTTTGAATCACCAGTGAGCACCATAACACCTGGGGCATAATAAAACTTGTGTGCTCAAATATTTATTGAATGATGGACTAATGCAAAACTGTGAGGAATGTCAAATACTGTTCATTTGTATTTTGTGAATTTTTATGGCTATAAATATGGAAAAGCCGGTTTAGGAAGATAAAAGCTTAGGTCAATATCCAGGAATGTATTTAAGTGCCTAAAATCTTGGAGTTACCTGGAAAGAATGAGTATGACAAGAAAGTCAGGAAAATACCAAAAAAAAAAAAAGTTAAAGACGTTGAATGACACCTGCTTAAGTAAGGGTTCATCACTATGGAGTCTTATGGGGCATCACTCTTAAGCCTGTCTTTTAGGCACCCATCCCTCGTTTCTAGCAGATAGAACAGCATGGAGCACACGGCAGGTTCTCCGTGAATATTTACTGAGTTTAAATGAATGTGCACATACACATGTCTACTTTCAGATTGTGCTTTTTCCAAAACACAGTTACTACTCCACACACTCTGGTCTGCTTAATTCTGAGAGAGATGGGATTGTATTGTTTTCCCCTGAATTATTTCCTTCAATAAGTATTGAGGGAATACAGACTTTTCATTTAGTCCATGGACCATGGTACCAACTAGAGATTCATAGATGACTTAACAAGTCCATTAGTGAACTTAAGGTGTTCACAGTAAGAAGGGTTCGATGGACTCCAAACAGATCTTTGCGAAGCAAGTGTAACAATATGTAACATATATGTACACATGCATACGTGTGCTTGTATGTATACATGTACATCACACAAAAATATATATTGTAAAGTAAATAAAACAATAGATGTGAGCATAACATTTTATTCACACAGAATAGAGAGGGCTTGGCCCCCTGTCATCATAATGGGCATCCAGGAGGAAGTAATCAATCTCTGAGCTGAATCAAAGACCTTTCAGGGAGAACCTAAGCAAAGAATAGTTGGGGGGAAGCAGGGCATAATGAGAAACTCCAAAAGTTCCATATTTATGGACATGTGACTCATGAAGAGTGAGAGAACGTCCTAGGGAAGTAGACAAAAGGTCTTGTTAAGAAACTAGGGCTTGACTTCATGGGTGACGATATCCACTGAAGGGTTCAGTCAAGGAACGTGCCATATTTAGGTTCAATCTGGGATCGGGTAAACCGAGTTGACTCCAGGCAATGGTTTTCAGGGGAACAGTGTTGATGTCAGGAAGAGTGTTTTAGAGGCTCTTGCACTAATCCAGATAGATAGAGTAGGAATGCATGGAGGTGGGGGTTAAGAAGAGTTGAAAAATAACTAGAAATTAAATCAAAAGAACTGGGAGTCTTACTGGTTAAGGATGAAGGAAATGACAGGCAAAATGATGTTTGCAAGATTTACTTCCGTGAGTGAATTAATAAAGAATGCATAAGAAAAAAAGAAGCTCGAAGGAAAGAGCATGAGTTCAGTATGGAGCAAATAAAGTATGGAGTACCTGTGGGTTATATAGTATATAATAAACAGCTGGACTTGTCAATCTGAAGCCAACTGTGGGGGAGGAGTGTGATAAAGTTTTCCACAGGGAAATCAACGTCCTATATCAGGCACTTGAAAGCACGAGAGTGGATGAGATCACCCAGGTGCAACTTCTGGGCAAAAACATTTCATTGATAAGCAGAAGAAAATGTGTCTAAGAAAGAGATAGAAAACATGAAAAGAGAGAGAGAGAGACAGAGACAGAGACAGAGACAGAGACAGAGACAGAGAGAGCGCCAGGAGAGTGTAAAATCATAGAAGCAAAGGGAGTAAAATTCTTCATGAGAGTGAATATCCAGGACCTCTCTTGAATTTCAGTGGACGAGTCTGAGCTTCTCGATTTGCCACGTGAAGCACTCCATCTGGCTTCGAGTGGATCTCTCCAGTCTCATCTCTCACTGCTTCCTGACTAGGAAAGTCAAGAGCTTCAAAGAGCCTGAAGATTAAAAACTGAACGTTTTATTAGAATTTTCAATAAATTTTCAGTAAAAAGATTATTGGTTACTCACTGGAAAAATTATTACAACAGAATGTGATGATAGAAGCCAGATTGTGAAGGACCAAGGAAGGAATGAGGAGGGAGGAAAGTAATATAGGAAATATATATTGTTGTTTTGAAGAGGTGTAGACAAGATGGGAATAGATAGAACAAGTTGGTGGCTAGAGGACAGACGAATCCAGGAAGAAATGTTTAAATTGGGAAAATCTTGAACCCATTAGGAGTCTGAAGTTGCGTTAGGAAAAACTCAGCTACACTCCCGTGTTTCTCCTTTATTCTCACACTATTACAACACTCACAACACATCTGACACCAGATGTGTGTGGGTTTTTCCCACACTAAGCAATTCTCTGGGATGCCAGCTGGAAGTCTGTCCATTTTTACTCAATTCTGATATACTACCTACCTGGACATATCCTCAGATCCCCACAGGTTAAGTACTAGGTCCCAAAAGACTGCCCCCCACTTTAGATGCCAGTCACAAGTAATAGGTCCTGTTACCCACAACTTCTTTCTGACTTGGCTACAAATCAGGGGTTTCCATAAATTCCTCTCTCTTGGATTGTTATTCACTAGGACAGCTTACAAAGCTGAGAAAAACACGTTTACCAGTTTATTAAAGGATATAATAAAGGATACAGATGAACAGCCAGATGGAGAAATTCATAGGCTGAGGTCTGGAAGAATCACAAGCACAGGAGCCTCCCACCCCGTGGAGTGGGCATGTGTCACACTCCTGGTATGTGGATGTGTTCGCCAACTGAAACCTCTCCGAATCTCAAGCTTTCAGGATTTTTATGGAGGCTTTATCACGTAGGCGTGATTGATCATCAACTCCATTTACAGTCTCTCTCCCTTCTCTGGAGAATGGAGAATAGAATAAGGATTTTAAGCTTCTTATCATAGCTTGGTCTTTCTGGTAACCAACTCCATCCAGGAGTCCATCAAGAGTCACCTCATTAGAACAAAAGACATTGCTTTCACCCAGAAAACTTCAAAAGATTTAGGAACTTTGCATGAGGAACTGGGGTTAAAGACCAAATCTTAGAGCCAAAGATGCCCTAGTGCTCTTATCACCCAGAGAGTTTTAGGAACTCTCTGTTGGAGTTAACAGAAGTACAGAATCCAGCTGAGAAGAAGAGGTTGATGATACAAGAGAGGAGAGGGATGATGAATGAAAAGGACTTGAAGAAAGAGGAAGGAGATGCCATCAAAGACATAGCTTGTGCACTTCAACCACAAAGAGATGCCTCATAGTCTGAAATGAAAATGAACGATGTTAGGGTTGGTACAAATATATACATTTGCAACAAAGTTGTGAAATAAACTGCCTATTTACCTTAATTTTTATTTAAATAACAAGTTTGCCTACCAAGACTGAGATGTCTGTATGAGATAGGGTTCTTAAGAAGAGAGATAAAGGTTTTTAATGGAGATTGAAGGGTACTGGAAAATACGTTGCCCAACAATAAGTAAAAGAGTTGATAGATGATGTTGCGTATCTAGTTAAGACACGATGACAAAAATTTTCTCTAATAGTCCTCAACTACTTCAGCCACAGGAGCCAAGAAGGTGGCTTTAAAGCATTGATCCAATATTGTAGTTTTGTCGAGTGGGTGTTATGGAAGAATAGAGTATAAGGGAACTGAGGGTCTTAGTGATATTAATGGTAGCATCTAAGGTAGGGAAAGAGATCAGAAGAGGCTGCTTCTGGAAGAACAAGAGATACCGCCGCCCCCAAATAAAAAAACAGCGTAAGTCTAAAGACCATATGGTATAGAAGTAGTGATAAAAGCAAATTAATTGAAACTTTTTACCAAAGAGTCAAATATTTGTGTTTAAGAATTCAAAGGTGGAGAAACTCTAGGATGTATCTTTGAGAGAGAGTGCCTGAAAAGGAACAGAGATGAAGGTCATTGACGATGTGGAAGTTAAGAAGCAGAAAGGAAGGAAGCCAGAAGGGCCATCCACCTGAACTCCAAAGTCACTGAAGATAGTGGTAGGATTGGCTTAGAAGATGGCAAGGAACTGAGACAAAAAAGAAATTTAAAAAGGATAATGTACAGAGAAGTTAGCCTCAATGGAGCAATGAGATTTAGAGGGTACTGGAGTAATGGTCTGGAAACCCCAGTAAGAAGTAAAAGAGAGTAAGTTAATCCCACCTCTGACACCCGCATTCTGGAAAAATGATCAATATTCTTTCTAGGGACTGCAGGGAAGTGGCATAATGTTCAAAGAAAAAATAAACCACTCAGACAAACCAAAGTTCTATTTTACCATTAAAGGCCTTATTATTGTCTTCACTATCATTTGAATTACAGATATCCCATTCTCTCTTTGGCAAATATAATAATTATATCAAAACTTTCAATAATGATCAGTGTATATTTGTATTTAAGCTAACATAATATAGACAAGCTCACATTTATGAAGTCTATTCATTTTTAAAGCATTAATTACAAGATTTCTTTCCCTAAGTCTCCCAATTATTTTCAAATAAATATTCAAGATGGGTTTTAGCAAAAACATATATTTCATAAAATTTCACATAAAGTTATCACTAGTTGTCATGGTTTTGGGACAAGCAATTTGTTGTTTAGGTAACTTTATCATGGGAAAAAATGTAGATACTATAAATAGTATAATGGCTCTTGTCAACAATAGCGCAGTAATAAATATTAAAATCTGGTTGTCACATAAGATTAATGAGTGATTATTCAGGACTGAACACATGTTTAAACCATTTGGTTACAAAGTAGCCCATTAAAAGAGTGATGATATGAAATCAGATATAATCCAGAAGCAGTTAAAGCATGGAAATATTTAATCTGTCCATCATTTTAAAAATTATTATTCAATATTCGTAATTCAAAATTCTCATGTTTTATGCAGAAATCAGCAATTTGGCCAATCCTGTGTGAGAGACCTAAACAGTTTCATATGTTATCCAGGTGTCTTGCTGAAAGTCATTCCCCAAAATATTTTTAAATATATTATTCTAGAAAAGCAATAATTAGTGTTAAGAAAGTAGTAACTGACAGGTATTTCCCTCCTGCTGGCATTGTTATTTCTATTGAATGTATGGAGCTATTTAGAAGCTATTTCAATTTCTCCAGAAGCATAGTATGAATTGTAACAGATAATAAAAATAATCACAGTCACTAATTTTTTTTTTTTGCATGTATTCTGTTTGTGGCATACTCAATGACTCCATTTGTATTATTTTACTTAATCATCACCACGAAAGAGACAAATACTTTTATTCTTTCCATTTTTAAAATGAAGAAGTTGAAGCTCAGAGAGTTGAGTAACCCAATTCACAAAGCTGTTGAAGGTCAGGCTGGGGTTTGAGCCAGAGTCTGTCTCTTTGCTATATGCCTTTCCATTTACACGATCTCAGAAGTCTAAATTCCATGGTCAGACCCTCAAATAAAGAGAGTTAACATACCTGCTTACCTTTCCTGGCTTTCAAGTTCATTTTCCATAAACTCAAGCTATAGATCAACTTTTTCTTAAAAATCAGAGACACTAGGACAATTTTAATTCATTCATGAATTATTATTATTATTATTATTGGCATTTTCTTAATGATTAGTCTGTGTTTCTAAACATCAGAGCAATGTTAGAAGTAGAAGGAAACAAAGTCTGGAGCCCGTCTTCCAATTCGTGTAGGACTCTCCTCTTCTTGACCCTTCTTAAAAGCCTGGCTTTGGATTAAGCATACCTACTACTAAATTAGGATGTGCTAGCTTTTCTTTTTCTTCCTTTTTACTTCTTAGCATCCTTATTACAATACTGATTCTTGACTTTGCTCTTCTCTTTGAACCTTCCATGTCATGTAGCCAGGTCCTGATGCTCTTAGTCCCTAAAAGCTGTTGTTAAGCTGTTATTAAGACTATAGCTTTGGGTCTGTGGCCATAAGGGTATTGTGAAAGGAACCAAACTTTTTAATTCAATCTTGTCTATTTTAGTAAAGCTGGCTCAGGTGCATGCTAAATTTATATTGTAAGATGTTCATTATGTAGGTGGGTAGGAGGTCATTTTGGGGCCTTATTGATGTCATCAAAGACCTAGGCTCTTTCTATCTTTCTGCATGCCATCCTCAGGTCACAAAATAGATGCAGCTATTCCAGAGATTACTCATAGACACAGCAACATCTGGCCAGACATTGCTTTGTAATTAGGAAGTAAAACCTTTCCCATAAGTCTCCTGACTGACTTCCACTTAAGTTCCAGTCTACAGTCAATGCTCATAACCTAGCTGTAAGGGGGACTGATAAATCTAACATCTGATATTTTAAGACACTCCAGCAGAAGTGAGCTCTTGAGCAAAGAAGAATATGGAGAGAGGAAAGAGTTGAGTGCAGACAACCAAGTTAACTTTCAACTCAACCAGTTGCCCCAGAAGCAAGAACTTCATAAGTATTTACATTTTTTGAGCCACAATTTCTAAGGCAAATAGAGCTGACTTTGGGTTAGACCTGGACAAAGATATATATATATTCATTTCTAAATAAGCAGTCTCAAAGAATTTTAATTAAGAGATTGATTAAACTAAAAAGTATCCATAGTCAGAGCAAATGGAAATATTTCTCATATTTGGTAAAATCAATCGGCATTAATAAATTGGCCTTTATTACCAATTAGGTTAATTTTCATCATTGTATGATGGTATTGTGTTTTGATTCCAGGAGTAATCCTAAGGTTACAACCTAGGAGCCAACATGTCCACGACTGTCTAATAAAAGTTTAACTTGACATAGATGAATATGTCGGGAATGTTGTTGAGTTTTCCCAAATCAAACAAAAAATTTTACATCGCCAGTAATGCTGAAAATATAGCATAGGACATCTTTATGTGAACTAGAACTTTATTTGACCTTTTACAGGTTGAGATAAGCATCAGCAGCCAGGAGACAATGACTCATTTCTGATAAGCAAGGATAATTTTCACACCTGTCTTTTGAAAAACCTGGTGCTAATAGTCTAGGGTCTTGGCAAAAAGACACTGTCTAATTCTGAAAGCCCTTCAAAGAACAAGATCACACTTGCAGGCTGAGGGGCTTTAGTTCCATTGAAAGAAGAAGCATTATATGATTGTACTAAAACTTCACAGTTATCATTGCTGGCAAAATATTCATCTGAACCTCAAACCCCTTTCTGGTAGTAGATGAGGCTATCTTAAAACAGAACTTAAAAACTGAAATTTGACCTGAAATATAAATTGTAATAGTAAGTCTTTCTATCTCCTTTTCCTCTCTCTCTCTCTCTCTCTCTCTCTCTCTCTCTCTCTCTCTCTCTCTCTCTCAATCCCTCTCTCTCTCTGTATATACCTATATATCTAGATATATAGACATATCATGATGGCTATTGAAAAAAAATATTGTTTATAAAATATTTAACACTCAAAGTTTAGGCTATGCATAAACATACAAGGTTTTTTTTACGCATTTGCAATGCTGATTTGTCTTTTAAAGTTGCTTTGGTATTCGGAGACAAACAGCTTAGCTATCTTTTGTTAACTATCAAGGGTCTGTCAAACTTAAGGATGAAACAGAATTTTTTTCTGTGTTTATAAGCAATTTTCCTGAAGCCACTTGATTTTTTTTTTTTTTTTTTTTTTTTTGGTAGTCCTTAGTCTATTAGCAAACATTTAAATGTATTCTACCTTAGGAAGCTTTCGACTGTGAAATTAACCTATCCCCAGCCTTGTTTGAGTAAGACCAGGTGTTTCATAATTTCCCTCCTACCCACACACACAAAAAATCCCTTAGGAAAGAAGGGAGGAAGTGAGACTTTTGACATTTGTGCAGTGAAAAAAGAGCGTCAATAAACAATCCAAAAATGACCAGAGGCTTTCTACCAAAAAAACCCGGTGAAAATTATCTAATAAACCCTAACTTTTTAAATGCAACACAAGACTCATCTCCCTTTCTTGCTTAAAACATAAAGCACCCCCTTTCTCATATTTAAACAACAGCTATCAAAGATTTAATGATTGCACTATTGGACACAGTTCAAACAATACAGGCAGGAAAGAATGTACAGCTGTCAAGGAACCGACCCAGTCAGAAGTGCCCCAGACAAATCGCTGTTCATCATCAGCTGGTTTTAATTAACAGCAGACTCTGAGCTGTTTTTTTCTTCCCCTCTCTTTCTTCAGTACTTTAAACAAAGTGATTTGTAGTGTTCTGTCTTATATAGTATCTACCCCAGTGGAAACGAAGGATGTTCATGGAAATAACTTGAGCCAAGGTTCAAAGCAGATTAGAAAATCTAAAGGATACCTTGAGATTTTTATCTTAGCTCTGGACGAAGAATGAGTTAAGCTTATTCATTTTCCCTCCTGAGGGGCTGAGTCTCTTGTGAAGTGAGGTTACATGGTTATTATTATACTTGGTTGTTATTAATGCTAATCTACTTTTAAGGACATTTTTATCCTGTAGTTAATGAAAAAAATATTTTATATTGCAAGCAGCCACAGTCAAGAGAGATTTTTTTTTTGAGCTTGATTTAATGGAAGACTTCCTCAGCTCGCCCAATGAGCATATGCTGCTGTTGCTACTAAATAATAAAAATATTATTGATAGAAGTTACCTTAGTAGTCATATAGTCTAACCCTTTTATTATATAGATGAGGAGACATGCCTGCTCTATATTAATATTTGCAGAATAAAGGAATGAGGCGAATGCCTTGAGATACAATTTTCCCTGAGGTCACAGGGCCTGGTGCTGAGAATGTCACAGACTTCATGTAAATGACACCCGTGGAGGAAGGGAGCTTAAAGTGATTAGAAAACATTTAACACATTGATAAAAAAGATCACGTTAAGACCTAACAAGCCTAGTTCTCAATGCTGTAGTGACAATCGAATGGTCGGGGAAATCTAAATTAAAATCACTACCCCCAAATCGCCATGAATATTTTGAATCACTTAATTTAATGCACTTCATTTGTGAATTAAATACTGTTCATCACAGCACTTTTTTCTCCGTGTGAGACTAACCATTTCCGGCCCATGGAGAAGACAGTGCAATAAAGCAGCCAAGGTCATGGGCTATTAATCCAGTCTGCCTGGATTCAAATCCTGAACTTACCACTTGCTTGTTAAGTAAGCTCAGATGAATTATCAGGCTCTCAGTGCACCTTCTCCACCTGAAAACTGGGGCAAAACTATTATCTCCTTCTTAGAGTTGTTCTGAGAATTAAATAAGTTATTGTGCATAAAACTTAGACTGTGCCTGGTGCACAGTAAGTTCTATAGAAATGTTGGCTATGTTGATCTTCACTCTTCCTGATCTGATTCTCCACAGTGTGATGCCCAAGATCCAGTACATCCTCTGTGACACGTCACTGATCTGCCAATTATTTTGGCTTTAATACTTACTGTTGTGGTTTTGATGTCTTTTGAGACAGAGGAGGGTTGGAAATAGTCTTCAAATTTCAATAAAACACATTGGTATTTTTAAATGAGATAGCCAAGATGACATACCCATCTACAAAGTATCATCTCGTGACATTTTCTGAAGCAGAACGGGGGCTAAGAAGGGCACTACCCTGCTCCAAGGAGGTATTGGGGTTACTCACATAAACTTGACTCCACACTGGGGTTGCTCCAGAAAATGAGTTCATGGAGTATAGACAGTATACACCCAAATTCATCTTCCAGTAATAGAGTCCCACTGCTTCATAACAGCTGCAAACAGGATATTATGGTTAATCTCATAATTTGGCAGAGAGATTACATATATATATATCGTACTGGGCGTATCAAGCTTCGATTCCCAAACTATGACCCATGGGCCAAATCGGGCCCATGCCTACTTTTGAGCTAATAAAGTTTTTACATTTTTAAAGGGTTGTAAAAATAACAAAGAATATGCAGCAGAGGCTGTTTGTAGCTTGTAAAATCTAAAATATTTACTATTTGACCCTTTAGAGAAAAAATGCGTTGACAGCTGAGTTTGGCTATAACAAAATACATCTAACATACAAGCCTCATGGAGCATAATTTAATCTTTTATGATTCAGAAGGCACTTCTGACTCTTGTAATATCCCAGTTTCAAGATTATGAACATCAGTTACAATCGGACTAAATAGTGGTTAAAAGTGTCAATTCCGAAATCAGACTGCCTTTGTTCAAATCTAGGCTCTGCCACTTATTCAGTGTGAGATCTTTATCGAATTACTTAATCTTCCTCAGCTTTGGTTTCCTCATCTGTAAAAAATGAGCATTATAGTAGCCACCTTATCCGGCTGATGTGAGGATCAAAGGAGATAATTCACGCAAAGCTCTTTGCACACAAGGATGTTCATTAACTGTTAGTTGTTCTTCTACCTCCCAGCAAAAAGAGTCTGATTTTTTGAGCTTCCTGGTATTTACATGTGTGCAATTGGAAGCTGACAACAATAGTCAGCCTGCCAGGCTGATCTATCCAGTTTCCTGACTCTAATTACTGGCACATTAGATTTGCCATATGTGGCTGTCACACATAAATGGAGTGTGAAAAGATTGGGAGAGGAGGATAATCCTACAACATTCTACACTCATACTTACACCTTCCTGCCATGCATCCATTCCGGCACTGGTTAGCTACGTGTGAGGTGCAAACATTTCTGTACCTTCTAGGATCCATAGAGC
Organism: Eidolon dupreanum; assembly: GCA_028627145.1. Lineage (NCBI taxonomy): Eukaryota > Metazoa > Chordata > Mammalia > Chiroptera > Pteropodidae > Eidolon > Eidolon dupreanum. The sequence goes on from CM053507.1 coordinate 4,149,497, forward strand.
CCTCCATGACTTTAAAACTACTGTCTGGCCCTTAAGAGTTAGCTTGATCGTAGTGATCATTTCACAAGGTCAAGATGCACACTTTAGGTATACACGATGTTTGTCAAGTATACCTCAATGAAGCTGAAAAAATACTATAGACTATTAAGAGGGTGCTCACAAAGAGGTTTTGAAGTGATGCTTAAATAATCATGTAAAGTCAAAAAAGGAAAGAAAAGAAAATTGTAGTTCCAGCAAAAAGGAAAAAAAAAAGAAATTAAAAAAAAATTACCTTGTGATCACAGAGGCAGTTGGTCCATTTTGCATCCACTGCAATTCTTGGCTAGGAGCCAGCAACAAAAGCCATGTCTTTAATTCAGATGTTGGAAAGGAAGAGATGTGTAACATATAACATGAGTGAAGGACTTTTACTTGTAGAAGCCTCAGATTGGGGGAATCATGTGTTATTATAACATAACCTTGCAAAGTCTGATTTGGGCAGTGACCTAACAGGAAAGTCTATTTCTGTAGGGTTTTCTGATAGATCTGGATTCTTCCTGTACCCCATTTTTAAAGGCAAAAAGAAAAATTCCTTAAGGTTTGTGATATGAAAGGCGTGAGGTCCATTAAGGAAATGTAAACTCTCAAGTTTTAAATTGTACTGGAAAAGTGTTTCTTTATCCGTGTTTAAAGGTTCTCACATGCTGACTTCTATGTTTAAGGGTCAAAAAGTCTGAATTTTCCTTCAGGCTTACATGACAAGTATTTCCTTTTAACACTTCAATAAATAAATAAATATATAGAGAGAAATTTTCCATAGATCTAAAAGGCTGACAAGCAAGACAAAATTTCCACCAAATATTGGAAGTCGGCCTCCCAGAGGCAACGGTCGGGTGAGGAAAGCAGCCCTTTTTTACAAGGGTTCGAAGCCCAATAAAATTTCTCCATCTCTCAAAATGGTTTTTGACCAAGGGTAAAGGTGTTGCTGTACTATTGAAATAAAAGTAGACTGTGACTTAGAGGAACACTGGGATAAACCATCTGAGCCTCATGCATCCTCAAGTACAACATCAAAGGGCTTTTATATTTGGGGGAAGATAAAGAGATCGTTCCTTCTACCTGGTTTCTCAGAGGAGACATAAGTACATTCTATACTATTTCTTCCACGCAATTTTAGTTAATATGCAAAACCTCGGTGGGAAATTGCTTTAAAATTATCTCATTGACCAAGAACTGTCATTTTATTAATTGATTTGAACAACTTTGATAGCTGAGAGCCTGAGGCTTGGATGATGAATGCACGTTTCCTTAAAAATTTATTCTTCTGTTTCTTTCTTAGCCGCATTTTCTTCATGCAATCCTAGGAAAACAGGAAGGGGGCATTTTGTCGAACATGACACGCTGTTTAGTATGTGCTGCAGCTACAATAAAATGCTTGTTTTCCACTTCTTAGGGCAGTCGCTTTATCTTGCAATACTGCCTTATCACTGCCATTACAGATTTCGTCTTTGTTCCTGGAATCAGTTAATAAAATGGGTACAAATCTGTCCTGTTATTAGAAGCACTCAACTCTCCATCCTCAGCATGGAAAACACCATTCTTGGAGACTGTAGTTTCCATTGAAATTCCGGCCTGATTGACTGGTCTTGATACAATTCATCAAATGCATGTGTCAGCTCTGCTCTTTTTGTTCTGGAAATGCTTCTTGGCCCAGTGGTGACATATGTCCATAACCCTTATCTCTTCTACTTCATCCTCTAGTCAGAAATTACAGCTAGGAGAAGCAATTAATAATGATGGAAATATGAACTATTTCTTCGACGATCGGTGCCGGTATAGTGCAGACAGTAGCCTCAGTGGGAAGGGCATTTCCTGCAGAGGTTCTGGGGTCTCTTTTATCCCATCTGCCTCCTGGGGATTCCTCATTTTGCTCATTTCACTTTTGTTCATCTCCATGTCCCCCAGAACTGGAGAACATCCTCCTCACACACCTCTCCCCAGGAGCACTACTCCCCCCAAATTTCTAGAGCACTGTGGCCAGTTTTCTAGTCCCCCCACGTCAGGGCCTGTCCCAACCATGAGGATTCTTCATCACAACAGGAATTGTGATCATGTTCTCCTTTTTGATTATAAGCCAGTCCAACAGGTTCAAATCATCAGATGAAGACTTTCTTATGCATCTTCTTTTGCCTTTTTGGGGTCTCATAAAGACGCATGCCAGGAACTTCACATCTTTTTAAGTATATGTGATTCTCACAATGACTTGGAAGGTAGGTGCCATTATTGTCATTATCTTGAACAGATGAGGAAACTGAGGCTCATGGAGATTAAGCAATTGTCTGAAGGTCGCACAACCAGTCGGCAGAGAGCAGCCATAGGATTCCAGAGTCATCACAGTTCATTGCTTCTCTCCCAGATCCCTTCTGGGTTAATCATTTTATCCATTTTAATGTCTTCCTTTACATTATTTTGATCCCTCTCAGATCTTCTGTCTGTTCCATTGAATCTCATCCCTTCCCTCTCTTCCAAAGGGTCTCATAAATTTCACTCCCTTACCTGCATTGGTTCTTTTATCCAACTGATATTTACTAAATGCCTACTTTTCACACAGCCTTCTACACAACGTAGTCCTCTACTATTCATGTTGAACATTGACAAGCAGATACATACTGCTGACAACCACTGTAAAAACAGAGTCAAGTTGTCATACTGGCAAAGGGTCAAATCAAAGACTTTATACAAAAGGTGAAGTGCTGAAGGAGTCAGGTTAGATTTTTAACTATGTTACTAAGTAGAAAAAATATGAGTTTGTGTAATTTTCTCCATTCTCCTTTGCAAGATATCCAGCAGTTGCCCTTGGCCCATAAATGGGTCACACCTTTAGACTATCTGTGACCACTATGAAGTTAGTGGTTTGGGCTGGGGGTACGTGATGGAAGGTGGGTCTGCCAGGAGCAGGGACTGAATCAATCTTTAGCCCTAAAGTGTTTTTCTAGGAATAGCCTCTTTAAAACCATGATGTGTACCACACCTCATGCATCTTCCTATATAAATCCCTGTTCCTCTCCCTAGGGACCAGTTTTTATGCCCACATTTCATTTAGGAAAATTCGATTTTATTGTAGAATACCTGTGTCTTATCTTACAGGGCATACTGCATTTCTGAAGGAAATATTTCAATAATTTGGCAGCCTGGTGCCACTTATATTGAAATATCTTCAACTCTAGGAGAAGCGCTGGGATTTTTGTTTTCAGTTTCCAACAGTTTAGTTTTTTTCCCCAACATTTTTAAATGAAAATCAAAAATACGAAAAGTTGGAAGAATTGTACAGAAAATACCCACACTCAATGCCGAGATTCTATATCCAAGAATTGGCTGTATTTGCTTTATTATATATCTATCGTCTCTTCATCCATCAGTCCATATTATTTTTGATGTATCTTGAAGCAAGTTGCAGACATGAGTGCACTCTATCTGTAAACATTTCCACATGTATATCATTACAAAGATATTTACTTATGTATTTTAAGGAAGAAAATGCCTGCAATGAAATGCATAAATCTTACATGCACTTTTCTAAAATCTTTGATCAATATATATAGGTATATAATGCAACCCTTTTCGATATATAGTACTAGACCAGCATAGCACATAGTTCTCTCATGCTCCTTCCTAGTCAATCTCCATATACCCAGAGGCAAACACTTGTTCCTTTTACTTTTACTTGTACATGAAATAATAATTTCCAAAAGGAAAGTAATCTAGAGTTTACGTCTACTACTGTTGGAATTTAGAGATGAGTCATGTATGACTACCTGGAGTACAGATTTCTCATAAAAGGAAGCTCACGCTTGCCTCATATAAAGACTAATTCTATTTGTTCTTTCTTTAACTGGATGTTGTTTTTCCACCACTGGCCAATGGTTCATTCATCTTTTTGTGATTTCTAAAGCTCCTTCGACAAATCTCAGGGAAGTTAAGACCAGCACTCCGGGTTCCTCCTACTTGTCTTTTACAGCTTCCATTTTGTAATTAAAGTTCTGTTTAGCTCTGGATATGGTCTTGTTGTTGGGCATTGAGTATGTGCCGTGTGCAGAGAGCACTCATAACAAGCTGACGCTGGAGATTTTTCTGCACTCACTCATCACGTTTCTTGGCACCACTGAGCATTGCTCATTTGACATGGGGTACCGTAGAATGATAGGCACACCTGCTTACGCTATACTGCACAATGCTTAATTCACGTCCAGTCGTTAGTCATATGGCACATGCTTCTGACTAAGCCGATTTTGTGTGTGTGTCACAGGATGCCATGCAGTGGAATGACCTTTTGCAACATGAGCTGGTGCATTCCACTGTAATCAGTGAATTTTTGTTGGATTTTTTTTTTTTTTACTTCAGAAATCTGCCAAAGAAAAGTAGGAGTGAGAAAAGGAAATTTGTAGTGGAGTGCTCCCAACTCAATGAAGAAGAGAGCTGACCAGGAAACCATGACCATGGGTGCAAGTTGTGTAGTTGTCATTAAAATGTCCTTGGGAAAAAGTATGAGAAGGGGGGGGGGCACTAAGAACATTTCTATGTCTTGCCTCCAAAGATCTTGCAAGTATTCCATCAGCAGATACAGAGGAATCCTTTGAACAATGAAAGGCAGAACATAAAGCAAGGTGTTCTTAGAATTCTCAGGCTCCTTTGCAGGTACGTTCCGTGGTTATGGTTCACAGACTAAAAAGGCTAACCCTGTAATTCTCACCTGTAGCCTGACAGGTAAAGACAGGTTCTCAGTCCTCACTGGGTATTCCAGAGCATCGGAATAAAATAATTGCGAATATTTCTTGGTGCTTACCGTAGCTATTAGACTCGTAGCGGGAAACAGATGTTCCACCATCAATTTGTGGAAATTGGGGAGAATTTAATGAAAGTACTATTTATAGATGTGTAAGCTTGGGAAACTCATAAGGAATAGGGAAGCACCCAAGACTAGTAGTCTCTGGGTCTGAAAGAGCGAGGAGAAAGGGTGCTGTCTTCAGGTCCATTGAGATGTGGCACTGCAGAGAAGGGACTGTCCAAGATGAGTTATGGCCATGCTACCCGGTCCCTGGAGGATGTACAGCAAGGCAGGGAAGGATGGGAGAAGAAAAGAAGGTCCCGGCCCCCCTGTTTCCTCTTCCTGTAATCTCTTGCCAGAGGGTGAGGGGGCCCAGGCAGTGCAGTCATGGCCCAGGGGCAGCCAGCAGGGCAAGGCACTAGGGAGAATGGTTATGAGGTGGGAGGGGGGTCACTGAGAATAACCAGCACCCAAGGCAGGGCCACTTCCTGTTCCCAGGCTACAGGCAGGCCATTCTCACCTCCTGAGATAAGAGTCCTCTGAGATCATTTCAAAAGTCTTATTGGACTTTTGAAAAGTCTTATTAGACCCAACAAGTTGACTGTGATCCACATCTCATCTGCGAACGTCCATGTCCACCTGAGACCCGCACAAAGAATCCCTTTGCAACTCTGACTACTTCTTTCTAAAAACCTTCATATCAGCAGAAAGAGTTCAGAAGGCTCTTTGCAGGAGTCTGCATACCCTAGGAGACCCCAGGGCATATTTCCAAGTAAGATCACACTCACAGGTTGCGGGAGTTAAAACAACAGCCTACCTTTTCGAGGCACACAGTTTAAGCCAAAACAAAAAGCAAGAGTGTGGGGGTTTCAGTAAGTGAGTCTGGAATTGGCATCGCTCCCTAGAAGGTGACTTTGAAGGATTCACCTTTCCATACTTGTCCTGGTGGGAGCCAGCTGAGGATAGACTCCAGTGCCAGCTTCTTGGGGGGTCCTGACGACTGGAGGAAACTCAGAGCAGAAAGGCAGCTGTGGCTGGGGTGAACGGGGGCTGGAGGGCCTTCTCTGCTCACGCAGATCCAGGATGGACCCCCACATGCCTAAGGATACAGCAGCTCATCACTTGGGGGTGGGGGAGCTCGTTTTCCCATGTGGGCTCAAGCTGCTGCCCCTGGTCTAAGGCACCGGGGGCTTCCACACCTCTTTCTTGTGCTGCCCAGATACCTTCCACATGTTGTATACACAAGGGGCTAAAGTATTTTATTTTATTTTATTTTATTTATTTTATTTTATTTTATTTTTTACTATACTGATTGGTTACATATGCCCATTCTGTGGGGATGGATATCATCCGAGGCATCTGACACACTCTTAGCCCACCTGAATAAGCTTGGAAAGGCCAGAGACCTAGAAGTCAGACGTGGACAGAACCACACTGGCTCAGGGAAGACAGAATGTTCCCCTGCTCCCCAGGTGGGACATGCCCTCCACTGGGAACTACATTTTCTATGGAGGGATGGGACTGAGAAATGATTCAGAGTCTGAAAGATCTGCTTTTCAATCTTGGTATTACATGACTCAGAGGAAGTTGCTTGAGCTCCCCAGGCCACACCTTCCTCATCTGTAAAATGGATCTAATACCAGCGCCTACCACGAAGGGTGGCTCTGAGGACCAAATGAGATAATGAATTTAAAGCACTGTGTGTATCACGCTCGGTACCGGCTCAGGATTCATTGTTGCATCCCTAATGATCATGCTTATCATTTTACAGCACGTACGCACATGCCTAGCGATGTGTGTGCACCCAGCAAAACTGTTACTGAGCATCCAGGGAAAGAAGAGAAGCAAGGAAATGGGGACGTGTGACCCTCTCGTCCATTCTGCTTGCGGGCCCACCTGCACAGCTCCCCAGCCAACTCCACTACCCACCAGGTTGCCCTGCAGACGGGGGTGTGGAAAAGGCAGCGTCAGATCTTTGGGGCATGTCGGTTTCCTCCACCACCCAGGCAGCCCCATCATGAGTTGATTTAGGGAATGTCTTTAATGTGGCCTCCAGGATCTCTAAACCCTTTACGGAGCGGATTTATTCAAGCTGCTGCTCTCAAGACTCTTTTAACTGCAAACTTGAGTTTTATTTGTTTCCCTGGACTTGCCAAGGGAGCTGTGTGATTGGGAAGGAAGCACCTACTGAAGTGAGCCGCAAATGGTATCAGCAGAGTCTGTGTGATTTACTTCTGTGATACTGCCGGCCCCAAAGCCGGTGCTACCAGGATACAGAGCACAACACTTACCTAACACTTCATTATACTATTGGATCGTCATCACCTCCATAACATTTTGTTATTAGAAGATTGTAACTCTTAATTGTAATACCAAGATCGAATACTTCTAATTTATAGGAAATTTTATACATTGAGAAAGGTAAGTACCTTTGTTCAATTTTGATCAGTGAAGAAACTGATGTTCACGTAGTTTTAATGACAATGAATCAAGAAAATAGGAGTTCGAACACTGCATCCACCTGACTACTCATAATATGATTTTAAACAAGTTCATCGTTTTATCTGAACTTCCATTTGTTGACCTGAGGATGAAAATATATATTTTTCAAGTTCATTACAAAGAAGAAATTAGGTAGTGTATATAAACCACAGTGCTTGGTAAACAGTAGATGATCTTAGCTAAAGTAAGCATCAACCTTAAATAGCATCCCTGTTCTTCACAGTCCCAGGACGTAGGCAGGGGTAAGCAAATTTTCTGAAGGCCAGATAGTCTTTTAGATTTTGCAAGCTATACGAACTTTGTCACAACTATTTATCTCTGCCTTTGTATCATGTAAACAGCCATAGACATTACTTACATGAATGAATGTCACTGTGTTCCAATAAAACTTTATTTATAAAAACAGACAGCAGGTCTGATTTGGCTCATGGACCATAGTCCAACGACCCTTGACCTAGAATAAAAAGTTATATGTGATATTATAAATGATAACATCTAATAGATAAACCCTTATTCATCTTTTAATATTTTAGTTTCAACCCTCCCTCTTCTGTGAAACTTTTCCTCCTTGACAACGCTGAGCAGACTTAGGCTCCTGTGACCTTTGCCCTTTGGACACATTGCATGACAGCCACCTACCTTCTTATTGTGAGGAGAATGCAAGCTCCATTTCCCAGCAGTCTGTGAGGTCTCGGAAGTCAACGGCTATGTCGTTTCATCTTTCTCAAATATTTTAAAAGCTAACATAACAACAATACTTCCCACCTCCTCAGAGGATTAAAAAAAAAAAATAGTGAGGGGACATAAACTGAAGTTGAGGGGATTTTAACTAGTCAGTGGTTCTCAGCTGGGGGCGATTTTGTCCCTAGACGACATTCGACAATGATTGGAGACGTTTTAGGGTGTCATGACTGGAGGAGTGTGCTATTTGCATCCACGGGGTAGATTGCTGAGAGGCTGTTTAACATCCTACAATGCATAGGACAGCCTCTCACAAAAGAGAATTGTCCGTCCCCAAATGTCAGGAGGTCAAGATACCCTAAACTAAAAAAAAAAAAAAAAAAAAATGAAACATTTTATTGGTGCAAATCATGTACCAAGCACTTTACAGTATATGCAGAGAATCAAATGATATTATAAATGTAAAGGGAGTCTGCATAAATCGCTCAGTCTGTGTGAAAGTAAAGTATCTTCTGTCAATTAACCAATCCTGAAGTGCCAACACCATGCAGGCCTAATTCTGGAACATTCTTCAGTTTATCTCACCCAAATCCCCCACTTCAGTTTAAGCCCTCTTCCCATCAATGTCTGTTCAGCGGGAATAGGAGTGCCTTTGGCCACCTTTCAAATGCGGGGGACGAGGGAGCCACACCTCAGTCTGCTTGTCTGTAGGCGAAGCTATCAAATTCCTTTCAGCTTTTTCTCTGGGTCCTATGTTTGAAGCCTTTAATTATTATTATTATTTTTTTGACAAAGATTCCCCTGTGAATTTTCTCCTAGTCTGTAAGACACCTCCCATGAAGGTTTTAACCCAAAAGGGCTTCCAATTGATCTTCTTCCTTCTGAACAGAATCACCCTCATGGTCTTTGCAAGCTGAGCTGGCTGTCCATGTATGTCACTCTTCCTGCTGAAAGGCTCGGGCCACTTTTCTCTTTAATGTGAGTGACTGAACTGGAAAATTGCGGTGGCTGCTGATTAGGGGGGCTGTTCTAAGACACCTAGGGATAGACGAGGATTCCTCGTTAGGTATCAGTCTGCTCCAACTGAGGGAGACATAAGTGGGGGCTTCCTTCATTTGGTCATGTTATGGATTGGATTATGTCCCCCTAAAAAAAGACATGTTGAAGTCCTAGCACCCAGCACCTTAGCGTGTGACCTTCTTTGGAGACAGAGTTTTGCAGTAGTCAAGGTACAATAAGGCCATTAGGGTGGCCCTGATTCAATAGGACCGTATCCTTATAAAAAGGGGAAATTTGGACACAGACAGACATACCCTTGGAGGAAAGACAAGTGAAGACACACATGGGTAAGATGGCCATCGATAATCCAAGGGACAAGTTGAGAAGCCTAGAACGGATCGTTCCCTGGAGCCTTCAGAGGGAGCGTGGCCCTGTTGACACCTTGCTTTTGGACTTCTGGCCTCCAGAGCTGTGGGACAACATATCACTCAGCTTGTGGTGCTTCGCTGCAGTAGCCCCGAGAAGCTAGCTGCCGTAGCTTCTGCCACCGACACGCTAGCGGGAGTTCATGACCACCTTGGAACGTTTCTGCCAATGACTACTCACCACGGATGTCATCCGTGGTCCCCCTGCTTCTCTGCAGCTTGTCTGAGACGCTACCTGTAGCTATGATGATTGTTTCCTGCACCTCCTGGCTAATAGTGTTCTCTGACCACAGCACTCGCATGCACATACGGAAAAGGCTAGAAATGCCAGAAAGTTCCAGAGTGACCCCTAGTCCAAGGAAGGAGCAGCTGTGAGTAAATACCTCGGGTCACTTGGAGTGGGGTTCCACACAACTCCTCAGCACTTCCCCGACAGCCTGAGCCCAGTTTGCCCATCATGGAACCTACTAATTAATGTATGTCTTCTTAGCTTCCCACCACTCACTTCCTCACTTCCCCATTCCCTCACAGTGCAAATAAAATACTTGGCCCAAATCCTTGTCTTGGATCTGCCTCAGAGGAACTTGGCCTAAGGCAGCCTGCAACGGGAATGTGAGCGACTGGAGCTGGGATCTGAGAGCCAACACCATCCTCGGGGCTGAAAACTGAAGGAAAGGAAGAGAGAGCAACTAGGTACCTGGAGTCCAAGAAAAGGATTAGCCCCATGTCCGACGGGATCAAGATCAGGAGTCAAAGCCCAGACCTGAACAGACGCTCAATAAGATTCAGAGGTCCCAGCCAGAGAAACATGACTGCTCAGGATTGTTATAATCCAGGTGGGTGGCCATTCCTGTGTTCACTTAGGACCCATGCCACATACTAGGCTAGGAACTACAGGCACAAAAGGAGATAAGACACAGTTGCTGAGCTCACCCTTTTACAGGAAGAGACCAGGGGGTAAAAAAAAAAAAAAAAAAGTAATTTAAGAGCCATGAGAAAAATGCTAATTGGAACCCGAGGAACCCAGGATGGAAGGAGGCTGGAGAGTCTCTTTTTTAAGGGCATATATGCTGTACTAAGGAATGTACGTCTCTCTCCAGCAGCAAGCAGGACTGGGTTCATGGCCATGAGAACTTCCCAGTCAAACAAGGTGCTGGGCTTAGGGGAGCCCCACACTTGAGGTAATACTCTTCTGTCACCATTTTGAGAGTCTTAATTTTTAAACCAGGAGCCTCAATTTTGCACCAGGCCATCAAAATGATATATCCAGGTCTAACAATAAGGAACTTATAAATGATACCCTAAAGAGCAGTTTTAAGCCAGGTCTATGGCATGAGTTGGAGATTTCTAAGGAAGACAGAATGCTGATGGGGTGGAGCTGGACACCAATGGTGGTTGCTCCATTAGGGTGATTTTGAGGAGTTAAAGAGCCAGTCAGAACCTCTGTTTTCAATTACATTGGGTTTGGAGGCAGTCAGACATTTTAATGTTTCATCCATTCATTCAAAATGCATGAACTTCTTCAAACTCTTCAATATATTGACACATTACGCAACAATATTTATTATAAAGTGAATATCCATGTGTAAGTCGTGTCCCTCTGGTGTGAGAGTCAAGGGAATTGAATCAATGCCCTTTATCCCTGCCATAAATTATGAAGCATTTTTTCCACCCTTGAGTGTAATTCTTTCAACGCCTCCGTGAGGAAGGCATTGCTACCCTCGGTTCACAGATGATAAAATCTAAGCTCAGGGAGGCTACGGGTTACTCAGGGTAAATCTAGGCTTACTCAGGGCTCCTCACGGTAGGAGTCGAGAGCCAAGACTCATGGGCAGGTCTTTCTCTCCAAAGGCCCTGTTCACCTCTCTACTGCTGCCTCCCTAAGTCACCCTTTCACTCGGGTGACTTCTGTGGTACTGCCTCTGAATACGAGGGCTTCTTAAAGCAGTTGCTGTATTTTCTAGACTTACAGGGCAATTTTTTTGTAGTATTCTTTTTTTTTATCTCCTTCTTGATCAGCCTTTGGATTCTGAACCTCTGTGGAAGGCGCAGCATTTTCCCACGGCCCAGGATTAGGCACGGGGACAGGCTCGTCCCCATTGACCATGAAGCCAATTCTCCTACCAGGTGCTGCTGAGAGTCACCTAAGTGGTGTCCTTGTACTTCTATCTCGTCCTGAGGAATAATTGCACGTATGTACACATGTGTGCTTGTGTGTGCACGTGCACGTGCACACACACACACACACACACACACACATACAGCATGGTCTCAGGGGAAGCTGACCCACCCCAGCTCCAAGGGGATCTGACTGGTCTAAGCATAACCTGCTCTGGTCTTGTTGTGATTGGTTTAGAAATGGGCATGTGACCCAGTTCTGGCCAATGAGACATGAGGGGAAGATTTTTGTCTGTTTTAAAAGTCAATAAACATTTCAGACTCTCGCTTTCCTCAATCTCTCTACATAGCCTTTTATCCATACAATTTACAGCCACCTGAGTGACCCTGGGTAAGTCACTAAAAATAACGTATGGAATATTTTCATATATACTATTTCATATTTTTTTTGAAGAGAGTTGAAATTCACAAACAAAATTTACTGCTTTAAAAGTGAACATTTCAGTGACATTTAATACATTTGGAACATTGTGCAACTACCATTTGTATCTAGTTCCAAAACATTATAATCACCTGAAAAGAAAACTCTGCCTATTAAGTATTATTCCTCATTTCCTCTCCTCCCAGCCTGACAACAGTTAACCCGCATCTGTTTCTGTGGATTTACCTATTTGGGGCATTTGATACAAATGGAATTATATGACATGTAACCTTTTGTGTTTGGCTTCTTTCATTTAGCATAATGTTATAGCAAGTTTAAGTGCTTCATTCCTTCTTGTTGCCTGTGTAATATTTCATTGCCTGTCTCTTCATCCTTTTATCTGTTGATGGACAGCTGGGTTATTTCCACCTTTTGGCTACTGTGAATAGTGCTGCCGTGAACATGCATTTACATGTATTTGTTTGAGTACTCGTTTTCAGTTCTTTTGATATATACGTAAGAGTGGAATTATTGAGTCATAGGGTAATTATAACTGTGAGGAACCGCCAAATTGTTTTCCACAATTTACGTTCCCACCAGCAATGTACGTACACCATCTCGTTTTGCCCATGATACCCACCTAAGGAGGTCGGGCTATTTTATAAAGGATGATACTGAGACTCAAGGATCTAAAAATCATTTGCTCCTCTCAGTTTGTCAAATGCCAGAATTTGATTCCATGTCTTTGATTGAAAGTCCCACTCTTTTCCATTGCATTAATGTCTCAGGTCTTTTGCATCCTCCTTCAGAGGAAAACCAGAGAGCTACGATGGACCAGGTTGTCCAGATATTGATTAAGAATTATGAGAATAACCCCACTTAGGGCACCAGGTGCTTAATATTATGTTAACACAAACATATGTTTACTTTGCAAACCCAGCCCATTACGAATGCTTGCAAATAGTTGTTGAATGAATAAGTCTTATGCATCCATGTGAGGACTTTTTGTGTGTCTGGTAGCTGGCAATCCACACACTGCCTTTTCTTTAACATCCTTCTTTGCTTGTAAAGTGCTGTCAGAAGAATAAGGGACTGGATCAGCTAGATGTCACACAACTCCAACAGTGATAGATGTCTCTCTAATCCTCCAAATTGAAGATGTCTGCCAGGTACGTCAGTATCTTAATTTAAATTAGGTGGGAATGCCTTTCTCCATTAGACTTACTACTATCTAATTATTTAATCTATAAACAGATATATCAGTGATGTATTTTCACCAGCATGTTTGCTGTTTATTTATAAATCAGTTTTCATCTTTCAGGACTTTAACATGTTCTTGCCAGGAAGTATCTTGTACCAATTGCAAAAATGTCTATGTTTTGTAGTTAATAGGAGTCTACCCAGATAGATAAGGTTAATAAGCAATATTGTCATTTGGGCATGGTCATAAATTTAAAAAATAATAATAAGGCTGAGCCAACTGAAAAGTTGGAACTGAAAGTAGGTTATATCATTTTCCCCAAGGCTTTGGTAGCAATTGAAACAAAGTATTTTGAAACAGAGCAAAGTGGCATCTCTGATTTTTAATATTCGGTCCCTCCAAGCGGAACACGTGGTTCAACTACACAAAATGGCCATTTAGAATTACAATCTGGGCTTTTGCTAGCAAAAGGTAAGTGAGGGCAGAATGAATTCTTTCAGGAAAAGCTGTTTTTACTTTGTCTCTAGGGAGAGCTCTCTAAAATAAAATAAAATAAAATAAAATAAAATAAAATAAAATAAAATAAAATAAAATAAAATAAAATAAAATAAAATAAAACAAAATAAAATAAAATAAAATATGAAATGAAATGAAATGAAATAAAACAAAATAAAACAAAATAAAATAGGAAAAAGCAGAAGAAAACTGGTGTTGAGAGGAAATCAAGAGTCTTGAAGATGAGTGGATTCTGAAATTGTTTTACAGAATAAAAGTTCATCCGTTGCTATGATGCGTCTTCACTGTCAGTGAATTAAACTGAAGCCCCAGCCTTCCCTGTTGGGGACGACCGTGTTATCAGAGAATGTTCTGAAGAGCCCTGGCTGGTTCTTATTTCCTCCACTCTCAGTGAGAATAAACTTGCTCTGATTGTAACTGCATTCAAGGTCTGATATAAATAGTTTGACCAACACTCTGATTGGCCCATTAAAAGAGAACCTATGCCCCTATGTGCTGACAGGTCTATTGTGATCATTTGCACATAGTGTTTGAGACTGTTGGTTGTGCTGCTCAAACTATTATTGTACAAACTTAAAAAAAAACAGAATGAAAGGAGAATGACGTGAAGGCCGGTTTACCAAAGCGAGCACATCCCAGACCCCTGGGATCCCGTGGCCCCCTTGGCAGGTCCCCAATGCACTGGGTGGGTGTGAGGCGCATGTGCAGCCAGGCGGCTCCGAGATCTACTTGAAGAGCTTTGGCTTGCTGAGTCTTGAGGGGGTGAGGGGCTCACACATCGGTGCAGCCCAGGAAGCTCCTCTAGCTCTCAGGACGGGTCTCCCTCCCTCCCTCCTTGGCTAATTCAGTAGCTGTTGTTGAGTGTCAGTGGTGTGTCGGGCCTTGCTTTGTGGATAGAATGCACGGCAGTGAACAAGACCAAGCCCATGTTATCATGGAGGCCACAGCCAGCAAGGAAGACAGAAGAAAAGAGGCCATTAAGTACGATCGTGATCAGAAGAGCTGTGAAGACAGAGAGAAGAGAGGTGCCAGCCAGGGGACTGTTTTAGGTGGTCGGATTAGAGGAAGCCTTGGGATGGAGCAAGACTTTCAGCAATTAGGGGTGACATTGGAGGGAGCGGTGCATGCCAGCGCCCTAAGACAGCAATGACATGTCTGAGAAAATCAAGACCGGCCAGGGGAAGAGTGACCCAGGAGGAAGGTACCAGAGAGGGTGGGTGGGACAGGCAGGGCACACGGAGAACCCTGGAGGGCAGGCTCTCTCAGCCTCAGCATTTAGGGCTGGACTGTTCTTTGTCATTGCAGAGGGAGGTGGGTCAGAGTCCTGTGTATAGAAGGACATTTAGTAGCATCCCAGGCCTCTACTCGCCAGATAGATACCATTTAGCATCCCCGGAAGTGGTGACAACCCAAAATGTTTCCAGACATTACCAAATATCCTTGGGGAGGGAGTAGGTGAAAATTTCCCTTGGTTAAAGACCACTGCTGGGTCAGGGCAAGAACAAGTCCTGGCAATGACCCCGGGTTTTATTGTAACCACAGTGGGGCTCCATTGGAGGCTTTCAGGCAGAAAGTGCTGCAATGTGATTCACATTTCGAAGCGAACGCTGTGGCTGGTGGGCCCAAAGAGTGAGGGCGGTGGGGGCAAGTGGTGGTTCAGGAAAAAGATAAGAGCAAGAACAGAAGCTTGGACTTCCAGCTTAGGAAGAGAGCCCCATCTGCATGCGTGTCCCTGGGTATCTCACCATGGCATAAAATGACCTTTCTCTGCTGTCCAGCATCTGTCCAGCACTGACAGCAAAGATGCTGAGTCAGCAGGGGTAGTGGCCTAACGTAGCTCCCGATGGAAAAAGCATCTGGAAAAAGATAATGGCTTCTTGGGTGTCAGAGGGCTCAGTGGTCACCAGGCTGTGAGTTGGCTCATGCATAGCCAAATAGATTTGTAGGCACTGTGCCTTGGGCACATGTCCCTTCTCTCATTCTGACTCTCTGCAGCCGTGAGGAACACCAGCTGTATGTACTCGTGGAAAACAGCCAGAAAACAAACGTTCCTCTCAGAAGCTCACACCTCACGTAGCCATCTTTTGTGGGGAAAATGCAGATGCTGTCTTCCCACTGGTCTATAAGCCTCCGAAAGTCAGTGACAAGTCTTGTCGTCCATGGACTCCCCCACACAGTACAAAATTCCCTTTAAATAGTTTCTCAGAGAAGCTGATTCACACCCTGACTCAAGTACTGGCTCTTTTCAACTTCAGCCCATGTCACTGTTTCTTACTCCAGCCCTTCTTACGGACTGAACTGTGTGCCCCCCGCCCTCACAAATTCACATGGTGAATCCCTAAATCCCATGTAATTTTATTGGGAGACAGCACCTTAAAAGAGGTAATTATAGTTAAATGAGGTTATATGGATAGGGGCCTACTCCAATAGGACTGATGTCCTTAAAAGAAGAGGAGAGGAAACCAAGAGTGTGTATGCACAGAGAAAAGGCCATGTGAGAACTCAACGAGAAGGCTACCATCTGCAAGCCAAGGAGAAGCCAGACCTGATAAAACCTTGACCTTGGACTTCCAGCCTCCAGAACGATGAGGAAATACATTTCTGTTGGTCAAGCTGCCCAGTCTCTGGTATTCTGTTACCCTAGCAGACTAATACAGGCTGCCTGCCCTGGAGGTCCTCCTCATGTGGGCCATGTTACTTCACCTTTGGATGCTAATCGCTGATCTCACCCTCTGCAGCTACTTCTGAAATTCTCATCGAAATTCTCATCACTCACCCTCTGCCCTGAGTTTGCCTCATATGGTGCTTCTTGAGTCTCCAAAGGATTCTCCGACGGCTCTCCTTTGGTTTCCTCCACTGACTCATCTTTCTTGGCTCCACTCTTACACGTCAGTGATCCCCCGGGTTTTGTTCTCAAAGCTCTTCGCATCTCAAGTCTAGACACTCTCCTAGGAAAGCTTGTCCATTCCCATAGCTTTAACTAGCACTTCCATGGGGGTGACTCAGACATTTATTTTCCCAGATTCAGTATCTCTGGAGTTTCAGACCTTCGTTTTCTGCTTCTAACTTGATCTTTCCCCAATTAAGGATTGTCACCCCCAAACCTCTCACCTAGACAAGAAATTTGAAAGTCACCTTTGATCCTTTCCTTTTTTTAATTCTCCGAATTCAGACAGGTCATGGGATCTTCACGACTTTATTGTCTTCCTTCAGCGTGTCATTTCCTGAATCATACTTCCAATACTTGCATCTGATCATGCTATTCTCCTGGTAAAAAGTTACAATGAGTTTCAATTATCTGTTGAGAAACCCTAAGTCCAGTCCCCATAGCTTGCTACCTTTCTAGCTA
>CM053507.1:4167012-4221043 GCA_028627145.1 Eidolon dupreanum
GTATGTGTTTATAAATGCATACACATATATATATATACATAGATAATGCTTTTATCTATCAATATCTTTTTAATGGCCACATATTATTCCCTCAATTAAATGTGTCATCATTAATGACACATTCACACTGTTTTGTCTTTTCATTATCATAGTAAGGCTCCCGTGACCATCTCTGCATGTCCATTTTTTTTCTGTACTTACTTCGTCCTTGAGATGGCTTCTTAGAAGTGCAAATACTACGTCAAAGAATGAAATTTCTTAAAGTTCAACATCAATGACGATCAAACTGCCCTCAATGTGATTGTTCTTTGCGATTTACGTATCAGTGGCTTCATTATGTAATCCAGGAGAAATTCCTGAAGTCCCAAACGATTTATTTTCTTTCATGCCAGACGATAGGTCTGGAACTTTCTCAGTAATTACCACGTGAGGGGCAGAATCCAACGACACAAAACAGTGGTCAAAAACACAGGCTCAGAGTGAAAGACTTGGTTTCAAAACCCAGCCCTGCCCCTACCTGCTGGATGGTCCCAGGCCAGTTACTCACCTTCTCTGTGCCTAAGTTTCCTCATTTTTATTTATTTACTTTTACTTTTATTTTTTAATTAATTAGTTAATTAATTAAATTGAAGAAACGATTTAAAATTTTTTTCCTCATCTACCTCCCCCCTCCTCCTCATTTTTAAAGTGGGTATAAGTAATACCACTTACTATATATGGATGCCATGAGTATTAAATGAATTATTTCATGTTAAGTGGTTTAACATGTAGCCCTACTTCAAGAAGTTAACTATTGTTTTTATTGTCACTGAGAGCATAGATTACTATAACTGTGTTATTATAAACGCTAATTTATTTGAGGCAAAATTTACTATCTGATTGTTTGCTTTGTGCTTGTCCTACTTGTTTTGATATTCTTTTTCTGTCTGTCCTTGCATGACTTTGGTTTTATGGAGTATTTAAAATTTGTCCTACGGGTACCCCTCTGTGAGTGTGCGGTTAACACTATTTGCTGTTTGTTTTTTCACAGCTGACTTAGCGACTGCAGCTGGCCTCGACCCACCCAAATCTGATCCTTTTTACCTCATTCAGACAACGTGGAGATTGCTTCTCCCTCCCTTCCAACTTCCTTGCTAATGCCACTTATTTTAATTGCATGCATATTTCATATTCGATTCAAATATTATTATTATAGACTAAAATTCATTTTAGTATACAGATGTCATCGCCTTTCTTGCTCTTCAGTTCTTCCTGTGTCTGCAGGCTCCCATCTGGGAGCGTTTTTCTTCCTCCATTTATATTCCCTTCCTTGCTGATATGGCACTAGTAAGTGAAAGCTTACTAGTGACAGATTCTCTGTTTGTTTGGGGGTTTTTTCTGAAAATGTCTCCATTTTACCTTCATTTTTGAAGACTACCTTTCACCTAACATAGAATTCTAGGTTGGGAATTAACTGTCAGCATTTTGAAAATTTTCTTTTATTACCTTCTGGCTTCCATGATTTTATTTATTTAATTTTATTCTGTATTTTATTTTATTATTTTATTTTATTAGTTTTATTTTAGATTTTATTTATGTTATTCTATTATTAATATTTTTATTATTTTGTTTTATTTGAAAATTTTATTATTTTATTTAAATTTTATTTTATTTTATTTTATTTTATTTTATTTTATTTATTTTATTTATGTTTGAGATGACGACTGTCAATTCAATATTCCTCCTTTGGAATTAATGTGTCTTTCTTCCTCTGGTCACTTTTAAGATTTTCTCATCGTCTTTGGTTTTCATCCATTTTCTCTGGTGTGACTTTTCTTAGGTTCACACTGTTTCTTGAATCTCTGTCAGTTTGGAAAATTATCAGTAAAGGTCTCTTCATATATTGGGTCTACACCATTCTCTTTTATTCTTCTAAAAGAAACCTCTTTATATGTGCGATAAAACTTCTTCCTGTGTCTTCTACCCTTTCTTCAATATTTTCTTCACCCTTTTTTTCTCTATATACCTCCTTCTGGAAATTTCTTCAAATCTATTTTTTCAATTCACTGATTCTCTCTTATTCTTTAATATGCTTCAGTCCTTTCACTAGTTCTAATTTTGGTCATTACATTTTCTAGTCCTAAAATTTCCCTTTGCTTACCCTGACAGTTTGCAATTATCAAAATTTTTCATCTTTTTCTTGTATCTTCTTGACCATTTAAGACTTTTTATTTTAAATTCTGTTGTTAGTAAGTATTATCTAGAGTCCTTCGGACACTGTTTCTATTGTTTTTGTTTGTGTGTTTGTTTGTTTGTTTTGTTTTTTATTCCCTCCTTTGCCTTGATATTTTTGATAGATTGTCTGGTATATGTGACAAATTATAAAATTTATTTAAGACTATATCTTCCTAGAGAGAGATGATTTACTCTTGTTTGTGGCCAGAAGCACCAGCATTCTAGGATCAGTTTCAAGGATGGAGATGATCCTAAGACAAGCTTCTGTTCCCATAGGACTGTTCTACTTCCCATCCCCCTTGACCCCTAAGATACAGGACCTGGTTGTCTTGATCCAAAGTATGAGAAGCTTACAAGACCTGCCTTTTGGGGAGCCCTAAAATCCTGTTTTTCCCCATTCCCAGTGTGCGGCTGGAAAAAGCTCTGAATATCTTTCTAAGTTCTTAGCTCCCTCTTCCAGAATCCCATTCACTTTTAGAGTAAAAATGACCCCAAATGCTGGAGTCATCTTTTGGTGTTTCTGTCTTCTCCTGTATCTTGGCCTTGTGATTCTTCACTTCATTGACAACTCTCCAAAGACCAGTTACTTCAATTAGATATGTGTGTGTGTGTGTGTGCATGTGTGCGTGCACACACATGCGAGATGTAACTTTCTATTTGTCTCCAGCAGAGAGTTGGTCCAAATCATTTGGATCACCTCGTTCACTATTTCGGGTAGTAAACGTCTGAAGTCTATTTTTTTCAAAATATGTTTTTTAAAAACTACTGTTATGAAAAGAGATCCAGGAAGATAATATGTTTAATTTCAGTATTTTCAAACTTGTTTTACTACAGATTTGTTTTTGTGAAGCAGTCCATGGTTCCATGGCATCTCAACTTACAAGAGGTTTAGATTTCAAAAGGCTGTCCTTAAGAACGTTGCCTTTAAGTTCAAAGTGATGTTAAACAAGGAACCATTGTATTCTGTTTATGCAAAGCTAAGTTACAAGAGAAGAACTGTTTGATAGTTTTGTTGTGACTCATTCCACTCCCTGTAACAATTGTCATTCTTTCATCACTTTAAAAAAAAAAATTATTTCCACTTTTATTTTCATCGTAATCATATACACAAGGAACATGGACTGGCCAAGACACATTAGGACAGGTATGTAATGACATTTGTAAACATGCTTTATTTTGAAATAGGTAGAAATTTATAGAAAGTTACAAAAATAACACATAAAGTCCAAGGGTATCCTTCATCCAGCTTTCCCCAGTGATGACATCTTATATATCCAGAGTATAATATCAAGATCCAGAAGTTGACGTTGGTACAAAACTGAAATCTCGTTCAGTTTTTATTATTGTTTACATGCATTAATGTGTATGTGTGTGTGTGTATGTGTGTGTGTGATTCTATGCAACTGTGTCTAATGTACAGATTCATGTCACTACCAACACAACCAAGATACAAATTGCTCCATCACCATGAAGGAACTCCCTCGTACTACACTTTTATGTCCTTACCCCACCATCTTTGCCCCCTTGGCAATCACCAGTCTGTTCTTGAACTCTACAATTTTGTCTTTTCAAAAATGTCATATAAATAGAATCAATTAGCATGTAACTTTTTGAGGTTTCCTTAATTCACTAAGCATAATGCCCTTGAGGGATTCATCCAGTAATATCATTTTTACTTGACTCAACATCCTTTTTACATCCCCTTGAAAGATGCCATTTTTTATTTCCTCTATTTTTTTTAACAGCATAAGAAACAAAGACACAGAGAAGACAGGAAACTGCCTAAAATTTTGAATAAAATTAATGATAGCTCTTTTGACATTCCAGTTCAGAGTTACTTACAATAGACTTTGTTCCCCCCTAAGACCACTCCTTCTTTCTTCCTGACTAGTCAAGAACAACAGGTCACCTGAAGGTCATGGTCAACAAACACAATCCACCAATTATTCAATCCGAAATTTGTTATATGAAAACCAAACGTCTGACTTTGCCTGCAGCAATTACTGCATTATTTTAATAAGTAAGAGCTGCAGAGAGGGTAACTTGGAAATCACACACATACTTACTGTTGAAAGAATGTCTAAATCAGAATAGAATTTCTAAACTCTTAGCTCAAATGTTGATTATTTCAAAAACGAGAAATGAATGTGTTGACTGTGTCTACAAGTGACATTTCCTACTTTCTTTCTTCAGCTTCTCTCATCTTTAGGGGTTTGCCTAAAGGTCACCAACTCTTGAATAAACCCAGTAAATATTCAATGGCTCTCTGCAGTGGCAGGGAATGTAACTGGAGATGGCAAGACTATTTCATGAAGTCCAAGAGTACACTCTGAGGTTTGTACAATCTCATAATTACTCTTGAAGAATCTTTGGTGTGAGCGGGGAGCAGTACTGGGTGCAAAAAGGTCTAACATATCACTGCAATCATGGTTCTTAAGTGATACCCCACGGCCATCCCATGTAGTTCAAGAAAGGCTTTTATTCTGGTCTTTCCAGCTGCAGATTTTCCTTGCATGAGTTCCAAAAGTACATCTAAGGACCAAGAGTCCCTCATAAGCTCCACCTGAGTGTTGATTAGTCTGTACGAAGTGTAGAGACACTTGGAATGGGTAGAATTTAGACCGAGAAGGGAAAGGAATCATTGTACAGTATCTTACATGTTTGACTTCCCAAACCAAACACTCCACTGGAGTTGTGTGGTTTAGGAGAGTATGAAACTCTTTTCTTGGCAAAACAAATATAATAAAGTAATTTCAACCGAAGGAACCATGGCCAGGCTTTTAAAAACATTAATATCTCAGGTACGTTCCCTCCCAAACCACCTAACATTCTACCTAAGAGGTGTGTTGGATTCAGAGGCTGGGGCCATGGTTCAGTTAGGGATCTTCTCTATAGCACAGGGGTTGATCTTATATTTGCATATTTAATTCACATAATTTATTCACATCAGTAATGACAGATTAACTTCTCTCCATTTGGGGCTCATTTAATCCTTTTCCTCTGATGTTTCTTCATCATGACTAGATTTTAAAATTTTTGGTTCACAGGAGATTTAAATTGTAAGGTATTTTTATCAGTTTTAAATATGAGGCACATGATAGTGGCTGAGAACGGAACCGGAAGTTGGAAAGTGCTTATCTAACAGAGGCAGACTTTGAAGCCCTTGCCATCTCTCCATTCGTGTTTAATAATTGGTATTCTTTCAGATGAGGGAGGCTGTGTTTAGTTCCCTAAGCAAGGAGAGTCAGCTCCCAGGAAAGGAAGGTCAGTCCTAACTCAAAGTACAGTTCAGGGAACTGAGACAAACCTAAGTTGCAAAAAATAGACTGAAAATGCTGGATCTTAAAGACAAGGTACCCTTGGCAAAAAGCAGCATCCTTTTTCTACGAAAAGAGCTTAAACAAGTCTTATTTTTTAAAAATAATAATGCTGGGTATACTGAGCATCAAATACGTCTTAACAAATGATATTTGGGTGAGTTAACTGTAAAGGTATCAGTTGTGGATTAAATTTTCCTCCAAATAAAAAAACTCATGGGTACAGAAAAATAAGGAGGAAAATTCACAGATTTTTCCTCACACTATAGGTAAAGACCACCCACCCAGTTTGGTGGGGGGGGGGGGGGGGCTGTACCTTTTACATTTAAGATAAATCAAAGAGTTTGAAAACCAAAAGCTGACAATCTAAGGATATTTTTATAGCCTGGGGGGAAAAATCATTTTGTAGATTCCATCACACACAGAAAAGTGATTAATTATACTGAGAGGGGAAAGCTTATAATATCCAGAGGAACCATATTAAGTATAGATATTACTTACAGCATGGTATAAAGGTAAAAGAGCTTTATGGCAATGTATGGGAAGAAAGTTACATGGGAAATGAACACTTTTGAGAAACTATTTTTGAAGTTTACAATTTATAGGCATTTACTGACTTCTTAATGGTGGCAAAGTCTCTAAGAGTAAACTCAAGTTGTTGTTATTTACACTAAATAACCATCCATGGAAAATAAATAAATAAATAACCAACCATCCATAGATTTCAGAAATAACACAAGATAAAATATAAAGCATTGCCTTAAAAGGCCATCAACAATGAGTCTATTTTGCAAAAACCCCACCCATCTAACAATGCAATCATTTTATCAACTTTTCCCTTGGAATATGCCTTCCAAAGATGGGACTGTCCTGACTTGTAGAAACAATAAATAATCTTGAGAGATTAAAATAAATGACTTCAGGCTTCTTTTAATTTTCTGCAAACCCTTTATGAGAATAAAAGAATCACTATCCTTAAATAACTGTAAAATTACATCATTGATCAACTATGTCTCTAGTGGATTAGAACTCAAGGTGAGACATGGTGTGTGAAAGGAATTGCCTTTTGGTAAAACCCCTCAGCAATTAAAAATTCCAGACAAAGAGCCTTCTCTTTCCATCCCCTGCACCATTCCATCCCACTCTACCCCCCACCCTTTCCAACCTGGAAAAAGACCAGAAAGTTTGGTTGAGGGAGTATGACATAGTTCTGGTTATATTTTTTTTCTCTCTCTAAGGTTAATCATGAAAATATTATGAGTTGTGGGTTGGAGTTGGTTTTGGAGAAAGTGTTCTTGGGGATTACAAATGCTGAATATTTAGAGAAAAACTTACCACATTGAATCAGAAATTCATTTAAGCAGCATTTTTTTTTTCTCCTGCTCTTTTGCAAGGAATATTGGTTTGTCCTGGAGACACTTCTGGGGTTGGTTCTGTGCTGAGGTTCCTGCAGACCACTGGAAGGCCGCCATTATGATGGGAAAGAAAGCTGACTACTAAAAGTACTTTCTGTCCTGTGGACAGTCATCTTCGTGGGGGTCAAAGTTCATGGTTGGGAGTCCAGACAACTTTTCTCTGGATGGTGAAACATGTGAAATCCAAGCGATAAGATTCTTTAAGATTTTCTTTGAGCAAAATGGTGTTTAAAATTATGCTTCTAGACTAATTTATTACATATGTCACTTTGGAGGACAATATGACTATTTGCACATCAAAATACTTTTACCCTTCTGTTAACTAGCCTGGGAATGATGATGACAAAGATGATGATGATGATGATGATGATGATATTAATAATGGCTAAAAGTGAGCCCTTACTCTGTGCCAGGTCCCTCACCAAGCATTTTATATCTCAATTCCCAGTTAAACTTGTCAACAATTACCTGAGATAAATACAATGCTTCTCACACACACACACACACACACACACACACACACACACACACACAAAAACAGATTACCAAATCTTATATCCTCTGTTTATGGTCAAACAACTAGAAAGGAACACAGTTGAGAAGGGAGTGTAGGTGTCTCTGAGCCTTTTCTCATTCTATCATGATCTTCCACATCAGCAGTGCTTTGTAATTGTTATACGAAGGCTTTGTACAAAGCTTTAACATGTGAAGAACAAGGGACATTCAGACTCTGCCAGCTCTCTGAAACCAAATAGACCATTTTCGCTTATTTAATCAGTTGTTGCTATAGACTGAATTGTGTTTTCCCCCAAATTCTATGCTGAAACCCTAACCCCCAATATGACTGTAACTAGGGGATGGATCAAAAGAACATAATTAAGATTGTGAGGTCATAAGGGTGGGTCCCTGATCCTGTAGGATTAGTGTTCTAATAGAAGACACCAGGATGGTTCTCTCTCTCTCTCCCTCTCTCTCTCTCCTTCCCTCCCTCCCTCTCTCCCTCTCACTTGTGAACACAATGAGAAGGTGTCCTCTGCAAACCAGCAAGAGTCTCACCTTGACCTCAGACTTCCAGCCTCCAGAACTGTGAGAAATAAATTTCTGTTGTTTAAGGCACCCCATTTGATATATTTGTTATGGTAGCCATAACCAAATAATACAATAGTCTATAAAAAATAAAGGAAGAAAGATAAGAAAGGAATAAAAAAAGAAGCAAGAGAAAGAAATCAAGTCACTCATAAATATATAAACTGTTAGAAAAATGACCCTAAAATCCACTCTAAAGTTTGTGGTAGACCTAAAACCATGGTTGAAATCAGAGTTTAATCAATTTTGATATTTAAAAGGTTTGGTTGAGAAGAGATTGAAAGATTGGTTTCCTTTTACAGTTTTGCTTTTCTTTTTTGTTACAGCTATTATTTTGACAAACCAGATAGATAACGCAGTAAAATTAGTTTAAAGCTTTCCGTATGTACACAGGAATTCTATTCGGTACTCTATTCTCAAACCATGATGATTCCACAGCAATGTTTAAAGGGGCGACATTGAGATTAGCATGTAATTTTCCAGAGCACCCAGACAAAGTACACACTATGCCTTTACTTGTCCTTGTTCGGAAATGAGACTTGTGTTTTCATCTTTCTGGGTTAAAAGTCTGCTTTAGACAGGAAGAATCTGGAGTGGCACATGACCCAGATGGTGGCATTTCCAGTAGCCCAGCCTGGGAAACTGATGTTATAGCAGTCTGCCACCGGGGAGGAGATTGTAAATATTTAGAGGAAAATTTTGCAAACTTTTCTTGCTTCATTAAAATAAATGTTGGGACATACATTTGGAGAAGGAGAAATATACGTAGCACTTAACAGTATTGCCGAAGTTACCATCCTCCTCACAGAATGACCCGTAGAACCGCAATGGGAATACGTTCCTGTGAAAACCCATCAGGAACCCTGGCACGTGAATCCTACCATACACACTCACCAGACTTCCTCATCACACGCGGTAGAGGATGTTTGGGAACCTAGGTGCAATTCCCAGACACAGAAGGAGGAAGAGGGGCAGAACCGTCTGTGATCTCGGCACAGAGAACAGAGCACAAAGAACTGGCGGTTAGGAAGAAAATTTTGAAAGCTGTAGCCTTGAACCAGGCATCCAGTATCCAGTGATTGGTCCAGGAAAACGGGCCGGAATTCTGCTGGAAGGATGGTATCCGGGTCTTTGCAGGGCACTGCCTCTTCCTCCTCTTCCTTCCCTCAGGCTCCTCCAACTTCTGCAGCTGCCACGGGGGACAGGTGAGAAGCTAGAAGGGACACTTGTGCTTCAGGAAATCAGGACTTGAAATGTGTTAAAGGCACCGGAATAAGCCTCGCATTTCATGCATGCCAAAACGCACAATTCTAATAATTCCAAGGAGAGCATGTTTCATTTCTGCCCGCCTTCCAGACCCTGGTTCTTGCCACGAGCCTTGTGGCAGTTTCTCCTTGTCCATCACACTCTCTAACCAAACTAGGCAAATTTGAGGCAAATTTGACTCAAATCTAAGCCTTTTTCTGGGAAACTTCCTCTGAAGGGACCCCTAGATCGATCGCTTCACTTGGCAGCTAAACTTATCTCTTGGTAAACTAATACCACCAGCACAACTTTGAAAGGCATCACTATTCAGCCTTATCAAAACAGTGTAAAAATGATCAATATCGAAACTTTCAAGGTGAGTGTTTTCCAACAGAATGGAACTCACTCTGAAAACTTCATAAATTGCATCCATCTTAGTTTGAGAATGAGGTAATTAAATTATTCTAGATCCAGATCTAACACACACTGAATCCATACAAGGGGGTTGTTGCAATCTTCATAACACAAGGAATACATTTTTGTTTAGTCATTTTTCATTTGTGGTCTAAGATATTGTGGTCGTAGAGGGAGAAAGTATTCTTGGTACCCTCTGGTCTTGAATCCCTAGGTTTCAGCTCCTGTTCTGTTATAAATTTCTGGGTTTGGTGTTCTATAAAAACACTTTACAGTCATTTGCCATTTCCTTGGTACTGAAAATAGATCCCAATTGGCCTGCAGGGTTATTTTTAGAAAAATGACTTTATTGTTTTCTATATGATGAAAATTATAGGATGCGCTCTAAAGAAATATTTAAGAAGAAATTGTAAAATGCTTGTATTCTCACCACCCAAATAGAAACACTGTTAATATAATGAGAAGGGGTACAAGTTTTTCAGCTATTGCTATTTTGAATCCATTATTTTGGGAAAGGCATATGTGCCCCCAAAGATGTAAAACCATGTCCGAAGTCATGCAGCTAGTGAGTGGCAAGATCAGATGACCAATTATTCCAGTTTTTTTCAGGGTTGTCCCAATTTTAATATGGAAACTCCCACATCCTAGAAAGCCCCTCAATCTCTGGAAAACCAGGATCCTAAGCAAAACCAGGACTGAACCCCAAACGGAGGTTTTGTCGTTGAGGCATACATACTCACTCATACGTGTTAAATAAGGAGGCCCTGTGGTGTGTGGTTTGGTAACTTTAGGCACTTTGTGTATATGGAGTATATTTCTATATCAATAAATGTCATTCTGTAATATAATTTTCATAGTTGCATACAATTCTATTGTATGGATCTACCAGAATTTATTTCACCAACACTTTATTGATGGACATTGGTTTATTTTCAACTGTTTGACATTATAAACAATACTGTGATGAAAAAGATTCTTACATATAATGTCTTAGTACACTTATCCCTTAGTATAATTTTCTTAAAGTAGAATTAGCAAAGGGAAAGGGGACAGTAAATAGAAGGGGGAATTTAAATCATTTCTTCAATTAAAAAAATGTATAATTTTTTTAAATTTTTAAAAATTAAAAATAAATTAAAAATAAAAAAATTTTAAAAGCATGCATATATTTTAAGATTTTTTTTCTATATTGCCAATTTACTCTGCAGAATGGTTATGTCAATTTCCCTTATCACCAGCAGTCACATCCTCCTCAATAATGACTGTTGTTAATCATTTAATCATTCGTAATTTAATAAGTGGATATAAATAATTCACCAATATTTTAATTTATATGATTTTAATTATTGGTGAGGTCAAACATACTTTTATGTTTTTATTGGTCATTTGAATTGCCTTTTTTAAATTTCTTTTTGTGTCCATTTTTTATTTCTAAATTTTGATGATTCTCTTGGATTGTTCATCTTCATATTGATTTCTAGAGATTCTTCATGCAACCCTTTTTAATTTGTGTTGCAAGTAGCTTTCCACATCTATGTTCTTCTTTTAACTACATTCATGTTGCCATTGGTGGTGATGGGAGGTCATGCAGAAAATTTTGATTTCTAAATAGTCAAGTTTCATTAAATCCCCAATTTTAAATTTTTAAATAATATATTTTTTGTGCTAATGTAATTGAAAACCCATTCTGCATAGTGTTTTTAAAAAATTGACATAATATAGTGGACAGGGGGAGAGGTAGAGTGGGAGGGCCAGGAGTCCAGCCTTGCACTGTCCCTATGTAGTGTGGGTGGCTTCGAGCTTTTTACATGTGTGAGATTAGCCTCATCGAGCTTGTCTATTTCCTCTGCACAGAAATAGAGCTTGCTCTGTCTACGATTTTCAACCTTGGCCACCAGTTGTAATCCCCTGGGGAGATACTAAAACTCTAGACACTTGAGACACATCTCAAACCATGTACATCAACATCTTGAGGGGGGGGCCTGGGCACCCCCATTTTTCTAACCTCTCTGGTGATTTCGTTATGCAGGGAAACTTGAGTCCATTGATTTGGATGGATGCTGTGTTTTCCAAACTTGCCCGATGATTTTTTTAATTGCTTACCAGGACTCTGGCCTGGGAATTTGGATGTCGTAAGTTTAGATTATATCCAAAGGATCATTAGCAAGCATTTCAACAATCCTTACTTTTAAGTATTTTGGAGACATACCGAGCTAGCTATTTGAGGGTCCTTCTAACTTATCATTTAGTTGTTTTAATAGTCTTTCTGGATGGCCTTCTTGCATAAATGTTATTCTGAAGCTGAAGTTATCAGTGAAGACTTCAATTAAACTCTGGTAATTAGCACTCTGACACTTGCCCACTTTCCTTAACACAGTCACAGATTATTAAAACTGTATGGGGTATTGAGGAGTATCTATTCCAAACTCTAGGGGGAAAAAAAAACCAGAAGGGAGGTACACAAAGTCACACCACTACTGAGTAACAAAACCAGAGAGAGATAGGACTTAGGCGCCCTGGCCTCTAATCCAATACTACTCTCTCATCTCATGCCTCAGTCTCTCCATCTCTGAAATGGGGGCAAGAGTCTCTCCTCACCTGCCTTTGAGCAGTTTTCTGGAAACGGGTGATGTAACTAACATCTGCAGGGCTTATGAGCGACTTAGATGAAAGGCACTGTAATAAGTACAACATACTTTTTTTCATCTTATATTTTAAAGCTGTGTAAATGTTGAAAGAATCTTTTTATATAAACATGCGGTAACACCAGTAAAAAGGAAATACCCCCTTTATCTCGTTTTTTTATATTCCCATTAATTTTCTTTGGGGTTGCATCAACAGTGCATTGACCCAGTTGGAAACGAGAAGAAAGAACGTGGAGATGACAAAGCGCTATTCTAAATCACCCTCTTGCGAGCTCCTCTCCCATAGGACACTGTACTCCTCTCTCACAATTCTAACCGCAACTTGCACTCAAATACTTATCTGAGCAAGCATTTACTTAATGTCTGTCTACTCCACTAGGCCATAAGCTGCATGAGGACAGGCATGACACCTTTCATATGTCTAAACTAGTTCTGGCGCCTGTCCCTGGTACTTTGTGAGTAGATGAATACATGAGTCTGAGAATGATCCCAGTGAAAACACAAAGTTAATCACCGAGTGAGGCCAACAGGGTCACTCTTAGAAGCAAAAGGGATAGTTTGTACTTAAGATCTGCAACCTTTGCTCAGAAAACTTGATGTTTTTCTGGGCACATTATCCCCTTATACCATTCCCACCTGTCCTGCACAAAACGTGTATGCGACGCCTGCTTTAATACTCAAGTCCAGGGCTATATCTGGAAGGTAGGGAAGGAGGGCTGGAGAATTTGACATTTCTGGTTGTCTTGACTAAATGATAAACATGGGCAAGAGATTTCCCCCTTTTAGTTGTACCCCTGCTCTGAGAGAATATGCATTAATTCTCTCATTCATCATCACTAAAATCCTTGGAAGTAGGTATGAGTGGCCCTATTTTGAAGATCAATAAATCAAGGATCAGAGACATTGAGTCACTAGCACAAGATCACACAGCTAAGACTTTACCCAAGTCATCAGGTTCTTAAATTTCTATTTTTTTTCTGTGATATCATACTGTCTTCCTGCCACATGAAATTAAGTCTCTTTCTTTCTAGACGGTTTCTCTTTCTCTCTAGATGGTTTCTTTTAGCTATAAATAAGTAGGCTTCTCAAAAGAAAAGAGGTCTAGTGTTTACAGGGAGGTGAGGGTCAAAATATTAACAGGTCACATGGCACGGCCCAGGTCATGTGACACAGGTCACGTGGGTTTCCAGCCTGACCTCACACACACATGATCAGTGCACCACTGAGCACAGTTCACTTGACCTTTCTAGTCTTTGGGGTTGATTTTTGGTGAATATGGAAGAGTCCGTTTTCATGTGACAGCATTGAATTCGCCAGTTTTCAAAAGTGATTTGTTTTATTTTTAAAGCTTGAAGAGTAACACTTGGGCAAGAATTCTACCTCAGGTCCACATTTTGTCCTGCATCCTATTGGGATTACTGTGTAGCCTGTTACTATTTTATTTTTACAATGAATGAATTTGCATCCTTAGCTAAAAATGTCCTCTTCACGGCAATGAAAGTTTGAAAAATTATTATGATAAAACAATAGCATTATCAAAATATATGTCAACATTAAAACTAATCCTGCACTAAGATCATCATTTATATCAAATACTAATAGAAAACTAACAATATAACCTTTCATGTTAAATACATATTAAATGCATTTAATTCATATTTAATATTTGATTTAATGTTAAATACATATTAAAATCATCACAATGCTCAACCATAAGTATTAGTTAAATAAAATTTATAATCATTTTTCTGGGTTTTGGGCCTGCGGTTAATTTTCTTTTTCTTCATACCTGTCTGTGTTTTGAAGTTTTCTATAGTGAGCATGCATTGCTTTTATGATCAGAAAAAAAAATTACTTTTAAGATTTAGTCATGACCTAGGAACTTAGCAATGTGCAACAAGATCAGAAAGACAGATAATGAGAGACTTTCACGTTAAAAATGAATCTTCCTCATGAGGGACAGTTACATTCATGGAAAAATGTGGCAGTTAAACTCAGGGTAAAAATGCCAACCAGGCCTTCCTACAAAGTGGAAATAATCAGTCAACCAACCCGGCGTTTTGTCTACATGACATAAATAACTGTTTCAGTTGTTTTCTTTTTTTTCCACTCCATTGGCCAATTTAAGTGTTCTGTGAACAGAACATTTGATTACTCTAGGCTGTTTTCAAAACCCCAATTCAGTGTAATGTATGGCTCAAATTTTGCTATAAACCTTCTGGAACCCCCACCTATACGTCCTACCCACAGGAGCAAACACACCACTCTAATTACTGTCCCTTCCAAGTGCATTCTATGCCTAGGGAGCTGCTGATCTAATAGGTAAAACATTGTTCTTTTTTTTTTCTCTCTTACAGCAATGCCATGTCACGAGGGTGTGTTCTCACCCTCACCTTGAGAATATTTATTTATAAAGGGGTAAGAGTTTTTAATATATATGCAAAGACTCATAATGAAATGTGTTCTGGCCAGAACACAATCAGGCGAGATTTCATCTAGTTTCAACAATTCAGAGTGCCAGGCTGAAGCCATTTTTACCGTAACTCATATTTTCAGCCATGTGAAATTGCCGCACACACAGGAAATGGCTGGGAACAGGTGGTGGGGGAGCTTGCTGGTCTTGTCTGGCTCCACAGGGGTGGGGTGGGGGGGGAGCGCTTGTGGGCTACTGAGTCACCGAATAATTATGAGCCTGAACAAAAGGCTCTTAGATAAGCCCTAAGTCAAGACAGAGAAGGGCAAGGTGTAGCTAGTGACTGTCTCAGCGTGCTAGCTGTTCAGTCGAAGGTGATGAATGAGCATTCCTTGAGAAACAATGTCCTCTTGGTTTGTGTCCCTTCTTGCTCGCCAAGCACCTGGTGGCGGCAGGACGAGAAAGAACAGGTGAGGGAATGACTGTTGCATAGCCCCGATTCTAATCAATGTGAATGCCTCAACAAATAGAGTCCTTGGAATCACTTCCCACTGAGGAAGTGAGCTTATCATTTCCCTGTTGGCCTGAGCACCGACCTATTTTATTTCTTTCGCTCCCTTCCCAGACTGGGAGGTGGTGACATAGTCCTTCCCAGGTCATGGATGAAGGACCTGAGGCGTAGGAGCTGACATACTTAGCTTTAGCATTCAGAAAGGGGATGTGAGCGAAACTGCTTCCCCTCAGAAAGATATTTCCCTGGCCTATCCTGCCAGCACCTTAAAACTTGACCTTGTTTGGAAATAAGGTCGTCGCAGACGTCATTAGCTAAGGTGGGGTCACGATGGAGGGGAGCGGACCCCTATCTGACTGCTCTCTTTCTAGATGACTGGTGTCCTTGTAGGAAGAACTTCATGTGGAGAGACAGGGAGAGACACGGGGGAAGGCCATGTGCAAACTTGGAATTGGAGTGACACAGCGAGAAGCCGAGGAACTCTACAGATCCCCCCAAAGCACCAGAAGTTGAGGGAGGTGAGAAGGGTTCTCTTGTAGTTTTCGGAGGGAGCGTGGCCCTGCTGACATCCTGACTGTAAACTTCTAGCCTCCAGAACCACGAGACAATAAATTTCTATCGTTCTGAGCCTCCCGATTTGTGGCACTTTATTACGCCACTCATGTGGATAGACACTAACATTTATGAAGAACCTACTGTATGTTATCCTGTTTAATTTTCACCATCTCCAGATGATCTGTACATCATATCAAGTTTTCAGGTTAGGACACAGAGGCTTTTGAATTCTTCAAAAAGTAGAAAACTTCCTTCCCCCTGAGTATGCAAGTCTCAATAAGATCATTGAGAAAACTTTGTCTGCTGAGCTGAAGAAGAAATTGCTAGTTTGCATATAGGTGATTCAGTTGAAAATAATTTAAGTGGATAAGGTGAGGCCTAGAGGCAGGAGGCGAGTAAATGACTGTGTTAGGAAGTGAAGAATAACAAGAAAAAAAAAAGGATGCAAATCCTAGAATACTCCCTGGAGACAGTGAGCGAGTCCTGGCTTCAGAAAAAGATCCCAGGTAAGACACCCCTCTCCAGCACCCCGCCAAACTGCAAAGGTAGAGGGACAGTATCAGTAAGACTACCTTCACTTTTGACACCAATTACAAGTTGAGGGGACTCTGAAAACACTCTCAGTTTCCCTAATTCTCTGGAAGGATGCACAGACCTCTCCGAAAGCTCTTATACTCACAGGTACGTTTGTTAAAGGAAAAGGAGGTGGATTAAAGTCAGCCAAGGAAAGAGGAACGTAGGATGGACTCTGGGGTGGTACCAGAAGCAGAACTTCCAGTTGTCCTGTCCCCATGTGGTCAGAACAGTGTTATTCTGCCATTACTGGTGTGTGACAATCCTCACAGAGCAAGGGGGAGCTCGCTGGAGCCCTGGGGTCCAGTGTCTCTCCCGAGCTTCATGTGTAGAGGGGGTTGAGGGGCTGAGCTCAGTTTCCAGCCCCTGGAGAGGCAGAGTTGATGCCTCAGGACCCAAAGGCCCCGGGTTACAGCGGCTTGGTGTGCTCACAGTCCCCACCCTAAATCCCACTGTTGCTCTCTGGCTGCTCTAAGATGCCCCAGGCAAAGACACGCCCATCAGACAGGACATTCCAAAGGCTTAGGGATCACTTCCCAGAAACCGAGGGCAGAGATCAGATCTCTCCTTGGGCAAGTTTAAATTCTTTATTACAGCCTAGATTAGACGCAGACCTCCAATTCTCCATCTAACTTCTCCCTGGGGAAACATCTCTGCTGTCCCAACTCTGGGAGCCAACTCTCCGCCAAGCAGACCCTCGGGATGGGAAGAGGCAGGGCCATGCGCCCTCCACGGGCTCCACCTTCCCACAGGTGGGAGCGTTTTGTGCAGCTGGGTCCTTCCAATGCGCTCGCTCTCTCTCTCTCTCTCTCTCTCTCTCTCTCTCTCTCTCTCTCTCTCTTTCTCTCTCTCTCTGTGTGTGTGTGTTCACTGAGTCTACTCTGTTTGGGAACAAGATGAAGCTGAGCCCAGGAGGAGTAAGAAAAACCAGATCAACAGGGGTAGATGTGGGACAGTGGGACCATAGCCTTATCAAGAGAAAGGAGACAGCAGCCCTTGCAGAAGCAAGACCCCCAAGATCAAGGTCAGAGTCTGCAATTCTCTGCGGCTCTTCCTGTGCCTCAGATGCCCAGAAGACAAAAGTCCCCCAGGGCTTGAGCTGGTGGCTGGGGAGGGGAGCAACTTCTCTCTTCCTTGCGATTTTGTTTTTATGCCAAAATACCATGCAGGTGACCCTCCCCAGAAGCTGCCTTCTAGAATCAAGTCACCCAAAGGGAGTCACAGGCAGAGCTGCTTCTGAGGACAGCAATGCCATTCCTTCTGGTTGCAGCCCCCTTTTCTGAACGTTCAGACTGTCTTCATTTATTTTTCATTTGTTTAATTAATTTCTTATGGTGACATTGGTTGACAAAATCCAATAAGTTTCATCTGTACACTTTAACAGGAAGGCATGTATATATTTACACTGTGTGTTCACCCCCCATAGTTAGATTTCTTTCTGTCACCACATATTTGACCCCTTTTACCCTGTCTACCTCCCCGCTACCCTTGGTAACCGCTAGTCTATAGTCCATGTCCATAAGTCTATATTTGTCTTGTCCCTTTGTTGCTTTTAGGTTTATATTCCACATATAAGTGACATCATGAGATTTTCAACTTTTTCTGTCTGGCTTATTTCACTTCAGCATGATTATCCAGAGGTCCATTCATATTGTCGCAAATGGCAGTATATCATTTCTTCTTATGGCTGAGTAATATCACATTGTATACATGTACCCCAGCTTCTTTATCCAACCATCTATTGTAGGACACTTCAGTTGCTGCCATGTCCTGGCCACTGTGAATAATCGCCTCTATTCCGCACAGAAGGGCGTTCGTTCATCTGTCTAAGTTTTTAAATTTTACCACCGAACAGTATGGGCAATTTCCATGTTTCGTTCCAAGTTTTCGTTTGGCATGCGAACATCTGGTGAGCATTTAAATTATTTTTATGATGTAGACAAAAATTACAGTGAGGGGAAAAAATCGCCTGAGTGTTACCCCACTCCGGCTACTGCCTCAGTGTGACTCTACGTCTCCAACACATTTTTGATGCAAAATACACTGCAGGTGAAAGGGACAACTTTAAAAGGCAAAAGAGAAAAGAAATGGAAAGAAAACAGGAAATCGGTGTAATCATTTACAGCCAATTTGAACTTTTTTCTCCATGGCATTGCAGATTTACAGACTCATTACATGGTCAATGGCCGATGTGAAAAAAATTTTTTTTTTTTTTTGAATAGAAGAATCCTATGAGCAGCATACCTGCAACTGGAAATAGAGTTAAAGTCATCCAAAGTATTTCCATGGATACATGCGACCTACAGGACGAAGGAAATGTGTTTCGAATCTTGGGTTTTGACCCATCATTTGAAATTCATTTTCTCTGACTTTCCCGTAAGCCATGCCAAAGAAAATAAAGGAGCCAGCCCTTGCCCCACCTTGTGGCTCCCCACTCGCCCACCAGGCTCACCGGCTTTCTCCTACCGCCCTGTGGCAACTCAGGGTCCCCGGGATTCAGATGGATCCAGAGCAAGTCGCCTGATGTCTGGTTTTCATTGACGAGAGCAGAAATTAGCATCACCTTCCGCCAGATTCCGCATTGTACTCCATAATGCATTAGGGGCCCCTTTCTGATTTTATTTCGTATTCTGGCTTGATGACACATTTCCTCTTGACTTCAAAGGTTGTTCTCTGCCCGAATAACTCCTCCAAGCTTAGGAGGTTAAAAAATAAACCTTAATTCTAAATGAGAATTTACCCACTAAAACCTACAAGGGAGCTGAAAGGCATAAATCCTTGATAATGAAGTAAAGTAAAATAAAACTTTAATAAGACCTCGGATGGAAAAAAAAAATGTTTCCTTTAACTCAGAAAAATCCAGATGTGGCCACATCCTTAGATGGTGTGTAATTATTGTAACACTCTTGACACCAGTCACTGTGAACTCTGATACTCAACGCTAGCTGTGAATTTTTGCTTCTAATCCGTGACTCGGGCTTTGCCTGGTCTGTTTGTGCTTCTCCAGTTCTACACGGATCCTTTATAGTATATTAATATCGTGCGCAATGTCAACATTTGGAAAAGGTTTGTGACTGACAGGGCTGAGAAGGCATGTTCCTCCAACAGCCTGTTTCCATAATCGAAGTTGTTCTTCAAGACTCTGACCACCATATGCTTCCACTTTTTTTTTTTTTTTTCTGTTTTTGTCAGGGGACCTCAGCACACTGGATTTCAGTATAAATTTTAAATACATTAAGACAGGTCTGAAAACTCAAGCCAGCACACCCTCAGCTCCTTGTGGCCCCTCTTATGAGAATGTATTGACGCCTTAGAGATCTTCCGTCTGCAAGCGAGGTCAGCCCTCGTAATAGGAATAGGTAATGTTTACCAAGTGTTTACGATACACCAGGCTGCATGCTGAGTGTTTCCTGTGTGTTGGGACGTTTGATCCTTCTAAGAGCTGTCCAAGGACAGATGAGAAAACTATAGTGTTGAAATAGTTATAGAACTTACCCGAGATGCCAGGGCTGGTGCAAGCAGCCGGCCGCCCACCATCCGAATCCACGTGCTTCATTTTCACTGCATTGGTCCTAGAGTGACCAAGGCTAGTGTCTGCTCACCACGGCACACTCATAGACTCACAACGACACACATCCCAACACAAACACACCATCTCGAAAGCCTGCCTTCAAGAGCTTTCGCTTCTCCCACTAAGAGAACAGCGTCTTTTTCCATGTCTTAGTTCACTCTAAACCCTCATGGGGGGAAGGGGTCTCTTTTTTGGGCTGGGGACCAACACAGTAAAATGTATTTGACTCACAACTACTTTCTTCCCAGAGCCACCCATCCACATGATGGGGAAATAACCCGATGCAATAAATATTTAGTAAGCACATGTTATTTATAATACTTGCATTATTATGATGGGAGCAAAAATATTCTCAGATTCTTGCCCTCAAGCCATTCTGCACACTCCCCGTCTCCCCCCAACCACAAAATTGAGAAGTTTGACCTTCTGGACTCCTGAGACTCCGTGGGATATTCAGAGATCATGAAGGAGACGGGAGAATTAGGAAAAAGCCAAAGCTTGACCTGGCAACAGATGCAGAAGACAACAAGAGGCCGTCTAGACGGTGATGGAGAGACTCAGGGAGGCAAGGTGAAGTACGGTGACTGGAGAGGGTCATGTCTAGGCAGGAAGTTGATAGGCTTTCACTCTATCTTTCTGTGGAGCGTGATCCCCAGTTCTTTTCTACCTCTGCAAGAGTAAGAGTTTCCTGACTCCTGATTCTCTCGCTATCGGAACATTGTCTCTTTCAGATGTGGGACTTTGAAGGTGGAAGTCGGGGGTGGGAGGGAGTTGGACGAGGTCCTATGAAGGATATAAGGATGACATCTGACCTCAAGGAGCTTCGGCTTAATGTACTATTTAAAGCAAATGTCAAGCAACTCTAAGGCAGCATCAACCAGTTGCCAGTATGAGGCTGAAACAACCAAGAAAAGAGATTAAGATGAGCGTAAGGACTTGAAAACCTGAAGATGGCTTCTGTGTGGTCCTGGACATGTGGGCAGGTGCTACCTATGAATGGGGGGGAGGGGCAGGCCTGACTCTGTCCCTTAGGGCCTTCTCTGTGGGGTAACTCTGTGTCCTAGGAAACCTGTCACTCTTAGACAGACCAGAATGGTTGGACAAGTGACTTCGATCAGGAAGTAAGTCCTGCCTCTGTAACTGTCCCTATCTGTTCTCACACCCCACGGAGAAGGCCTCCCAGGCTCCCCTGCTACATGATGAAATGGAAGAACCAGCACAAGTGGCGGGAGTCCCAGAAGGAGAAAACAGTATCTGTGGAAGGAAAATGTAAAAGCAGCATCAACGACAGCAAAATAAGAGAATTAAGATATTCCTCTGAAGCTAAGTAGATGGGTCAGCCTTGTCTAGTCAGCACATATTGCTTACAGGGGAGGCCGTATGGAATTATGATTTTCTCATCGGTGTTTGCAAAAGTAAGCCTGCACTGCTGTGGGCATGAGGCAGAGCTTTCTGACTAATCTCCGAGGGATGACAAAGATACAGATAGAAGGCAGATCCCGAAGAGGTGGGAACTGGTGCCATCTCTCTTCCCTGGTATGGCAACCCATGTGGGGTGAATCCCCAACCCGCCCCGCACCGAGTTGCAGTGTAAAGGTGAGGGAGGTAGATTGTCAGCTAGGTGGGAAAACTCCGGGCCACCTGGAATTCTGCTGGGTCCCCTGAAATGAGACTGGCCCTGCAGCATGCCTGCTCTTGTCATTCACATGTCCTTTGTTTGTGATGTTCTCTCTTCACGTTCCTTATTCTATCTCACAGCCTTCAGCAAAGCCGTTTTGAATATTTGGAACTTATCTCTGATCCTTCATAATATTTCATGAGTACCAGCAGCCCTTCGAGTCAACATGGACATGGCAGAAATAACCAGGAGCGCACCCATCACCACCCCCAGTCCGAGAAGATGGAAAATTATAGGAGCCAAATCTCACCAAAAAGAAATTATCTGTTGAAAGTCTAACTGGTGATTCCTGGTTTAATTTGTTACTAAGGAAATTGTCATTTCCTTTTAGACTTTACTAACTTCTGTCCAGCTTCTAGATAATATACCTTTGCATATGAATTTCCTCTTTGGCAGGTATTTGGCAAATTGGCTTACCTTAAGCCACTGCATTCAGAAAAGGACCTATGAAGATTATTCTCTAAGGCAAATGTGGGTTTATGTACATGGCTCCTCCACCTCCATCATCACCGACTGACATACTCCTTCTTGGAGTCAGGCTTCTGATCTCAGCCAGAGTCACCAACAATTGCCTCCCTCTGCATGAGAGAAACTTGAAAATGGACAAGGCAAGTGCTCATCCAAGAAACAAGACTCAGTGGGCCATTCGGTTGGCATGGGCTCTGCCCACACTGAAGCCTGTCCTCCGTCTCTGTCCCATCGGGCACCCAAGGCACAGGGATGAGCAGTGAAAAAGTCAGACAGTCATTGGGATTTTATCACGTGGACCTCTAGAAGTTTATTATCACGAGGACGCAGATCGTGGTATCTATAAAGCGTATCTTGTTTCTGAGTTCTTTCCCATGAGCCTCTGAAAGCCTTACTTAGAAAAGGAGGATGGAGTCGTGTAGTCACGTGCCACTGAACAATGGGGACACATTCTGAGAAATGCATCATTAGGCTCTTTCGTCCTGGTGCGAACATCATAGAATGTACTTACACAAACCTGGACGGCAGAGCCTACCACACACCTGGGCGACGTGGCCTCCCACCCTACTAACCTGTACATCATGTTACTGTACTGAAGACTGCAGGCAATTGTAACGCAGTGGTATTTGTATTTCCAAACATATCCAAGCATAGAAAAGGTACGGTAAAAATATGGGATAAAAGATTTTTTTAAATAGTGCACCTGATTAGGGCACTTAGCGTGAATGGGGCTTGCAGGACTGGAAGTTGCTCTGAGCGAGTCAGTGGGCGAGTGCCGAGTGAGTGTGAAGGCCTAGAACACGAATGGACACTATCGTGGACTTTATTACAACACCAGACACGTAGGCTACACTAAATCTATAAAACTACGTGAGATTAAATCGAGCATAAGAGACAAAGATATGATTAGGAGACGAGGTAACATGACAGTTTTATAGCAAAAAAAAAAAAATGTTCCTAAGTAGAAAGAAGACACTCTAAAAATAACAATAAAAAGGAGAGTATAGTAAACACATAAACAAGTAGCATCATCATTTACTATCGTTTTCAAGCACTCTGTGTCTACTTTCACACGACTGGCAGTGCAGTAGGTGGGTTTAACACACCAGCCTCACCACAGACACGTGAGTAATGTGTTCCAAAGCTACAGAGTCACGGAGTACTAGGGATTTTTTAGCTCCATTTTAATCTTCTGGGACCACCGTTGTATATTCTGACCATTGTTGACTAAAACGCCGTTATGAGGTACGTGGCTGTAGTACATTTTGTGTCTGGTACCTGTGGAACCATAGAATGTTCCAGAACAATCTGACTGGAACTCCTGGTTGAACCGTGAGCCACTGCCCTACACAGCAGCACCGAAAAGCTCCA
Organism: Eidolon dupreanum; assembly: GCA_028627145.1. Lineage (NCBI taxonomy): Eukaryota > Metazoa > Chordata > Mammalia > Chiroptera > Pteropodidae > Eidolon > Eidolon dupreanum. Next base: position 4,190,489 of record CM053507.1, read on the forward strand.
CCTTCTTGCTGGTCTCTCTTTTCTCACCTTGTTAAAGGGCCCTAAATGATGTCTTGACCCACAGTTGCAAGAAGAGTTTGGAAACCCTTGGCCAGGTCACGTTGGTGCCCCGCCCTGCTTTCTTCAGAAATCCGAAGGTCTGAGTCCCTCACTCCTGCGGGTGTGCGGAGGTCAACGCGACTTTTTCTGGCCTGGATCAGTACGTGTCAGGGAGGTTACTCAGCTGCTTCGGGCATTCGAAAGAGTCTCAATCATTCTGTCCCAAATTCAGGGCACCAGTCTTAAACTGCAGGGGATCGTGCAGAATGCCATTTTGTGTATAAACAGCACCCCTTCCTCGTACAAACTGTCAGGATCCCACGAAAATGTTCTAGGCTGAAAGCAAATCACATCAGAAGGATTTGGGATGAACTTTAGGCCAGGTAATTACGCCCCCCAAAACACCCTGCTCAGTTTTGGACTGGAAGTTTAGAAAGTCTTGAGAGAAGAAGAAACACACCAAAAAATTAAGTTTGGTTTAATTACACACACATACACACACACACACACACACACACACACACACACACATATACCATAGAATAACTATCGATAGAAATAAATCTTTCTGAAATTTTAGAAATGAGACTTCAACATCTGCAGCTGTTCGTTTTCACAGCCTTCTTAAGATTTATACCCACAGTTTTATTGTAATCATTATTCTAGATGATCTAAGATTATGTTATTGCATTAAAGGCTAACGCGATGAAAAGGTCGAGGCGTTTAATGAAGTGCAAAATTCGTCTCACTTAAGAAAAGCTACGCTTTGCTCCCAAGGGAAAGCCAGACAGAAAATGAGGCTTTTTCAAGAAAGTTATTTGTTTTTGTTTAAAATTCTGGATGGCACGATAAATTTGTGTCATTTTCACATATAAATATCAACCAGTGGCAATGAAGCAAGTGAATTCCTTGGCACTGTGCCTGACTTTTCAGCTGAATACCCCCTCAGTTTAATGAGATACATCGGTAGAAATTTACTTATAAAATGGAACGGTGGAAATAAAAAAACTTTAAGATGTCCCAGAGTTGGTTTAAGAGATAAAGCACCAAATGAGGGCTTAAAAGCTAAGACCCACCACAACTCTATCTCAGCTATCTTTCATCTTAAACCTATTGTATTGCAACTAAAACTCCATTGTTGTTTTAAAAAATATTATTCTTTTCTACCTGAAATTATTTATTTATTTTTTAATGTGGTAGAATATTCATAACTTAAAATTTACTATTTAACCATATGAAAGTGTACAGTTAAGTAGCATTAAGTACATTCATCTATTTTTTTTTCTTTATAGTAAAGATTTAGATAAGAATTAAGAAAGGAAATTGAGACAGAAAATACACACAGTATGGAGGCTACCAGGAAATCTGTCTACATCCATTGAAATGGTATACCCCTGGGAAGGAGTTTTGATAAAGTAATTGATTCTTGGTTAGCTTTGATCATTGAAAACGTTAAGAGAAGAAGCAAAATGAAAATAACAACTGTATGAAAAAAAAAACCCAGACAACACACGGTAATTCTAAATAGAGAAGTTGATGAATATTGGGGTGGTTTCAGAATCTTTCTCAAGTAGAAAGCGTGGATCATTTATTCATTTCTTTCTTCCTTATGCGACCAAAAAGCAGGTTGCAGCACAGCAAATCTGGCTGTGTCAGAGGCTGGCTCACCGAGAGATGTCGCCCATGGATGACAAGCACTGATACGGTAGCAGCAAATGGGAAGGCAGCATACGGCACTGAACGTGTTCAAGAAGCCGTTGTTCCTTTAAATCAAAGTCAATCAAAATATTGGAAGGACCCTTCCCCAGAGCCTGAAATTCAATGCTTTCTGTGAACCAACACCTGCTGCCAACCACCCACACTTTCCAGAAATAAGTGCACATACCACTCCCACAACTCTCTGTTGCACTAGGAGCACCATTTTGCTCACTCTCATGCCTTCTCAGAATGTGCCAAGCTTCATTCATCTTCATTATCTACTAGCTCATTGCATGCCAGATTTGTGCTGTGTACACACTCACGACGAGTATCAAAAATGACCGACTCATCCTTAGACTTGCAGGGCTCATAAAAACCACAGCGGTACGTTTCTTGTGATCAGTCGTACAGACAACTGACAGCAACGCTGGGATTAGGCAAGATGGTCACAAGGAAGGTGAGCTACATGGGCGCTGCTGCATCTCCAGCTGTAGCCGTGGACCGGGAGAAGAGGAACCTGCGAATCACTTCCTGTCCTTTTCCCCAAGAGCAAACTGAGAAGTGAAATCTCCGTCCGGGGTGGGTGGTGTTGAAAGTCAGTGCGGACGGAGGCAGACGTTTGGAAACCTTGCACGAGGTTTGAGTTAACGCAAACGAGGAAATGAAGACTGGCTGGTTCAAAGTGAACAACGACAACAGATTCCAGTTTTTTAGCATGTCACGGATGCTGAAAAATGTCATGTCACTCTGCAGGCACGAATGCATTGGAGCAGATGTCTCTGCAGGAAAGGACCCACCCAGCCCGGGGGAAGGAGCCCAGACAGAAGTCAGAACCAGCAGTTGCTTGATCAAGGCTTGCCTCTGAGACTAATTGGTCGTGGAGATTCGAACAAGGACATAAATTCAGAGGCTCTCAACTCCCCCATGTGAGCACTTTGGTTCTCAGGGAGGACTGCAGTGTAAATCACGAAGGAAAAAACCGAGTGTCACGACGTAACTCCTTCATATTAGTTGCAAACTAAAAACCTTCCAGTTGGAAACTTCCTTCCCAAAGCCACACGACAGGGGTGCCTGGGGACACCGGAGCTATCCCGTAACAACAAAGTCCCATATTCACAAGTGTCCTGAGCACTCTCTGAACCTCAGTGGGAAATAGGAACCTACCTGCAGCTCTCTTACGTGATCTGCTTGACTCTATGCCTAATATTCACTTTCAGGGTAACCGGTTTAATCAAACCAGAGCCAGCAGGGAAGTCGCCACCTATAATCAAGTGTCCAGTGTCCACCCTGGTCAACCAAATTTGCCTTGTCCCTATATGAGAAGCAGAATCACAAAAGAAAAGCTTTTGGGAGGAAAAAGATTCCATCAAGGAAAAATAAATTTTTTTCTTATTCTGGCACGCATGAGTTAGGCAGTTGGTGAAATGTGACAATACCTCCATTCACATTAAAGTCTATTAATAGAAACCTTCCCCTGTCATGTTCATCCTCTAGCGGACCTTTGAAAAATAAATCTCGACGTGTTTTATGTTCTCTTTGTTTTTTTTTTGGTTGTTGTTGTTTTTGTTTTTTTCATACTCTGGATATAAGATTCAGCCACACTCCCGTATTTGGGTCCAGAGCTGTGCTCCGTGAGTGTTTTGATGTCGCCCTGTACTGTGGAGGACATCTTTGTACTTGGTGATGTAGTTCACACCCCTTCTGTTGTAAATTCCCGCTCTGACCTCCGCTTTTTGGAGCAAATGTTTTGGGAGCAAAATGTTACTGTGATGAGTTTCTTATCACAGCCTCATGAGAGGCTGAATTGTGGAAGATAGAAAATAAACGATGGTCTATTTTGAGAAGCGAAGAAAAAAGAATTCTCACAGAGAACCCTCAGCTTTACAAATATCTCATTAATTCTCATCTCTATGAAAAAAGTGTTATTTTTACTGGCTCATTTTACAGATGAGGAAACTGAGGCACAGAGAGGGTAAATAGATTGGCCAAAGACGCACAGCCAGCTAGGGGCAGAGATGGGATGCTAACCGAGGCGGGTTGGAAATTACATGCTCTTCACCAGCACAGCTTGTTCCTTTCCAAGATAATCTGTGGGGGGGGGTTGGGGGGGTGGGGAGGTAAGGTGGCTGGAGGGAAAAAAGAGAGACCCTACTGTGTGCCTCATGGGGAGTTTTCACATGTTCCCTCTCTGGCCTTTTAGGGGTCATTGCCCCTGCCTCATTACCCTTGCCCTTGTCTCCACCAAATGAATCCCCTGATGGCACCCACATTTTGTGTGGCCCTGACCTCAAGTTCTCCTCCTTCCTTCAGGTTTGGTGGATCTTGGTGGAAAATGCCTCCAGACCCAGCCTTGGATCACACCCCCGGTGTCGGTGATGGGCTCCTGCCACAGGGGCTCCTTCATGAGAACGAGACCAAGCCTACAGCCCTCGGTGGTGGCTCCCAGGCTGCTCTGCCCACCCCAGCCCCCAAGTCCCCGCTCTCCTCCCTGCTCTAAGCTTTCCTCTCCCCATCTTTGCTGTTCTAGTCTACAAGGGCACACGCACCTCATTTGTGTGTGTGCACCTGTGAGTGTGTGTACATACATACACAGCTGACACTGGCTCAGAGAATTCTGTCTTGTGCATGTAGGATGCTCTCGGTACCCCTGGTCTCTATCACTAGATGCCAATAGTGTTCACCCTCCATTGTGACCCCTCAAAGTGTATCTAGACATTGCAAAGTAGTAGTCCACTTTTGTAAGTAGTTGAGACCCCCTGGGCTGGATTTAGACCTTAATCCCTGCCATATTGCAGCTTCCCTTTCTCTGCCCCATCCTCCACCTTATACCCCACTGTCCTTGAGTACGTGTCCCTTGTGATCACAGCCTCACACTCCAGTCCTGAGCCTCACTTGATCCCCCACATCTGTGATCTACCCCCAGCCTGGCAAACCTGGGCTGTCCAGTTCCAGAGCTGACGAGGTAGTTGGATCCCTTGGACACTGGGTCCGTTCTGTGTCCTGGCATCTCTGGAGTCTTATTCCAGCACCAGCTCACTTCTCTCAACTCTTGTGTGCAGATGTCATCCCTGGTCCCAATGAAGTGCTGAGAGATCCATCCGAGTACAATTTTGAATTCAGGAATGAACAAACAAACAGCTCTATTCCTTGGCATTCAGTTCTTGGTGCCAAAGATTGCCAGGGAGGAGCCCCCAGGGCAGATCAGGTGAATGTGCAGCTGGAGAACACGAATCTGAACCACACTTCTATATAGGGGAGGGGGCGGTGATCTGATGGCGCAACCCCCAGATTGGCTTGCTTTTGTGCACCCACATCATGAAACCAGCTGGTGGCACAAGATTGTGAAAGCGCTTCATAAGGGAGAAATTTAAACCATGAATTTTCTAATTTGAACAATTTTGCTCTGATATAGTTCATCTGCTCTACATTGCTTGATTCAAAGCAAGTAGAAGCAAATGTGTTCTAATAGCTAACATGATACTCCATGTTGTCAAGGTCTCTTATAGCCGCACACCGTGGGGTCAGCCCAGGAGAGTAATTCAGCCGTGGGGTCTGTCAGACTCAACAGGACAAGTGGGTGTAGCGCCTTAGGAGATTCGGGCTCAGCAATTTATGCTCATTGAGACACATTTGTATGTTGGGCAACGTGATGGCTAATTTTATATGTAAACTTGGCCGGGGTGCCCAGACATTTAGCCAGACACTATTCTGGGTGTGTCCGTGAGAGTGTTTCTGGATGAGATGAGCATTTGAATTGGAGACTGAGTATTACAGATGGCCCTCCTAATATGAGCGGCCAGCATCCGAGATGCCATGGACTGAATTTGTCCCCACAGAATCTGTATGTTGAAATCCTATCCCCCATGTGATGATATCAGAAGAGGTGTGTAGGGGGTAAAGGGGGGTCTTTGGGAGGGATTAGGTCATGAGAGTAAAGCTCTGATGGATGGGATTAGTGTTCTTCTCAAAGAGTCCCTAGAGAGCTCCTTCGTCCCTTGCATCATGTGAGGCCACAGTGAGAAGGTGATACTTTATGAACCAGGAAGTGAATTCTCACCATATCTTCTGGTACCTCATTCTTGGACTTCCCATCCTCCAGAACTATGAGAAATAAATGTTCGTTGTTTATGTCACTCAATACATGATATCCTGTTACAGTAGCTTGAACAGATTAAGACACAACCAACCAAAGACCTGAACAGAAAAAAAGGCTAAATAAGAGAGAATTTCCCCTGCCTTGCTGCTGAGCTAGGTCACTGGTCATACCCTGCCTTCAGACTCCAACTGAAGATTTGGCTCTCCTGGTCTCCAGCCTGCCGATCCAGAGACTTCTTGGCCTTCTTAATGACATGAGCCGATTTCTCGTCATAAAGTTTCCATTTCTCTGAAAAACGCTGACTAATCCCAACAAGATGCGTAGTACCAATACTCTCAATAAACAATGCTTCAGAGTTCAAACTACAGTTCAGTAAAGCTGCTCACCATTAACTTTCTTTAAAGATGGTAGAATGTGAGTGATACTACTGTCCAACTACTAACAACTTCATTTTATCCGAACTCGGGTTAAGGCGAACTGCATCAAAGAAAGAAAGAACAAAATCTCAGATTAAATAAGAGAGCTCTTGGTGTTCTTAACAAATATTTGGTGCGAGATTTAATAAACAACTCAGGAGAAACGGATGACAAATTCAAATAAAAATAATAACCCTGATAATAATATAGACTTTAACCTGTTAAATCTTTATTAAAATGTCTTTTATTCCTAAATTAATAAATGTATGTTATAAAAATTTTAGAAATTACCTGTAAGCAAAGCAAAAGGGAAAAATCATATCTTCCATGATATTGAAAGGCAACCATTGCTAGTATTTGGTGTATGCCATTCAAGTGTCGCCACCCTTCACAGGTGTGTATGCACGCTTACATATGTACGTGCACACGTGTATATATGCATACAGGTATACATACACATGTATGTATATGGGTCATATTATATATGCTATTCATAATATTTTCTGTTTTTAGTTAATACATGTCATGGACATCTTTTCATGCTGTTAGATGTAGATGCAGCACGCCAACTTGCATCATAATTGGATGATAATCAGTCCCAGTGATGGCTTTCAGCAACCACACTGTCCCCAAGATTCACTTCTCTTCTCTCTCCTCTCTCCTGAGGCAGAGAGAACATTCTCTGGGAACATTCTCACACACACATGTTCCTACCTTTGACTAGACCGCTTCGGCAGGATAAACTCCTAGAAGTAGAATTACAAGGTCAAAGACTATGGAAGCTTTTGAGACAGACTGCCAAATTGCCCCCCAGAAGGTTCTACCAACTGGCAGCTTGAGTACCCCTCCCCATTGCGAGGGCGGTAAACGCTTGTCTTCTTGCATTAAGGAGGTTCCCTGGAGTTGTGCATTTAACGGTTTGGAACCAACTAGGGGCATTTTACTTAGATTTTTTTCTCTCTGAGAGATCTGTGCCTTCCTTCATCTTGTGGTTTTTGGCAGCAAAAAGCAGCTTTTCAGCCAAATTGCACTAAAAAGGCAAGCAAATGAGATATACTGATAAAGAAAGTATTCCTATCGGATCTTCTCTATTGATGTACAGTGACATACAGTCAGCCCTACATTTCTTTGTTTGTGGACTATTTATGTAAGTTCTCAAGAGAGCTACCTTAATTTTTGTTAGCTCTATTTTTAAGCATATATTTGATTATTACAATTATAACATGAGCGCTTATGATCCATTAACAAGGCAACAGAAAGAAGAAGATAGAACGTGAATCTTGGAAGCAGGCCACATTTTCATGACCAAGATCTGCCCCACGACTTGGGGTGATTGGTTAGGTCACAGGTGACCTTGTCTAGAGACTAAAAATGGAAGTTAACATACCTTCTCCTGATTATCGAAATGAAAGATTTCTGTCAGGGCTTTTATCTCTCTCCATTCTCAATAACGATATTTAGTCCCTCAAAAGAATTCTAAAGATGTTTCCAGGACATCTATGGTAATCACAGTAAGATTACTCTCAAATATACAACAATGGACAATGGTAAGTGGTGGTGTTTAGCCTCCCTTATTCATTTCAACACTTTTTTTTTTTTAAATACTGACTATACGGGGCGTGCTGTTAACTTAGAGTCACAGAGTCTATAATGGAATTTGCCTTTGTAGAACTTAAACTACGTGGTAGTATTTTCAAGATGATTCAAACTAAGAGCCCAATAGACTAGAATTAGAATATCCCAGAGAACTTTTAGGCTCATTCTGGCTAATGGATGGACCATTCGTATATTGACTCTTTAAAGGAAGTAAGCAGAAAATGAAGAAGTCGCAAACCGCATGTCCTCTATCTTCTTAATTTCTCCCTAGTAGCACCCTTACTAGATCTAACACATCCCTGAAAGGCTCGTCATAGGTTTTTTCCAAGAGCCTTGATCGATGGAGCTTGCCTGGCCTACTGGGCAGGGCTGGGTTGGCTCCAGACAGCGGCTGTCTAGGTACAGCCTCCTTCTTGCTGTGCTGACAACAGCTGGAAACTGCTGTGAGAGCCACAACCCACACTCACAACTGTTGGTCAGTCTTGGAAAGACTTCTTCCCTGGCAGATAATTCAGGGTTAAAAGAACAAACATGTTGAAAACCCATCTAAGGGAAGTTGTTAATAAGTGTGGACAACACTGATGATAACGGAGCTTTTCTCAGAAGACCACTTAGCAGAGCACTGCTGCTCACATTTGTTGAAGGCAGCTGGGGGCTTATCTTGCACGTGCCATGTGCTCGCTCTTATCTCCCAACTGTTAGCCCCCTGAAGTCTACAGTGAAGTCCAGGTCAGCACAGATGACCGGCGAAGGAAGATCAGGTAGTAGAAAAGAACGTTCATATTTATTCTCAGCAGAATTGTGTCGATGACTGAATAGAACCTTTCTAACACTGTCACAGTTCTATTTGTACTTGGATTTATAGTCTCCTTGGGTATCTAAAATAACATTAGGCCCTTGTTTGCAGAAGCTTTTGAAGATATGAAACGAGTTATTTAATAGCCTTTGATTATTGGAACTGTGTACAATCTGAATAGTCCCTCCTTCCCACTGCTACATTAGTTTTCCCAGAATCACCTATACTTTTGATTGAATGGTGTCCACAGTCAATAAATGTTGATGTCCATTAAGCTGACCCTAGAGGTTAAGGCAGGATTGGATTTGCAGTATTAAATAAAAAGACTGGTGTTGAACTAAGTGAAATAACAGAACTCCACACACACACACACAGATACATACAAACACAGACCCACACTTTCACGTTTGTGTTCACACACATGTACATGCACGTACACGTGTGTACACCAGAGGAAGGTATATATGCAAGCAGCCTAGTGCCATGGTTAAGAGCTCTGACTCTGAAGAGCCATGCGACCTTAAACTAAATATTCACCCCTCTGCTTCTTGGTTTCCTCATCTGCAAAAAAATATAACAATAGTATGTACTTAGAAGAATTCTTGAGAGGATAAAAGGAGCTGGTATGTGTAAAGAATTCAGAACAGTAGCTAGCACTCAAGGAGTGTCATATGAGTGCTTATTAGATAAAAGACTCCTTTTCTCCTAGGAGCAGAATATGGTCTCTACGTGTCCGGCTGCCATGAGTCCAGACAACTCAGGAGTTCTACCACTGAAGGCCAAGATGGAAGGTGGATGGAGGTGAGTGGCCCATAGTCTCTGCCATGCCTGTATTGCGGGGCTCCTTTTTATTTTTGTTGGTGTGAATATTTGATTAATACTTGTATCTCTCATTAGACAGTAGGCTCCCTGGGGCCAGGGACGGTGTGAGAATATCTCAAAATTTTCTCCCCAGCACAGAGTACGCTGCTTAGAACATTGTAGGTGTTTGATAAATATGTGTTGAACGAATGGTAACTCCTTCTCTTACCGTTACTACTACTATTATTGTCAGAACAGAATTTGTTTTTTTCCTATGTCATAGATTATTATACTGAAATATGGATTTTTGGCTAGAAATTATATCTCGTGAAGATAGGCCAAAAAGAAGTCCCAATAAAATAATAATAATAATAATAATAATAATAATAATAAACAACTTTGTTCTGCAAAAAAAAAGGAATAAAAATAATTTTTTAAGTTAAAATTTTTAAAAAAATAAAGAAGAAAACTAATCAAGGCTTTGTTCTACAAAAAGCATAAAATCAACTAAATACTAGGAAATTGTATGTAGAAAACAAGAAGGTACTATGACCAGGTGGTGCCAAATAATTCACAGTCAGGAATAACTTTCAAGAAGCCTAGAATTTGTGCTATGTTCAAATTAGCAGGCATGAAATATAGTTAGCAAATAAAACAGTAATTGTTGGAGTTTAACACGGGAAGGTAAGCACCATTACTTGCCATCATCAGGATTTATAGAAGCAGGTTCTTGACTGGCTTGGGACAGCAAGGTCTAGGAAATGTCTTGTTCGAGAGAATCAGGTTTAATAACTAAGCCAGTCAAAGCCATCTACGCCTGAAGTGAAATACGTGACTGTGATGATGGAAATGTGCAGGAGACAGTTTGGTTGAAGATGAAAGGAAAGGGCCGGAGACCACCCGTCCAGATGGAGGAAGCTATGATGTTTTCCAGGCGTGGATCAAACAGCAGGCACAGATGCCGTGAGGGGAGCTGGGTGATGGCAGAGGGAAAGGGCTGAGTGGGGAGAGGCCGGCGGGACAACTGCTAGAAATTGACTTCAGCCAAAAGAGGATGTGATGCAGAACTGCTGCTCCGGATCTATTCTAATCAACAGGGAAGTAGCCGGGGTCCTGGCGGGTGGGGAGGGGAAGAGCAGGTTACTCCAGAGTCTGTGACAGCCAACGATGGGTGAGCAAGCTGGGTATTTCTTGTCAGATGGATGGCTTCGTTTTGAGAAGGCAGAATTCTAAAAGTTGAGTGCAAAGACCAGTGTCATTCTAAGACCTGAGAATAAAGTAGCAGGTTGTCTCAAGAGGAATAGAGAGTCCTTGGTAATAGCATAATCCTAACTGGGAAGAAAATGAGGAAGTATCTAAAGAGGTGGCCAAACAGGAAATTCTCTGTGAAGTCAGATGTGAAAACACATGTACACACACGCACACACACACACACACACAGAGTAAAGGAAGATGAATATAAAGGAAAGTAAGAAATAATGTCAGGAAGCCTTGTGCTTTGAAGAGGTTTGGAAAATATGTTCAGTCAGAAAAAAAGAATAAAAACAGGCTAGATCGTCTGTAAGGGCAGCTGCTGTATAACATAAGCAGATGACAGAGAGAAGGGATGTCAACTGAACTCGGTTAAATTAAACAACTATTTACTGACTGTCTTCTCTATAAAGCATGACCAAGTATGGGGCCATGACCTTGCTCACCAGGAACTCACAGGCCAGATAAAGAAAGTGCACAAATAACTAAATTATGCATCGGGACGGTAAATTTCCATAATGTTATGTATCTTTACTTGATAGGGGCTTCAGTTAGGAAACGCTTCACCAAGGAGGGAATGTGGAGGTAGGTGGTGAAGGATGCTGATAGGAGCTATGGATTGGGAAAGAGAGAGGAAGAGGAACCTGCAGAGGAGAGTGAAAGGAAATGGTCAGAGAAGGAGGGAGAACCTGGACTCAACTATCACAGCCATCTGGGAAGAGAGAGTTTCTAACAGCAAAGTCCTACAGAGGTTGAATGATATGAAACAGATGTGCCTGCTGATAGGAAGGTCCTAGTGATTTAAGGATGGTTTAGGTGCCGTGGTGAGACAAAAACAAGGTCCCTAGAAGGCCTATGAGATAATGGAGAGGAGACTATTATTTCCCAAAGTTTGCCTATGATGGGAGCAAAAAAGAAGGTGGACACCATAGGAGGATATAAAGTGAAGGATGAATTTTGTGTTTTGTTCTTCTTTTTAATTTTTGTTTGTGCATGCATAGGGGAATGTTTAAGCATAGCTATATGCTTAAAGGAAAGAGAGAATAAAAGAAAAGTTGCTGGAAATTAAAGATACCGAGGAGGTAATTGATAAGGAAAGACCCTGGAGGAAGCAGATAGGGGACAGGAGTCGAAGGCCATGTGAGGACGTTAACTGTGAGAAGTGGATGCCAGAACTTCCGTGGGCATTTCAGGGCTCTGAGGACAGATCAACCTACAGTTAGTGCTGGGGCAGAATGTAAAGTGTCATTTTATGTGGTCTCTAATTCTTGGAGAATTAAAAGGAGATGTCATCTCCTCAGAGGGAGAAGAGAGATATAGTCCCAAGGAGGGTTTGAAAACTATAGAGAAACAACTATTCAGGGAAATAGAAGAGAGAGCTATTCTGGCATTTGTAAAGGAGAGCTGGGTACAGTCGAGTTCCCACTTCAAAGAAAGCTGGAGGCTTTAGCTGTGTAGAACACCAACCTACATGGTGTCTGAGTTTCGCCACTGGTCCAGGTACAAAAAAGATGGATGGGTGTATTGATCCTAGGATGGGGTTTGTTAGGCAAGCGTGGTGGAAGGATAAGACTGCCTGGGAATGGAAGATGCAGACAAAAGAAAAGAAAAGAAAAAAAGGATTTAAGTGATAGGTCATGAGATCTAGGCTATTTAGTGCTAGAATCAAAAATAGCAAGGGATTAAGAACAAACAGACTCTCTAAGAGGTAAAAGAGCTAGTGTAGCAAGCATACAGAAGCATGAGAAATCAAATAATGCAGCACTGTGGGCGGAGAAAAGGATGCCTGGGTGTAAGCTTTCAAAGAAAAAAGAATTCCAGATTCTATCAAAGCCCAAGGTGTGGCCCTGGGCGTGTGTGTCTGGGGTGGGTGAAGGTGGAAATCATGGGAGTTGAGGATGTCAAGAAAAGAGTGTTGAACGGCGATATATTTTTTTAAAGCATTGCTATGTTTGCTTGCCCTTATGCAGGGAACAACTTAAACACGCTTCTCTACTGGGGAAAAAGACCTAGAGGAAAGGAAGAGGAGAAGACACAGCAAGGAGGGGAGATGGGTGAGGGAGCAGGTTCTTGAGGAAGTACGAGAAAGTGCAAACCAGAGTGCAGCTGGCGGGATTGGCTGCAGAGCAGAGATTAAAGATGGGTCTGGGCATGATCCCTTTTTCTGGGCATTTGAGGAAGGGAGCTGAAGGGCTGGTTGTCTTCAGAGGCAAAGCCTTCTGCCGTGAGACAGAAAGGTAGCGAGGCAGAGGCATAGAGAAAGAAGGTGGAGGTTTAGGACAGCCACGTGCGTTTCTTGGCGTGACCAGTTGAAGGATCTTAGTGGTTTTCTCCAGCTGCACTTAGCCTCTTGTGCTTGAGGGCAGCAAAGGCCACTGATGAATGGATTCACAAATGCCATTTTGCTAGTTCTGGATGACAGGAAGACAATGGGGGACAGGGGATCACCAGTGAACACTATCATGTCCTGCAAGCCAGAGAACCTGGTCTAGAGAAGAAAAGTAAAGCCAAGGTGGATCCTGATGGGTTGAAGGAAATAGATGACTCAGAGGTCTGGAGGGACTTCAGGAAACTGAGTGGGAGTAGCAAGGTGAAAACTCTGAGGGAGTGTGAAGCAGAACAGGGAGCCGTGGCTTAACAGAATCTGTGAGGACGATTTGGGCGTTGGACTTAACTGGAAGCGGCTGTGAGTCAACACTGAGATGAAATGGCTATGATAGGAGGTGACCTCATTACACCTGAACTGAGACACCACAAGCATCTTTCTCCTCTTCGGCAAAGCCACAGGGCCGGGCAACCACTTAGTTCCACTTCTGAGAGTCTACGTACAGTTCCACCTGACACACAGTGATGTACCACGGACATACTTCCTGCAAACTCCTACATGAAGCGTCAACCACTCGGGGACCTGCATTGTGATTCTTCGTTATGCTTTGCATATTCACGTGTATATGATGCTCTTTTAGAACACGCTGCATTTCGGGGAAAGGAGGGACCAATCTACGTCATCACTGGTCTTATGCTTTGAGACCTTGGGGGATTAAAGGGCCTAAATAAATATATTTCTCAAGTGAGTCCTCCAGGGATGAATGATTTAACCCCTGAAATTAAGCTGTTTGACAGCCCTGGAAAAGGAGGTGATATAAATAAGGCATTATTAGTGACATTGGACTATTTACTTTAAAATAATACCATAAGGAAAATAGAAAAAGTATAATGAGTACACCTTTGTCTTTAATTTAACCCAAACATATTGGCTACTTTTTTTCTTTCTATCAGGTTATTGAGTCCAATTTTTATATTTTTTTTTAGGAGAGGTTTATTTGCCACCAAAACAATGTGTCTATTGGAAAAAATATTCCAGTGGCAATCTTATTTCTTTTTAAACCTTCATAGGTTATAGTTTAACCTGCAACTAAGCCAAAAGTGCAAATTATCTGTAAAAGACCAATTTGAGTCAATAGGACCACATTGGGCGCTGTGACTAGCTCTGCGTAACGAGAAAGAATATCACAGAGACGAAGTGTGTACAAACACTCTTTCTCCCTTTCTCCCTCCAAGGCCACATGGTCACTGTTGGTGTCAGCATAAACCACAGTCCTCAAAGACCAAAAGTCACCCCAAGGATGCCACAGTTAACACACCAAATGTTCGCTCTGCCTTAGCTACATCTGCTTCGGGAACTACCTCAGAAAGATATCGATGATAGATAGATAGATAGATAGATAGATAGATAGATAGATAATAGATGATAGAGATAGATGATAGATAGATAGGTAGATAGATAATAGATGATAGATAGATGATATAGAGAGATAGATGATAGATAGACAATAGATAGATAGATGATAGATAAATAGATGATAGATAGATAGATAGATAGATAGATAGATAGAGAGAGAGAGATTATGGACAAACAAACAAATATAACCCAAACAACTCGCAAGGGTACATTTATCCCTCAAACACAGTCATTTAAGAAGTATAGTTTCCATTTACCGCCCAACTCCAGGAATAGCCAGTACCCGCCATCTTTCTTCCCAGGTCTAAAGGCACTCTGGCGATAGGCAGTCCCACCAGAGGCATTAAACTGATATTTTCAGATTGGGGCCAGGTGTTGTCTGGTTTGTAGGTGGTAAGAGAAGAGACTATTTCAGAGTCCTGACTTTTATTTGACTGATGATCTTCCTGCCTCCTTCACACACAGGGCATGGCCATCGCAAGGTGTTGGAAGGTGAGTTTCCTTCAGTCTAGAGATGGGCTTTAGGCCACTGAGAAAGAAAAGCATCCTAGCCCGAGACTGAAGCACTGAGGGAAGTGCTCTCACAGTCTGCTCCACAGCTGGAAGCTTGATTAGAAGGAGATCTATAAATTCTTAAATGAATGAACAAATGAATGGATGCAGACTCTTCCATTTCCTGCTTCCCGAGCATACTAACTCAAAAATACCATTCAAATAAAATTAAACCACATCTGTTTCAGAAAAAAAAAAATAGAATCTTCTGGAAGACTTTCAATAACAGGAAGGATTCTACCATCCTGCTTGGGTGTCCTGTTAAGGCTTCAGGAACATAACTCATGCTGCTTTACTGAATTGGGTGAAGTAGTCCAAGAGATCATTTAAAATATTTTTTTTATTTTAATGTATCTAGTAGATATAAATGTGCATGCAATATAGCATATGATTGAAAATCATATGTCAAAGGTAAAGAATAAAATATCACACATTTCTATCTTAGATCGAAGACTGTTGGACAATCCCTTTAAATGATTGCTCTTAAACCACGTGAATGGAATGCAGGTAGATCTGCATATAGGAGATATTTATTATAACATTATAATCTGTAAAGTCACAAACCCAATAACACAAATATGAACACTAGGAAAAATATATTTCTGACACTGTGAGCATCAATTCTTTCTTGCTTCTCTGTGTACGAAAACACTTATCAATAAACAGATCAACATCTCATCATGATGATACAAATTGCCAAAATACTCTTTGAGGCCAAAAGTCAAAATGGTACGGTATACTTTAGTGATGTTATAAAAGCAATCTCAAATAAGCCAGTAAATGGGTTATTTTGCTCGACGTATCTATCCGTTGTTCCAGTGGACCATACATTGTGAAATTTAAAGATGCCTTGAAATTGTTCCCATGGGTCCTGGAGGGGTAGAGAAGCAGAGGGAGCCACCTAAAATCATTGACCTTTCCAGAAAATCAAAACAAAAGATCCTCGTGGCCCTCAGCTTGCCAGTACTGGCAACCTTCATGGTGTAAGGAGATGTGGTATCACACAGAGGTGTGAGTCAGCCTGTGCAGCCAGCCTGCGGGAGTTCGAATCCCATCTCCGCTTCCTGATAGCTGTGTGATCATGGACGAGTCACTCAACACCTCTAAACCTCAATTGCCTCATAGGTTAAATGGGGACAATAAGAACACTTCCCCCACAGGGCTGTGGTGAAGATTAACTGAGGAAATGTAAAGTCTGGCCGTAAAAGCACTCATGAACTACTTGCGATTGCTATAAACCTTTACAAAGCACTCTGCACTCAGGCTTATTCACTTTTAAATGGTTCAGAAAACGTCTAGATCTATTATTGGAATCAGTGTGATTTTATTCCATTCTCTACAATATGTCTGGGACACCCACAACATACTTGCCCTTGGCTGGGTCCAGGAATTCAAAAATGATAGCTCTGAAGCCTGCAGGTTTTGCTGAAGACACAAATGGAATTCACTGAAATTCAAGGTGAAAACATCTGTCATTTTTTTTTCCTACATTTTCGCCTTTTAAGTCTGACGTGAACAAAATGCTGTGGGGACAGATAAAAAGGACTAAATCTGCCTGGGAAGCCAGAAGGGGTCACATTTGGTCTTGACCTTCATGAGGGAACATAAACTGGAAAGGAGAGGGTGAGACTAGGCATGGGAGGAGAACTTAAAGGTGGAGAAATCTTTGGGGTGAGAAATTTCGACAGTATGAAAGCAACTATGTGTTTCAGTAAGACAGTGGGACATTAGATGTGACTGATGTTTGAGAGGGAGTGGGGGAGAGGGGTACACTGCAGATCCCCCTCTCCTGTGGCTGTGAATGCTCTTAAATGCTGTACTAAGGAATTTGGCTTTTATGTTACGTGGATGTGAGCACAGGGTTAATCAACCAAAACTTCTTGCCTTGTGTGTAAAAATTCAACTTTTGATTAGCCCTGTTCTTCTGGCACCTGATAAAATTAAAAAGTCGGCTCTGTTTCTAAGCAACAGCCATTATGATAAAAAAATGACCCTTACAGGTAGCTCACATTTGGACTTAGAGAAATCATCAACGAACCCAATTAGAGTGCCCTATTTTGGGGCTCCCCTGAGTGTGGTAATTCTTATAATTAGACATGATCTTTGAGGGGACCCCAGAAGCTATACCTCTGGAGTTACTACAAGATAGATTGGTGCCCTTTGAGGGTATAAGGCCTTGAAGCCAGGGCAGATGCCGTATGCTCCTGATGTGGATTCATCTCCTTGCTGTGTAGACGACTGAAGCAGGAGTTTCTGCTCAGGTGAATGCTGGGCTTTGCTGGCAGCCTGTGGCTCCTGCTCCCATGCCCTTCAAGTAGATGGATGCCAAGTATATCATATGATAACTTTCGAGTCTGAAGGTTTAACTGATCCTGAAGAAGAACACTTGGTGAGCCTCACAATGGGTAAGAGAGAGACCCAGAAGAAGCAGTTAAGTGAGGCTGCGAGTTAAGTAAGACAAGTCTGAAAACACTATTCAGAATTAGTTTTATCATAACCATGAGGAAGAGTTTTCTAGAATACAGAAATTATAGCATTTTGAGTGAGTGTGTAAAGCTCCAGAAAAGAAGATTTCCTCAAAATAAAATCCGGAGAGGGGCGATCATAATTATATCCTTAAGAATGGAGAAAGTTCACATAACTAGCGGAAATAGTAGAAGCTGGAAATAATTGGGACATTATTTCCTTGGTTCGAACGATGAATTGGAATGGGCTGCTGTGACCCAGCTCACCTCCCACTTCTAGAAAATTAGAGAGTAATCAGCGCGGCACCTGGCTCAGGTCTTAAGCATCGATTTCTTTTTCTCAGCACAAGGTCGCCACGTGAACAGCACCTGGGACTAACAGCGGCTGCGGTCCAGGTGCGGCACGCATGCGCCGAGTCCCCACGCCAGGCTGTGAGTCAGCCCGGGTCGCGGAAGGTGTGCGATGTGGTCCCACCCGCAACGGAACCGCTGGCCGTCTGTCCGGTGGAGGAGACACTGAGCGTTGATGGAGAACCTGCCGACACTTCTAGAAGCCCCAAAGAAGGGACCGTGACTTCTGCTTGCTTGGGCCGCGGGGAGCCTCTCGGAAGGAAGAACTAAAGGCCGAATTATTGGGAGTAAATAGCATTTTCCGGGCAGAGAAGAGACAGGAAAGGTAAGCGAGTGTGTGTGTGTGTGTGTGTGTGTGTGTGTGTGTGTGTGTGTGTGTGTGTGTTGGTGGGAGGGAGCAGGGTAAACGAGTGAGGATGGTGGGTAAAGCAAAAATCGCCAAGAAGTGTCTCATGGCGGCCACGTCCAGTGAAACCTGCTCTGAGCACAGAGCCCTGTGGGACGTTCCCGGTGCTCTGACGGTGGAAAGGCCGTTCCAACCAGCTCCTCTTGGAAGAGCGGGCCGACTGAGGCCTGGTGGAAAACTGGCCTTTTTTCCCTCGAGCATACCTGGACATTTCCTATGTTACTAGCATCAAACTTCTCTTCTGGTGAGCAGCAGGCCTCTGCCATATGATGCAAATCACACACGCTGGGCAGGGAGCAGCTGTCGGGGGACAAAAGCCATGAGCAGCGTGTGGCCCCGGCCCTCACACTCGGGAAAGGCAGAGCGAGTGTGTGCTTGGTAACATGGGCTACGCATTACACTCATGGTAAGTGTGTTCGTGGTCACGGGGTGTGCGAAATAGTAACATGTCGGTTTATCTAGTGTCAGATTATTAAGAGCCTCTGGAATCTAAGAGAAGAATTTAGACACCTATATTGTTGTCTGTGTCTATGAGTTTTGTTTGGTTGTTTTTCAACTTGGTTTGTTGCTTTCAGTTTTATACGCCACATATGAGTGAAATCATAGGGTTCTCGACTTTTTTCTGACTTATTTCACTTAGCAGTGATAGTCTCAAGATCCATCCATGTTGTCATGGTTACCAGAGGGAAAGGGGAGTGGGGGGAGTGGACAGAGGTCAAAGGGGTCAAATGCATGGTGACAGGAGGTTTGACTTTGGGTGGCGAACACAGAATGCAATATATAGATGATGTTTTATACATTTGTACACTTGAAACCTGTATAATTTTATTACCTGATGTCACCCCAATAAATTTAATTAAAAACAATTAAAACAATATGAAAATAGCAACAGAGAGGCACTACAAGGATGTTTTAAAGTGTCGTGTGCAGCGGCAAGGTGGTTTTGGTCAGGATGCAGTGAGCAACACGGAGGCCACGGGCAGGCAGTTTTAATATGGGGAATTAATTGTGAAGGAGTTGGCAGAGGCAAAAGTCCGAGGAGATGACCAGGCTGCTCAGAGATGAGAAGCCATTTGCACCCCAAAGGTTGGGGGGAAATGGGGAAGCAGCGGAGTTACCAGAGCCAGAGTTGGAACCACATGGGCGATACTGTGTCTGCTAGAACGTCCATGGGAGGGAGAGAGAGGGAGAAATGCCTGGCTTCTCTCGCACCCTGCCCTGCATTCCCCAGCCAGAACCCCCTTCTCCAGTTGAAATTTAAAACTTTGTGCTTAACAAGACACCATGAAGAAGACAGACTACAACAAATTGGGAGAACATATTTGTAAATCACGTATCTGTTAAAAGACTTGTATCCAAAATATTTAAGGAACATTTACAACTCATAGGAAGACTATTTCAAAATGGGCAAGAAATTTGATTAGAGGTTTCACCAAAGAGGATGTACAAATGGTTAATAAGTACATAAAAAGATCCTCAGCACCATTAGAGGAATGCAGAATAAAACCATGATGAAATACCATGTCACATCCACTAGGATAGTTATCATAGACAAATACAAGTGTCAGCAAGGATGTGGAGAAAATCAAACCTTCATGTGGGATTTGTAAAATGGAATATCCAGTTGACAAACAGTTTGGCATTTTCTTAAAAAAGCAAACAAACTTATCATGCGACTCACTCCTAGTTATATATTCAAGATATATGAAAACATTTGTCAACACAAAGACTCATTCATGGATGTTCATGGCAGCATTACTCATAACAGCCAGGAACTGAAAAAAATTTAAAAATCCATCAACTGATGAATGGATAGACCAATTGTAGTACATCCATAAAATGGAATACTACCAAACAATAAAATTAGACAACTCCTGATACACACAATGACATGAATAAATCCCACAAGCATTGAATTAGGTGAAAGAAACTAGAATCAAAAGTTTATTTACTCTATTCATTTACATGACATTATGGAAAAGCAAAACTATGGGAATGAAGATCAGATTACTAGTTTCTAAGGGCATCAAGAGGAGACTGACAGCAAAGGAGCATGATGGGACAAAAGGACATTGAGTCTAATGAGAATGTTCTAGATTTAGTTTGTGGTGGTGACTTCACGGGGGTTTTTTTTGTTTGTTTTTTGTTTTTTGGTTTTTTTTTGGCAAAACTCAAACTGTATGCCTAAAATGGTGCATATTTGTATATTTAAAATATATCTCAAAAAACTTGACTTTTAAAAATAAGAAACATGAGACTGGTGGCAGGGAGGCCGGCTCGCAGAACTTCAGAGGGGGAAGAGCAGTGAAGAAAGGGAAAGGATTTGATGAGGGGAAGCCTGCGTAAGAAAAAGGAACATGATAGAGACACGCTTCCTGGAAGCCGAAGAGCTTAGAATTATAAATAGAGAGGGCGGAATGATAAAATGCATGACTAGTTGTCACAACGGAACTCAAAGCAGCCTCTTTGTATAAGCAAATACCAGGATAAAGAGGAAGGTTCTGGTAAGTCTGTCATGATGAAGGAAGAAAGGCATGTACACGATCACTCATTTATTCACTTATTCATTCATTCATGCATGATGCATGCATGCTTTTCATATTTATTTTGTACTGACCCCGGATGATGGTCAGGGCAAGTGAGAAGATTGACAGCTGAAAGCACCCTCTGGGAAAAGAGGACCAGGGTGCAAACTCAGACTGCGTCTTCATGGTTCCATGTTTACCCAACAGTTGTTTCCTTCTATTTTTTTTTTCCCCAAAATGTTCAACTCAGGTTCCTTCATCCTCAGAAAGTGAGGCCTATGCTGAATTTAGGATGAATCTTGATCAGCCTGAGCCAGGCATGGAAACCCTAATCCCCAAAACCAGTGATTAACCAGATATAGGAACGTGTCCAATTCTCGCCATGACACATAAAGGGGAGTGTACTGGAGGACCTTCACATACTGAATCGAAAGACAGTTTCTTGAAGGAAATGCCTTGTGTTAGTCCCTTCCCTCCTGCTTGGGTAGCTGGAATGAGGATGTATCACCTGGAGCTATGTCAGCCATCTTATGACCATGAAGTGACAAGTCTGAGGGCAAAAAAAACAACTAAACAAAGATCTCAGGGAAGGAAAACTAGAAGGAGCCTGGGTCCTTGAGGACAGAAACCATCTGCTACACCAAAGGCGAAACCATCTACCTCTAAACATTATGGAAGATAATCAAATGACCATATTGCTTGAGCCCCCATTAATTTATTTCTGTTCCTTCTCATGATAACTGATGTAGGCAGCATGATTCTGGCAAAAGAAGATTCCAAGGCTGAGGTCTCAGATCGAGAACCTAGCAATGGCCTATGTCAGGGGTCCCCAACCCTTGGGCCACAGACTGGTACCGGTTCGTGCCCTGTGAGAAACCAGGCTGCACAGCAGGAGTTGAGTGGCAGGCGAGCAAACGAAGCTTCATCTGTATCTGCAGCCGCTCCCCAGCGCCAGCATCACCGCCTCAGCTCTGCCTCAGATCATCAGGCTTTAGATGCTCATAGGAGCATCGGTCCCTGGTGCCACAAAGTTTGGGGCCCGCTGGCCTATGTGGTTGTACAAGCAGCCGTCATGCCCAAAGCTCGTCGAAGAAGTAGTGAGAGGACAGGAACTTGCAAGAATATGGAGAAAGGAAATAGCCTCCTGGGTTCCAGGAAAGGAGTTCAATTCCGAGACGGGAACTGGTGGGGAAATGGAAGGCAACAAACAGGAAAAAAGGTTAGTACTAGTCTCTGGAGCCAATGGTGACAATGGGAACCAGAGATTAGAGAGAAGAAGGACCCATCGGGGGGGCGGGGAGAGGGCGAGAGACCCAACTGATATTTTTGGCACTCACTGAGGATGAATGCAAAGTATCTAAAGAAAAGAACCCCGAATACCCCAACAGTTCATCTTGTGGTCACCAAGCCCATGGATGCAGGGGGGATGTGTGGTTTACAGTCATGTTAATCCCTCTCACATTCACGGAGCAGGTAAAGATGGAGAGATGGGGAGTTAGGAGTTCAGATCTACATAAAGACAGCGAGTCCAGGCCCTCTGGGGATCGCCGCGGGGTCAGGCAGTTGACAGTCCCGCAGAGCTTTGCTGGCTGTCCTGGATTTCACTGCAGAGTTGAAGTTCCCTGCACGTGATCTTCTCCTCCTGCTCCCAGGAAACAGAAAAATTTCACCCTGCAGCTCTATAAGTAATTTCCCAGGAAAACAGGAATAGGAGGGAGGTGGAGAGATGTTAGACGATTGTACATTTTGGTTTGAAAAACAGTGGAACCTTTTAAGAAACAGAGGTGTCGGCTTGAGACTGTATTTTCAGTATCTTGTTCTACACATTTTTCGCATTCTTTTCTTTATCAATGAAAACTATGATCCAATGACTATTCTTTTTCTATTTCTTGGCTTATGATCCGGTTATGGAAGTTGGTGCTCAGTCTTGCCTCTGCCTCAGTCCAGCTCTCCAGGCATCTCAGATTCCCTTTGTCCTCTTACACAACTTTCCTTTTTATCACTGTTCCATCCTTGTCAGACCTGACCCCAAACTGATGATCCTGTTTCCTTAACCCAAATCAAGATAGAGAAGAAAAAAAATGTGAATTTAGTGGAAACACACCAGCATCAATCAATGTCACAATGCTTGCATCCTGACTCTCTGTCTGTACTTTACTAGGTGTGTGATCCTGAGCAAGTAGGTTAACTGTCCCTTAACACCACTTCACACTTTTCTCATGTCTAAAAGGAAGTAGAGTCATTCTTTCCAGCCCTACTTGACAGAGTTATTGTGGGGGATGAATCAACATTGAATTGCTTCAATTTTTTTTTAAATAAAGAGGAACAAAATGAAAGTGAAGAAGTGCTTTGAGCACTAATGTAATAGAAATGTAAATTATTATTATTATTATTATTATCATATGACAAAATATAGAAATTCACAGTGAAAAAACATTTCAATAAATTGACTTCATTGTTGAAACAAAAGTTTTTCTTAAAAGTCTTAAAATTTATCTTTTCTGGTCTCTATGTTTATACCTACCAAAGGGCCAAATCAGAACATCACATGTGTTTTTTTATTTTTAGTTTACAGCTTACTACATTACTCTTGACATTATTAGTTGTGTAACAGAAGACATTTAAATAAGCATCCACTACTTTGCCACACTCAGTAGCCAGCATTATAAGGATTCTTTGACAAGAACGATACTTTTCGGTAACTAAATGCCTTTGTCCTATAGTTTTTAGCTTTTGTAAAATGAACATTTTTATTGAAGTATAATATGCATTCTGATCATAACTATAAAGCTTGATGCATTTTCACAAAATGAACAAACTCATGTAAACCACCATGCAAATCAGAAAATGGAACATTATCAGCACCCCAAAACTCCCCTCCCAGCTACCTCTTGCTACTCCCCAAAGGTAACAACTACCTCACTGCTCTCATTATGAATTGTCTACCTTTTGTCAAACTTTATACAAATGGAACCATAGAGTTTGTGCATTTTATTGCATCTGCATCTTTTTTTCCATACTTGGTTTGTGGGATTTATCTGTGTGTGCATCAGTATTTCATGTGTTCATTCTCATGGCTATGTGGCATCCCATTATATGAATACACAGTTTATTCATTCTACTGCTGATGCATTTTTGAGGCTATTAGGAAAAGCGCTGCGATGAATATTCTTGCACATGACATTTACCATACATATGTGTAATTCAGTTCTGTATAAATAAAATCAGAGGGTATGTGTACATTTCACTTTAGTAATTAGTCCCAAACATTTTTCCAAGTGGTAGTACTTATTTACACTCCCACTAGCAAGCAGTGTGGGAAAGTGGGAGTTCCAGTAACTCCTCATCTTCAATAACACTTAGTATCATCAATTTTATTTGCTTGCTTAGTTTTACTCACTCTGGCAGATGAGTCATGCCAGACCTATTTCACTTTAATTTGCATTTGCCTGACTCCACTAAGGTTGAGCATTTTTGCACATGCTTATTGGCCAACTAGAGAGCTTCTTATTTGAGTGTTAATTCAAATTTTTGCCCAGTTTTCATCTTGGTCATCTGCCTTTATTAAAAAATTGTCTTGTAAGGGTCCCTTGTCAAATATGTGTATTACAAATACCTTCTCCCACTCTCTGGAATGCTCTTTCACACACTTAGTGGTTGGTGTCATGTGAGCGATAGAAGTTCATTATAATGCCATCCAATTCATCCATAGTTTTTGTAATGTTTAATACTTTTTATGTCCTAGTTAAGAAATCTTTGCCTAGGTCATGAAGGTGATAAAGATATTATCTTACGTTATCCTCAGAAGCTTTATAATTTAATCTTTCACATTTAGATCTACATCCACCTACAGTTAATTTGTGTGTATGGAATGAGGTAGGGTTGAAATAATTTTTTTCAATGCGACTATATGGATATTTAAAAGACCATCCTTTCTACTGGATGTGTTTGCTTTTGTGTTTCTTTTTCTTCTCTCTCTCTTTCTTTCTTTCTTTCTTTCTTTCTTTCTTTCTTTCTTTCTTTCTTTCTTTCTTTCTTTCTTTCTTGCCATTAACCTATTCAGAACAGAATGTAGTAGTTTAAACTGTATGTCTTTATACTGATATCATATCATCTTAATAACTGCAGCTTTATAATAAATCTTGAAATCTGGTCATATAAGTCTTCCAGTTTTGTTCTTGAAAGTAGACTCTGTTGTTCTTCACCTTTGAATTTCTACATACATCTTAGAATCAGTTTGTCAATTTCCACACACATAAATACAAACTTGTGATTAAATAATATTGACTTGAAAATTCAATTTGGGGAAAATCGTCATTTTTGTAATATTGAGTCTTCTAATCCATGAAAATTATGAATTCTTTTGTGTTTATTTCATTTTAATTTTTACGAAAACATTTTGTAGTTTATAATTTTTTCTCTTTGTTTCGGTTTAGATAATTTACAGTGTCATGTACTACAGATAACTAATCTGTCCTTCAATTGTGTAATCTGTTAAAAGTCACATCTTTTGCCTAATTAATTTCAGATATTGCATTTTTAACTTCTTGATTTTCTATTTAATTCCATTTCCATTAAATTTATACATTTCAGTTCTACAGAAATATTTTGTCATATTTTAACATATTAACCACGATTTTCTTTTTAAATATGGATATGAAAGTATCAGTATTGCTAGATTTTTTTTCCTTTTTTTCTCTCTTGATCCTGTCACTTGGTATGCTCAATAATTTTTATTGAATCCTAAATATGATTTATGAAAAAATATATATATAATTTCTGAATGATCTTATCTAACTTCAGAAAGAATTTGCTTTGGCTGCTTAGAGAAGGCTAACAAAGAAGCAGATCCCTTAATCCAATTGGGGTTTCAGCAGGTTTGAAAATGGATTTTAGTCTTTAAAAGGCTTTATCTAACTTCTGGTTTGCCCTTACTCCTAAAATATAGTACTTCAGGGGTCTCAAATGGATTGCTAACTAGGCCTCTTTCTTTTGTCAGGCCCGAAACCACAATTTTTTCCCTTCGGTGTCATGAGATATCCAATAGCTCTGCATGAAGTTTTTGATCTCTTAGCAGCTGATTTCTATTTATCTTCTCTACCTTTCAACCCGAACAATTTACGAATCAGCAAAAAACCTTTAGGAGGAAAACAGCTCAGAGTGTGAGTATCGCTTCTCTCAGCTTCCCTTTCTTCTGGAATTTTGGCCCCTCAAAGTCTTATTGTCTTAGAGCAGAACATCAATTTTTACCTTGCCAGGCCCCTGGGACCAGCAAAAGCTCTGCTCAGATGCTTGCCTTGTTTTTTTTTAGATTCTTTGCCCAAGATATGACTAGGCAATCACCGTAGGGAAAATCGGCCTAGAATGTCAGGTTCTCCTCACTCTTCAAGATATTAGACCCTCAAATCTAGACCATTTTAGTAACTTTTTTTTTACTCAGACTGTGTGTGTGTGCATGCACGTGTGTGTATGTGTGTGTGTGCACGCATGCACGCTCACACATGTGCATGGGCCTACTCTATCCAGCTTTTCTTTGTTCTTGACGGAGGACTGGTCCATCTCAAACTAGTCCTTCAGAGTTATTCACTGAAGCCCTATCCTAAAGATTGAAATACCAAAGAATAAAGGATACATAGTCACTTTTCTATTAAATATCTTTCTTCCCCCTTTTGAATAGCCTGGACGAAGGGATTTGAAGAAAATTCTTGAAATTCCCAAATTTCTCAACAGAGTTCTGAGACACTGATAAAGTACTGACACACGTCAGACACAAAATGTGTTCTGTTTTTTAAGTTCTTCCACATATTAAACTATAAATTCTTAAATTATCATAAGTCAGGTAGTCATCCATGCTAGTTTCCAAATATTCTAATTCTTACCCCTTCTGGGCATTTCCTACTTCTCGAAGATTACCTGTCCTGGTTTCCTGGGATGGGGTATGACTTGGCCAATGTGTTGTGAGTATAAGTAAAGTATGTCACTTTCTGGAGGGAGAGTTTCCTTGTTCCACTGAGACCCCCCCAGAGCTTTCTTTTTCTTCTGCCACACTGACCATAAATGTTCCAGGTAGCACTGTGTCCCAGAATGAAACTGATGACAACATGATACAGAGCCCCAACCCAAGGTTCAGGGGCTGAATAGCATGGGCAAGAAATTATTCTTGTTTTAAACCACCAAGATTCTGGAATTCTTTGTTACTACAGCATAACCTAACCTATGCTGACTGGTACATTAAGGAAGGTAAGAAATACCTACAGTTCATTTTCATGATAATGTTAAACAGGACTCATATTCTTGCCCAGAAAGCTTGTTATGAACTTGAAAAATGTTCTATTTACATCTACTGGCCTTTTATCTGATCTGGTTTAGCTAAACTATTTAATATAGAAGATTCCTGAAGGATTTTTAAAGTGACTGGATGAATAACAAAATGAACCTCTTTGTATGAATTGGTGTGTGTAAGAAGACAGGAAGGCAAGATATTACGATCTCACGGATTTCAAATAAGATAAATAGGGTTTCCAATCCTGGTTCTATCACTATCTGTGTGACGTTGAGCAAGTAGAATGAACAGTCAAATGAGAAAAACAATACTGACCTTTAGTGGTTAAGATAATTAAATGAGATAATTACATTATCTCATTAGCATATCTCATCATTCTAGTATATACTAAAACTCAAAAAATGGCAGCTACCTTTATTATTATTTCTCAAAAACTAGTAAGAAGAAAAAATATAGGAAGTAAGGTAGTCAAGGAATGTCAATATTTCAGAAATCACTTGCATTCTCTTCAGTTTTACATTGAAGTCAAAGAAAATGAATCTGGAGGACAAAGAAAACCTAGATTCCAGAAAAATAAATCAAAAGCTAAAATAATTGAATCCATTAACCCATTCAAGGAGGTATAAAATCAAAATATTGAGGTGTTAATATGTATATGTGTATATTAAATATATATGAGATATATTTGAAATTTGAGATTTGTGGTGCATGGGTAGATAGATGATGATGATGATGGATAGATGATAGATAGATGATAGATAGATAGATAGATAGATAGATAGATAGATAGATAGATAGATGATAGATAGACAAATAGATAGATAGACCAACGAATAGTAGCTAGATATTAAAAATAAGGGTCGCAGTCAAAGATATTGGCAAGGTTCTCTTGAATAAGGTCACTTGGTGCAAACGAGAAGGGCTTCTAAGAAGGCAATGATTGTTTTTTGGACATGAAGTCAATAAAAGGAAAAGATTCACAGTCTAAAAAAATATGCATCATTTATACATGCCAGTGATGACGTACACCTTTTAAAGATTCACTTAAAGATACCATGATACAAGCAAATATTTCTGACCACTGATGTTAACAGACATTTTTCAGAAAAGCAACTTTCTGGCTCCAAAGAAAGGGATTATGCAACCTTTACATCTGAAGGCTCGAATGGGCTGGACATCCAAGACACCACACTCACAGAGCTGGCAGCTAATGCTGGCTGTCATCTGGGGGCACAGCTAGGACTGTTGACTGGGTCTACACATAGCCTCAGCATTGCAGCTAGGTTCTAGAGGCCAAAGCAGAAGGTGCCAGTCTTCTTAAAAATTAAGCCCATAATAGCAGAGCATTACCTCCACCAAGCTACATTGGTCAAAGTAACCACAAGCCATCTCATATTTAAGTGAAGAAGAAATAGGCTTGCCTCTTGATTGGGAAGGTGTCAAAGAGTTTGCATCCATCTTTATTTTGTCACAGTCTGGTACCCTAGAAATATAGATGGGACTATACAAATATCTTTTCTAACAGGTTGATTAAGTTGTGATTAAGTAGTTGGCTTAATCTTTTCCTGATATGGATATTTTCTCTTTATTTACCTCTGAATATATGGATTTCCCTTATGTTCAAAATTTTGAGTTCTTCCCTTCCACCCTTCCTTTGTATTTTTCTTCTTTTTCCTCCTTCTTATCAGTTTCTCTCTAAATCATTCCCTTCATCTTCCTCTTCCCCTCAGAAATACTCTTCTCTCATGATGAGAAACTACAGCAGTAATTAGAGAAAGAAATGGAGACTCAAACCTATGCTGTTAGCGTGGATGCTTCTGGAAGTCATGTGTTTGCGAGTTGGCAGTACTTCCTTTGAAGCTCGGAAACGAAAGAAAACAGCAGACGTACATTTTTCTTCATTGTACAAATTAGTGGTTTCAGGTCTACAGTTTGCAAAATATGATTTTCCTTTTTCAAATAAAAAAAAAAAGACCAAAAAGATATTTAAATCGCAGAGACATCCTTGAGCAACATCTCGATGATTTAAGTGTAAATGGATGAGAAACATATGGATTCCATTCCACATGCATTGGAAATGAGTAGTGGAAGCATCTGGCAAAACGTGTTTCTGGTTTGGTAGAATTTGGACCGCTTGGGAGGGGTAGCTCAGGACATTAGCGACCCAAATTCCGAGTGTGGGTTGCGTTCATTTCATCCTGCTGCCAAGGCAAGCCTGGGGTTTCATTCACTTTCAAAGGCACCTCACTGAGATGTTTTTTTCTTCTTCACATTATAGACTTGGCAAAATGTAAAGATTCCTTCCACTTTGGGTTCATATGAGCTCTATGTCCTGGCATGAGGAAAGTAATCTAATACAAAATGACATAAAGTTTGGAAAAACCGACAATTTGATCTCATGTTCGCTTTAATATGGAAAGGTTGAATGACATTCAATTACCCATCAGTCCAATTTTCATCTTCTCAATGAAAGGCAAGGGGCTGCTGAAGAGAACTAAGCCAGGAAGATGCCAGCATCTGGGGAGGGATGGGATGGGGAAGGGGTTCTTCGGAGGGTATGAGTGGTCCTGTAAAGATTTAAGGATGTAGAACCTTTCAAGTTGACATGACCATCTATCTCTATTTCCCTTTGGCAATAGGTTAATAGGTAAGACATGCTTTCAAAAAAATAATAAAGGATCACTTTACTGTAAATTAGACATCAAATATTTTTAAAAGGGAGATCACTATATAATCACAAGAATTAAGGATGAGGAGAGGAAAGGCTGGTAGTAAGATAATCAAGAGATGCTAAACTTTGCGTAAGCCTGTCAGGTTCCATCCCACATAAGATAATAAATTTGAAAGTGCATTTCTGTCTGAGGATCCACCCAAGCCCCAACAGCTCCCTGTAAATGGTTAGCATGTACGCTTGTAAATACTTTGCCATCCTCCCTCGTCGCTATCCTAATTCTGGCAATTCTCCCGTCTCACGGAGATCCTACAACTGCCCAGGCCCTGACCTCCACCTCCGACTCATCCACAAACAACAAAGAGCCAGAACTCTCTTCTCCAAAGATAAATCTGATCACGCCACTTCCCAGCTCAACACCCTTCGGCGGCCACCCAGGAGCTCTTAAACTAAGGTGTGACTTCTGTCACATCTCAGAAGAGGTCAGCACCTAAGCTCACTCCTCTGGCCTCATCCCTCCATAACCATGAGGTTCAGATACTGTTTTTCAGTCTTCATAAATTTATTTTAGTTTCTCAAGCTCTCCATGCTTTCTTTTACTCGAAGCTTCCTCTCTGCCTGAGATCTCCACCCTCCCCTACCTTCCTCACTCCCCCTGGCTCACACGTGTTTGTCTTCAGGTCTGCAAAAAGCTTCCTCAGGTCCCTCGGGGTGTTCTCTCAACTATTCTACACATCTCCAGATGCTGTAACTGCCACTTTGTTTGGTCTAGATTGATGGGTCAACTATAAACTCTGTGACAGGAGAGGACAGCTCTATCTCCAGCACATAGCACCATGTCAGGCACTTTCTAGGTGCTCAGAAATG
>CM053507.1:4221543-4240164 GCA_028627145.1 Eidolon dupreanum
TTACCAATATATTTTTAAAATCATAGTGATTAATTTTTAATTATAGGAAGATAATATAGAACATAGAAAACCTCTGCTATGCCTGCATTTGTCTTTTCCATACTGCCCAACATTCCAGACCAATTTTAAATATATTCAGTAATATTCTCTGTCATTTGGAATTTACATCCCACTTTATTTTAGAAATAGGACACCTCAAGTTCACAGCTAAAAATAGGAATTTACAAAACTAACAGGAAGGTCTATCGTCTATCGATATTTCAATAGTCACCTTTGTCCCTTGCTCCCTACAGAAAATACATCTGTAACTTTTAATGTTATGAGTTTTATACAGATTTCATATTTACAAATGCTAATTTTATGCACTGGCACAGTGCAAAGGTAAAATCTTTGCTTATTGTAGGTGAAGTATGTCAAGCAATTATCTACTCCTAAGTGGCTTTCGGAAACTTAAGAAAGGTTAGAGGCTTAATATACACTACACCACTCTGCACAGCTATGGTGAAGGCCTCCTGACTTGTATATTTGGCCAAGTGGCTGCTGTGGGTACCACAAAATTTAAGGCTTCTTCTTCCCAAGACCTTGTATGAGTTTGACCTGAGCCTATCCAATTCAGAACTGGATTATAATCTTTTAGTTCTCATTTCCTATTTGTTTACTATTTGATTGAGCTTTGGGAATGGTAAAGGTTACTTTAACCCCTTTCCTGTGTCACTAGGTTAGATGAGCCAAAGGACTGTTGTCTTTGTCAATAACGTCAGTGACCTGAGAGCAGAAGTCCTGGGCCCCTCTCCTGGGCCTTCCACACCTGTGAATGAGAAGCCAGGAAGTGAGAGTCAGTCCATCCTGAGCCTTCTTTGAAAACATCAGTTAGAACGTCTGCCTCCTTCAATAATAAAATAGTATTTAAAAATGATCACAACTCACTTTTAAAGAGTTCTTACATCTGTTCAAGAAGAAATAGCCCTTCCTGCTCCAGAATTCAAATTAATTCCTTGAAAGGTGATGATTAGGGATCAAGAAAATCATTTTTGTTTTTGTTTGTTTTTTACCCACTAAGAGTCTTAACCTTGATGCGTATAAACGATTCTGTATTACCAACTGTAAAGCAAAAAGATAACCAGAAGTGAGCAAAACCATCCTGTGGTTTACAATGAATAAACTCACCAGATCAGTGGTCTTTCCAAACTAAGGTTGGATTTATAAAACTAAGATCTGAGTTCTGTAGCCAACCAAAGAATCCCATCAAAAGAAGAAATGAGGCATCTGCTTTCTGTATTTTTCTCGCAGGCAGGTCAACCCCGCTTCCCTACCTAATCATCATTGCCTGTCTCTGCACAATCATTAGGAGCTTATAATAGACATCGTTTTGTCTGCACGTAGTGGAAAACACCAGTTTAAACAGGATGTGGAGATCACAACGGCTGACCCAGAACCCGGGCCAGGGCAGACATGAAAGCAGGAGCGTTTCATTCACAAAGGTTTCCTGAGACCAGCTCTCTCTCTCTCTCTCTCTCTCTCTGTCTCTCTCTCTCTCTCTCTCAGCCTAAATAGGGTCACACACATGCTGGCCGTGGGCTCCCACACGGCTTCCAGAGTGGAGGCGATTGCTTTGGAAGTTCTGCAGGGCTGCAGCCTCCGCGGATGGCAGCCATGAGCAGGACTGGGAGTAATTACCCACTGAAGAGCACGTTCCTTTGCAAAGGCGGCCCTTCTGCCAGCTACTACCCTCGAAAAGCTTGGGGGAAGGAGGGCAGGCTGTCCCACGCCCACTTGTTTTCTTTCCCTTCAGTGGGACGGTTTCAACTGATTTTGATTACCCTGGCGCCAAATAAATGAAAACATTTCGTAGATGTATAATCATCCATCACTGTGGAGAAAGGAAAAATGTTTCATGTGCAGTATGTTTATAAATACACTTAATGAAAAAAGGACAGTGCTGTCTTTCCTCCAAGACATCGCCGTTGCTGTTGGCCAGAGAGTCCTGCTTCCGGGTCACCCCCAGAGCCCCCGGCACCCTGCCATCAGACATTTCACCCTGACAGCATGATGACGCTCAAAGTAAGTCAGGAAGAAGGATCTGTCTCCTCGAGGCCACCTTCTTATCTCTAGCCCCTCTCTTAAGACAAGAGAAGGACGTAGAGCCAGGAAAAGGTAAGTGGCTTATGCATTAGCAAAGCAAAGCCGGCCATTTTTCCATCTGGCTTGAGGCAGCCCAAGGGGATGAAGCAGCACCATTTCAAAAGCATGAATGAGTGCAGCTCTCACCTTGGGTTTGGTTTTAAATAAATGGCAGGTCGAGCTTCATACAACAGGTGGGTTATGTCAATGCCGAAAAGAGAAGGAAAAATCCAGGTTGTTGGTTTGCATGCTGCATTGGTCTACGTACAATGTGTGATGCCACCTAAGGTAATTTTGGGTTTAGGATTTCTATCTATGGAGATAAATCTTTTGGATTAATGAAATCTTAAGCATAAATTCTCTCTAACCTCTCTCTCATTGTGGCTAGGTCTTTTAGTTTGGGATCCCACATGATCTCAAGCATCACAGAGCATCTCAGGGGACTCAGTTTCTAAGAGTTTCATAACTGTGGAAAACTATGTGGGCTGTCCCCTACATGTATTAAATCAGTTTTTGTCCCTTTTCCCCTTAAATGTCATTTCTCTCAATGTGTTAAATATTTACCTTCACATTTGATTCCTAAAGCAGGACCAGACCACTGGAGGTATGTAAGAGACTCCTTGCAAGTCATTTATGCAAAACACATCTCCGTTTTAATCACAAGGGCTGTCACAGGAGTGGGGAAATCTAGCCATTCAAATACTACATAGTACGTTGTTATCAGTGTCATGGGAGACCACTTCTCACTTCAGCCAGCCCGGGAAGCAGTAAAAGGGAAAGGCCCCATGACACTGTGACATCACAAAATCTGTAAGAGGAGAAGTTGTGACTTTACCTATTTTAAGAGCTCATTAACCCTTCAAGTGGAAACAAATGCAGAAGCTGGGAGTTCTGTGTTCCACCTTCTTCAGCGTGGGAGTCTCCCAGAGCAGGAAAACATGGTCACTCTTCCAGAAGGTGAGGGTTACGGCAGTGTGTTTGAAACCTCCATGCCCTTCGAGTGGGCTCCCGTGACCCCTTGTACACCAGGTAGGACCGTCTCTGAGTCTCAGAGTGCGTCACGTCCAGTCTTGGAGTAAAGTGAGAAGAATGTTATTGACGGGGATTGGCACGTTCTTTGTCAGCGCTGTTCAGAATCTGTCAATAACTGAAATTAAAGGAAGGTTCTCCGACCTCTAATGATAACAGCGATGGCAGTTCACACAGGCATTGAGATTTATGATTTGAAAAGCAAGTCAATGTGTATCATCCCATTCAATTCTTACAACGACTTTGGGAAAATGAGAAACTGTGATTAAGGATACAACGTGACATGACATGTTTGAGGTCAAGTAGCTCTGGAAAGGGTAGAGACCCCGGAACCAGCTGTTCCACCCTTTTATCCTCTTTCCACTTTATGTCATTGATATGAATCACCTTTATTTATTTATTCTTGTTGTGGCAGATTAGTTTCAAAAATGGCCCCAATTCTTCACCTTCCTTGTATACTCATCCTTTATAATGTGACTTTGCAGCTCTTCCCATCAAGACCTGAACTCTATTTCCCCACGCTTGAGTTGGAGGCTGGCCTTGTGACTTGCGTTGGTCAGTAGAATGCAGTAGAAATGACAACATGCCATTTCCAAGCTTATACTTCAAGAGACACTACATGCACTTCTGCTGGCTCTGTTACCTCCACATGCATAAGAACCTCCCTGAGCTGGCATCCTGGAGGATGAGAGACAACATGGAAGAGAGCCCGGCTGTCCTAGCTGAGGTTATCCTAGACTAGTCTACCCTCAACATGTGAGAGAGCCAGCCAAGATCAGCAGAGCTGCCCACGCAAATTGCTGTTGATGGAAGATTCACGAATGAACCCAGCTGAGACCAGAAGAGTTGTCTAGCTGAGTCATATACATAAGAACAGCAATACATGTTCCCTGTTATATGCAGTCAGGATTTGGGGATGTTTTTAATTCAGCATGATTATGGCAATAGATAACTGATGTACCAGTCAAGGAAAAGTGCTGGGCCTGTACTATGTTCTAAGCTCTAAAAGTACGAGAGCAGTGAGTGAGACATGACCTTGGCACTCAAATTGTCATAGTCTGTCAGGGAAGATAAAGCATGAGCATTGATTGCAATAATGTAGGGTGGTGCACAGCATTCATTGCACGAGTACTTAAAGAATGCTCAGGGTATTTGGAGAAAGGAAAGATTTAATAGTCATTTTTATTTCACAAACAATCTAGTTATCTGCCAAATCACGCCATCCCCTAGTTGAATAAGATGTAAAATGACCCAAACGCATCCTACATTTTATAAAGATGTGGACAAATGCAGGTCTAGGTACAGTCAACTAATATTGTCCCTAAAAAATGCTATTTAAACCCCTTCGTGGTATAATAGAACACCTTGTAAATAATGTTCATTGTGAAGACAAGAAAGACAATACAATTTTAGTATTATCTCCTGCAGACCCTCTGAACCTTAGTGAAAAGATTTTTACTAACTTCAGCAAATGATCCTAGTGCTGATCTACAAATTTGAATTCTTGTTGAAACAAATCTCTTCTTTCCTATCTTAGCTGATTCTTGAATTAAGAATAAAAATAGATGTGGGCCGTTCCGGGCACTATTATGTAGTGATGACTTGTGCAGAGTTTAAAGCCAGCCTACTCCTGTTTGAAACCCTGATTCCCCCACTTTATATCTGTGTGGCTTTGTAAATTACTTAGTCTCTTTACGCCTCAGTTTTCTCATCTGTAAAATGGGGACAAATATGGATTTGTGAGAATTAAATAAGTGTAAGGCACTTAATTGAGGGGGGTCAATCAATTAGTTACTGGAATAATTAGTAAACTTTTAATGAATTTCATTGCTTATGAAGTTAACAAAGTGTTTTTTTATAGTATCTTCCTAATTTTTTATTTTCTTTTTAAAAGGGAAATATTTTAAGATTATCAAAGAGTATTAATTTCACAATGAAAATAAGTAGATGCATTCTTTTACTTTTATGTTTGTATAAAGAGACACATTTCCAAATGAAAATGTGGTCACCAAGGCAGGAAGAATCTTTATTATTATTATTATTATTATTATTATTCTATACCTTGTTTAGTATAGCTTCTTACTTTGGTTGAAATGCAAAATTTCATTTGTCCGTGTCTGTGTGAAATATTGGGTTTATTTATTTTAGAGTTTAGATCTATTACAAGACTTTAGAACTTACTAAAAATTGAGCCATTTAACAATAAATGAGATATGTGATGTACCCAGGATCCTGGAAAAGTGATAATATCCTCAAGTTTAAGGAATTTTACTCCCTTACTCCTGGACCCCAGTGCACATATAACCCCAAGTACAAATGGATGACAAGGAGAAAAGAAAAGGAGACTAAACCCCCTATCTAGAAAGTTCTGGCTAGACACTAATGTAAATCAGAAATATGTTTGCAGTGTTTATCACCTAGATATATTTTGGAAGGAAAGCAGCAGATAATAACATTATTTTCTTTTTCAGTGATGTAATAGGGTATCAAAATCTAGAGAGATTTTGTCTACTCTACATATCTTCCCCAAAGAGAAAAGCTACCATGGCGTAGGTAGCCAATAAGAAGTAACTAATATTATTAAGGAAATAGAGGGACATTTGGTGAGAGATGAATTTAATTAAAGGCGCATATTTAGCCTGGGGAACTAAGGAGTGAGGTATATAATTTAAGTTTTAACACTTATAAAGGTTACAAATTAGGGCAACTACTAAGTTAATACCAACTCTATTATAAATTAAGGCCAAGGCTTAAAGTTGAAGGCAGTTAGTAGAAGCAGAGCCTGTTAGTCTACGCAGCACATAGTTAATGTCTAGAACTTTATATGTCTTAACAATTTTTTTTTTTTTTTGCTCATCTGATAAGCACCTCAGGGACAGGAAACTTGTCTTATGCATGTCTGAACTTCCCACATGCTTTTTCCCTAGCATCATACACCAACATATACTCATTCTATAATAATCAACCAAATAATTAACAACCACACACACACACACACACACACACACACACACACACACACACAAGAGTTGACATCAGAGAAAGAGAGAAAATGATGAGTTAAGTAGATATTGGTCGGAGCCCATGTATGAGTCAAGATGGGCTAGATGGTGGCTGAAAACTATCCAAATCACAGTGGTTTACAACCACAGAGGTCGAATTCATCCCCAGATTTCTCGCCAGGTCTGCGCCCATCTGCTGAGTAAGCAGTCTCTCCAAGACACCGCCAGTCTCATGTCAGGAGGGAAAACGAAGGCTTGGGACACGTGATGGTGAGGCACAGGGGCGCACGGGGAATAGTCTGGACAATAATTGAGTGTAAGCAGCCAATAAGACAATTCCGATTCCTAACTCAGCAATGGTAAACATGCTTTCTGCACATTTCAGGAGAGGGCCCGTTTCGATTAGCATGCCCGGGTTCCGCCGTTCTGATCATTTTTAAAGAATTGCTTAAAGGAAGAAATGCTTTTCACATTTTAGGACCAAACCAGGGCGTGGCAAATAAAAACAATTTCTTAATTCATTTACACACTGTGGGAGGGAACGTCAACATAAAATTGCATCTTCTCAGTCTTCCCCTTCTAGGTTCCTTTCTCCATCATTTACGCAAGGTCCTAACTAACTGACACTAAATAACAACACTAACTGACACTAAATAACAACACAATGTCACCACCAAATACGACCTGATCTGTACTGAATGCTTGGTATGTGCCAACAGTTTTTCTAAGTGCTTCATAGGCATTAGCCAATTTAATCCTCACAACAACCCTTTTAGGTAAGAAATGCTATTTTCACCATTTCACAACAACTGTATGAAAAAAAGTAACGTTATTTATCCCCATTTTTCAGGTGAGAAAACAAAGGCACAGGCAAGTTAGGCTGCTTTCTCAAGGACATGTAACCAGGAAGTGGCTGAGTGGACGTTCAAACGCAGGGAGTGTGTCCCCAAAATTCATGTTCATCGCTCCTATTCTAGACTGCCTTGCCCCAGATGTAAACGGGATGGGTGTTTTTGTCTATTTTACTCGCTAAAATGATGCCTGGCACATAGGATGCGCTCGGTAAACACCCACTAAGGTAGAGAAAGCTCAGCCTCCAGAGCGTGAAGTGATGGAGGTGTTTTCAAGCGTCTCCCCTTACCCTCACCCCCATGCCCCGGCCTCCACTTTCTCATCATGCCCCCTTTCTGAGATTTTCCTGCCAAAGCCACACACGGGGGAAGAAAGAGATCCACTTTTCGTTGTAACAGTTTCACAATGAACTGTTTCGTAGATGATCAACTCATTATGTCCTGCTGCTTCTCCCTTCTTAAATAGTTTCCCCAGCATCACACATGGTCCGTACCGGTCGTCTACTCAAAATAAGGAGAGAAACTTCCTAAATCCCCCCATTTATGGCAGTCCTGGAATCGGCTGTCCCAGAACAGACGAGGGAGAGAGTCCTATACTCAGGTGTGGAGCCTGGCCGCTGGAAGGGGCCCCCAGCACCGTGAAGAAAGGCAGGAGCCAGAGGCAGCCCCGTCTCCGGCTGTTTTGTTGTTGGAGAGTTTGCCGCCTGCCCGTGGTGGCCGGTAATTGCTGGGTTTATTGTGTGGCCTTTGGTGTCTCAGGTGAATTTCCTAAACCAGCATAAAAAGAAAATGATAAAGGCGAGTGCATGGAGGCGTTTATGTTTTCATCTCCGGCCAATTGCTTGAGACCTAAAACAAAAGTTAGTGCAGATGGAAGGGTGCGCGGTTATGACGCGGACGACAATGGAAACCCAAACCTCACCTTGCAGAATGTGCCGGCTCCCAGCTGTCGTCCACGTCCGTTTAGTGTGGCTGCCACCTAGCAATTAGCACGGCCGGGTTCTCCTTTGGAAAAGGAGCAGAGAAGAACAATACCACAGTGAGTCCTCCTGGACAAGAAAGCAGGTGAGTCCAGCATGGAAAAAACAAGGTAAATGATCCGTTTC
Organism: Eidolon dupreanum; assembly: GCA_028627145.1. NCBI lineage: Eukaryota > Metazoa > Chordata > Mammalia > Chiroptera > Pteropodidae > Eidolon > Eidolon dupreanum. The sequence goes on from CM053507.1 coordinate 4,229,653, forward strand.
GCCATTGTTTCTTACTGTTGGAAAAACCGCTAGCAAGGTGAGCCTCGTATTAAACCCCTCCAGGGCCTTGAAAGGGCTGCAAGAAAAAAGGAAAACAAAAAACAAAAAGCACGCCAGCCTGCAGTGATTGAAGGCCATCGGCGTACCCTATCATCTTCTCCTGTGTGCTTAAAATTACCCCAAAGCTTCCTGCTTCTTAGGTGACATGTGTATTTATGCACATCTCACATCTTGGCCATCAACTAGGACTGTGGACAAAATACAGGACACCTAGTTAAATCTGAATTTTAGTTCAACAGTGACTAATTCTGTAAGTATCTCCCATACAACATTTGGGATATACTGAAAACTCATTTTTTTTCCCCCGCTAAAATTCAAAATCAACAGTGCATTCTTTCATTTTGTTTTGTTTTGCTAAATCTGGCATCCCTGCCCCATTGCGTCACGGGAGTTTGTCCTTGGTAGAGATCAATTTGAACTTGACAGTAAGTGATAGGCCAACAATATGTTCCTCTATTAGGTGAGGGCTTGAAATACAGTGAAATCGCCAAATTGTTCCAAATGTCCACTGTCATAGAGAGGGTGAGCTCAAGCTCATTTATTCATTGGATGAGTGATAGACATAATGATGGAAATCTTGAAGTTAATCTTGATGTGGATTTTACTAAGTAAAAGGCTATGAACCTAAAAGAACTCGTCACCTCCTTCTCACCACCTTAATAGCCAAGTCCTAGGTAGTCCAGGGACAGGACTGTCCTAGAAACAGCACAGAACAGGGGCATAATTGTCAACACAGAGTCATACCTCCATCTCCTATTTGGAATTTCCACTGGCATCTCAGAAAAGAGAGCACTGGGAGCCACGCCATTCCAAAAGGGATAAACAATTTAATCAGCATGATTTCATGGTTTTATCTGATTGACCTGAGCACTAGAAGCCTGGAAGGCTGTTGGTGAACACTTGAGGAGATCCAAGGAAAAGATAGATAGGATTAAACACGAGTGACAGCATACTTATGGTTCAGGCATCAAACAAGATAATCTTTGCATATTAAGATGCTACAGAAAAAAGGATTAATCATCTGACTTATCATTAAATCAATTATCTTCTCTAAGTCTGCCCTTTGTGTGGTCGATGAGCTATAAGATCATGGAAAACCGAAAGACAATATGTTTAGGCTTGCTCACACTTTGGCGCCAAGCGAGGGCAGGTCATAAAGTAAAATCAATATCCTGATCTGTGTGTGTGTGTGTGTGTGTGTGTGTGTGTGTGTGTGTGTGTCTGAGTGCATGGATGTACATAGTTTTTGAAGTGAAATTTAATACAAGCTAATTCTTGTGCTGGAAAAAAAAATCTTAAGTTTAATTTTTCACAACATATCAAGATACAACTCTAGATTCTTCTGAAGCAAAAGTTATAGACTATCATGTAAAGTGAGGCCAGACTCGGAAACTTTCTGCAGAATCATTTATCTGGACGGCTTTCTGATTGCTCCCAATTATCACAAAAAATATTTGAAACATACCCTCAGAATCTAGCTGTTTTGAGGAATGCAGCAACAAAGCGTACTGAAGTCTTTTATGCAATTTCTCTCTGTTTTATCACAGTAGATTCTGGAAATGTTTTTTGAATTGAATCGAAACAGAAAAAAACCCCACATAATCAACTTAGATATATTTGGACAAACATATATACCTAACAATTAATTTCATATTAACTTTCTAGTCAAGCAAAGGAGGAGCTGCTTGTCTGCATACTAGTGAAACTGGTTGTCACTCTTCTGTTTAGTCTGAAGAGCCATGGTGAAGAAACAGGTCTCAGGTGACTCTTTCTTGTCAAATCGGTTGACCTTTCGATCGTCTTCATTTCTGTCTCTCTTTTCAGTGACTGTTTCTCTCCCATCCCTTGAAACTTCTTTCTCCCTTGGCTTGTACCTTGCTTCCGTTTTCTTTATCTTGCTTCTCTTGGCACCCTGCCTCTGACGTCTGTCACTTTTCACTCCCCTCTTATGCATTCCTCTTCTTCGGCTTTCTACTCCCTTTCACTTTGTAAATGAACTGATTCAGCCTCTTTGCCTCAGCCTGAAGCTCAGCATTGCTGCTTTCTGCATCTCTAACTCTTCCCCAATGAAAACTATGGTCAGGATAATGCGGTGTTTCAAACCACCCCTTTCTGGCTTCAAGCACCATTTCTTAGTGCTCACATCTCCTGGGGAGACTGGGCAGTTCTGCTGGTCATGGCTGGGTTTAGCTGGGGAGTTCTTTTGGGTTAGGCTGGAGCTCAGCTGAGTGGCGGGCGGTCGGCTGGCTCCTGGCTGATCTAGGATGACCTCCACTAGGAGTATTATCTCTTCCAGGTGTTTCACCTTCCAGTACTCCAACCCAGGCACATGCAAATGAGCAAGCACTTTTCCAAGCCTCTGCTTCCATCAAATTTGTTACTGTCCCATTGGCCAAAGCAATTCATGAAGGCGACCTCAGGGTCAGAGTGGGAGGTGACCACAGTTTAAGAGTAAAGGTTATGACTACAGGAAGTATGAAAAGCTGAGGCTGTTAATGCAATCAGCCCATCACAATTTCATTCCCCTCCATCCCCACTGCCCAGATCCTTAGTCGAAGTGCTTGTTACCCCATAGCCAAAGTATTGCAGCTTCTGATTCCCCAGCTGCTTATCTTAAAAAAAGCATCATCTATCCATCTGCCTACCCGACCATCCATTAATTCATTCATTCAACAAAAAGTTCTATATACCGAGCGCAGTGATAGATGCTGGAGATATAATAATAAACAAAAATAGCCAAGAACCCCAGATTAATGGAATAATCCTAGGTGCTACTTCCAGAGCCATTTTCCAAAAGCTCCAATTTTATCCCATCGTATTCCTGCTCCAAAGCTTTGATGGCACCCACTGTGCACAGAGCTGAAGCAAATGCCTCAGATGGCCTTGGAGGTTCTCCTTGACTTGGCCCAAACTTTTTCTTCCTCAATGGGTTTTGCTCAGGTCTCCTTGTCAGTTCTTCTCTCTCCTCCAGGCTGGGTTCCCCACTATCTTCCAAGCAGGCTGAGTTTTGCTCTGATCTGCCTTTGGTTTCAGGTTCTGCCCTATCTTTGTAGGTCTCCCTGCCCTTTTATCCATCAAAAATGTACATGTCTAATGCCTTCAAAACAAAATAGGTCTCTATCAAGGTCCAGCTCAGGACTCCACTATTCCATGGCCACAGGCTTTCGGTGACAAAGTTTCTTCCTGATTCAGACACCATCCTCTGGCCAGCCTATGGTCTCTGTTCAGATTTGTCAGCCATGCCTAGGGTCAGGACTGGGGTGAGGCAAGTGAGGCAGTTAAGGTGTGGCATTTAAGGAAGCACTCACTCTTAGGGTGGTGCAAATTCAGGGCTGGCACTGAGAGTCGGTGCTGCCTTAAATTTTGCATCCCAGGAGGCTCAGTCACCTCTTCTCACTCTCACCCCGGGCCATACCCTTCATTTCGGCATCTGCTCTCCATTTTGTATGTGATCGATCATAAGATCATGAACCTTCTTCTGAGCAAGACTGGTCTACCTAGCCCAAGATTAGAAAATAAATACTCAGTAAAGTAACTGGGTACTCAATAAATACTCAGGGAAATAACTACAGTTGCACAGAAAGTGGGGTGTTCCCGATGCTTGGTACAGCCTAAGGAAAAGATCAGAAGAGACAAAAATGAAGAGGTAAAGCGGGAATTAAACAATTCTGCTAACGATTAGGACAGGGGCATGCATGTTGTGGTGACAGAAGAATGAGAAGGAAATGGCAGTGCCTCGACATGGAGCATCCTTGGCATACGCCCTGCTCACAGGATGCAGGGGAGGGTAACGATCGTGAGCCTGACTAGGAAGCTGGAGAGACCCAAACGTAAATCCGTACAGATGGGGAGCTGGAAGTTTGACCTTCGTCTCTGAGTGAGGGGGACGCTAAATACATGCGTGAATACATAAGTGGCTATGGCCGCATCGGGGGCGTGACGAGAAAGGAGGCCCGCAGAACGTGGAAAGGCTGAGATTTTAAGCGGTGGATTCCTATTTAAAGACAAAGGCATGGCAGGAAGAGGTTAAAGGTCACCTGCAAAATTCGGTCAGGTGTGTGTTTCCTGAACATCTTTTCATCGACAATGCTATTAATCTAGACAGGACAAACATTATTCTCAAGGAGATCAGAAAGTTTTTAAGAGTCCCAGATGATTTGGGTGTAATTTCAGGCCTTTTGGCATTCATGAGGCGGATTTGCTGAAACCCCCTGCCATCTTTTGAACAACCACTCAGAGTCTGAGTAAGGTCTCCAGCCTCTGTTCACACCAGGAGGCCCATGGACACAAACCCCAATATCCTTGACTCTCCCTTTTCAATATACATTGGAGAGTTATAAACAAGCAACGGTAAAATCTGAAAAAAAGCACAGGGAAACAAACTAAGAACAATGCCCCGTAACACTCAAAGGCCATCAGAACTCTGAGGTGTCTTGCAAGCAAACATCGTCATCTTCTGATGATGAAAATGCAGGTGAACTCTCTTCCTTGTTACCTCCCAGGAATCTTTAGTTCCACTAAAGCCTGCCATTCCTCCAAATATCCTTCTCCTGGAAGGAGTATTATCTCAGATAGAAGCCCTTTGTGGCAAAGCAGATCCGTCTTCTCGCTCTCCTCCCAGAAGTCCAGCCCGTTTCTGAACTGGCAAGGGGAAGGAAAGGGAATTTAAAGAGGAGGAAATTTAAATATGCACCGCATGATTTCAAGTATGATATTTTGTTTTCTCAGTAGAGTTGATGTTTTTTAATTCTGACACTTTGAGGTTCTGGAAGAATGTGCAACCTGCCTCAGTAGGGCTGAATGATATGCTTCCAAAAGAACATTTAATTCAAAAATTAAGTGATGAACACTCAGGATTTCTTCAGTGTTGATTGATTGCAGAGGGCATTTTCAACTCATTCTTACCCAGACCTCTAATTTTGGGTCCTGATGCCACATGTTCATGATCCCTGGCAGGCTCAGGTATTAAAATTCACATATTGCATGTTTCCATATTGAAACACCAACCACGGGTCTCTTTTCGATTCCATTCAAAACCACTTTGCATAGTCCAAAAAGTACTGATCCTTGAGCACCCCGGTGAAAAAGGTAAGCATTATGTTTCGATTTGTAAGGAGTCACGTGGATGTTGGTTCATTTGCCTACCACCAGGAAAATGAGTAACAATGACAATGAAAGTCCAAAGTTCCTGGAGCCAGGTACTTTGATCAGACTGGAGACGCTCACTATTTGCCACATAAACTGAATTTCTGAATCTTACACTATCTAACCAATGCAAATTCTGGCTTCTCCAGCTCAGAGTCAATTTAGTCTCATTTTCCTTCGCTTTCCCTGCCTGGATCTCATGCTAAAATTAGCCTCGAGGTTGGAAGACCGGGCTGGAAAGTTCAGTACCACCCCGAAACGTTTTCCATCATTTGACCAAACCTCGGATGCTGAACGTTTCTAACATTCAAAGGGGGTTTGTTTAAGTTTTCCAGTTTTATCCTCCTGGTGTCAAATGGCATCAGAAGCAGAAGAGCCAATGTTCTGTAAGGAGAAGCTATTTCAAACAAGATTGCTGGCCCACGGCAGGCCTGAAGGAATCCAGATGCAGCAGAACCGCTGGGTGCCTGTGTAGGCCAGGCCTCTGGACTTTGCAAGGGTCGGCTGCTGCAAGTGGGTACGAGGTAAGGCCGGGTCCCTTCTTTTGGAACCAAGCACAGGGCATGACATCCGCAAGGCCGTGGCTGGAGGCCAGGGGCAGGTAGCCTACAGGGAGATCAGCCCATGGCAGAACTACTGAAATGCTGCCCCAGGAACACGTACTGTGCGTCTGGAAGAACTCACAGGATTAATGCGTTTCCAAATTGCAAACTAGGTGAAAATTGAGAATCCGACGCCCCTGGAGGGAAAAAAAAAAAAAAAAAAAGCCTTCTGTTTATGTATGTGTGGCCACCAGCTTGGTAGATGGAACACACAGGAGACTCCCGATGTTGTGTGTCAAACCTCAGACTCGAAACTTGACCCAGACCCAGCACCTGTGATGAGAAGTCAGAGTGATAACTCAAGAAAGCTCTGTTTTGGAGGACAATAGTCAGGCCTCTCGTGGGTTTCTGCCTTCTAGAAAAATCCAGGGCTTATGAAATTATGCTGAGGCAACAAGATAGAAAAGTTAAACCTTTCAGGAAGCTCTAAGGAAGAAAGTGATCTCGAAGAAAATAGAAAATTATCATATTATGTCTTTACCCAAGCTTCTCAAACTTCCAGGTGTGTAGGAATCAGAGATCGTGTGGAAATACAGACCCTAACTCAGGTCTCGGTGGAGACCATGATTCTGGTCCCTAACAAGATCCCAAGTGATGTCCACGCTGCTGACCCACTGGCCATCATTTGAGTAGCGAAGCAATTTAAACTCTTATATTTGAAATGGTGATCGTCAACCAGCTTTTCAGATCGTTAGACAGCTTTCATTTGATGAGTTGCCTTTTTCTTTCTTTCTTTCTTTCTTTCTTTCTTTCTTTCTTTCTTTCTTTCTTTCTTTCTTTCTTTCTTTCTTTTTTTAATTCTATTTCCCCACAGAGAAGTACATCTTCACCAAGGGAAAGTGAAGAAAGAAAATGCCGACACTCTTGTCTGGCTATAAAATAAAGTCTTGGGCTGACATAAGTTCGAATTGTGCTCCTACCTGGAAAAGAGACTGGTGCCTGAGATACACGTGCCCTCCGTGGATACTGGCATGAGGGCCCAAGAAGCGAGGCCTTCGGTGGCCTGCAGAGCTCCTGTTACTTCAAACCATTGGGTTTGCCAAGATCAGGTTCTAGTCATTCCATCAAGCTCTGACGTCCATGTCTCAGTTTAAAAATCAACACGGAGGCCATTGTCAACACGATGCAGAGGTTTCTAGATAGTACGTCTGTGGGAACACACAGATTTAGAGAGTAATGAAAATGTGTACTACGGAGGAGAAAGAACTCAGCAACACTGTCCTCCTGGGATTTTAGACTACATCCGGGTTTTGGGGAGCCCTCCCTGGGGTCCATCTTCCGGCCAGAGAATCTGCTTTACAATAAGCACTTTCAGAGACAGTGATTGTGTAATGATGACACCTGACAGAGATTGTTTTCACTGCATTAATTAAAGTTATGCAACTATGCGTCTTTCCACCTTTGCTGGTATTTTTATAGAGCCATTAAAAAATGACACCTGAGCCTACCTCCGATCCCCCCAACAGTGACACGTAGAAGCTGTAGCCAATCTGAGAGAGGACGAAAATTGCCATCCAATTGCTTGGCAAAGCCACAGTCGGCTGCAGCCGCCTGGGTACAATTCCCAAAGCAGCAGCCCAGGGTCTGAGTCATTCACAGGAAGTAGGACAGAGGGTGTGGGTCACTACACAAGCTTAAAGAATCCGAAACACCCTCAGCTATGATTGGGCTGAGTATTCCCCTAGGTGGCTTATTGGTGCCATACATGTCTTTTTGTCCTGAGCGCCTAAGGAAGGGGTAAGGCCAAGTTCACCAGCGACCGGCTCAGTCTTTACTTATTGTCATGACTTGGAAGATGCCCAGAAAGGCCCCAACTGTCGCCTCACACTGAGCTGTGAATTCTGCGGTGGCTCTTGTGGCAGATAGCCCTGGGGAAGGCAGCCCAGCCAGCGTGCAGGCCTTGGTACTCTGCCCCCTGGTGACCCGTCAAAACCCCAGCCCCGAAGAATACAAACGATTACAGCATAAGGTGAGGCCTCAGCAAACCCCAGTCTTACTCACAATCGTCTTTAAACTTGACCTGTCTTAGGAAGACTCCACTGGGAAAGAGAATATGTTCGGCTCTGGCTAGGCCCACAGAGAAAAGCCGAGAAGCTGGACATTTAGCTGACACATCCAAACCCTCCCCACAAGCATCTGGACACCTCAGGCTGAAAGCATCTGGGAGTTTTGAAAATGAAACATCGAAAGGATTTATCTGCATCGCCACTTGAATTTCCAAGTTATTATTAAGTCTGAGCCAACTGTAAGGTGGCAGCTTCAGGTTACAGCATTCAGCTCTCAGGACCTTCCAGGGAATAGCAAATGTAGGAGAGAAGAAGGGACCTACCGTGGGGTTGAACCCAGACTTGGCTCCCTCGGGAAGCCCAGGACCGTAACGTGAAGTATTTTAACAAGGGGTTTGCATTGAGGATAATACGAAACATGCATGATGTTTGGATATTGACAAACTTCATAAAAATGAATACAAGCGTTATCATTCTTGTAAGTATTAATAAGGTCAACATTTGGCAAGCTAACTTTGTACAAGTCCGGGAGAAAGCAGACTCTTGAGTTTCAATTCCTGCTTTAGTCAAAACAGGAGTAAGTAAAAATCATGTTTATTCTTCTAAAGGAGTTGTGCCGTTTGACCTTGAACATGGTGCCAGTGTGGGCATGGGCAAAGTGGAGAGGATGAGGGGACAAACTAAGGATTATTCTGGCAATACGAACTTTCCACAGTGCCTTCGCTGGTCATCAGAGACAAGCTTGCGATCGGGGCTGGCGTTTTAGACTGCCACATGGGTTTTCTCGAGCATGTACGCTGAAACTTACCGTGTCTGGAGAGCTGTGGAAGATGGTACAGCAAAATAAAGTGATTGATTAGCAAAGGAGAGTCTTACTTTATCTTGGAACTTTAACAGGAGCGATATTTTATTCGTTAGCAGGTAGAACCAACTGGCAGGAAAAAGGAAGACGTGCACCCAGAATGGCTTGTCCACGTGCAAGAGCCTCCTATTTTCTAGCATCTCCAAACAGGCATGTCTCCTCCCTAAAGCAGAGGAGATACGACATGATGTCCTGCAGTCAGGCCCGCGAGAAGGCGCTCACCCTGGATCCTCCATCCGCGGCACATTCGTCATCGTAACCTCCATCCACTGTGCATTCGTCATTGTAACGCACTCAGGGTTTGGTTACGATGGTGCAGGGCTGAGTTTTACCTACAGGTGTGGATTAGCCTATTGATTCAAATTGATCTAGAGAAAGGCAGGGCAGTGAACTTTCACAGGTGAAAACAAGTCCATGGTTGCAAGGTAGCCAGCCACCGCTTCCACCGAAAATACCAAATCTCTTTTCTTTATTTTCCTTTGGCTTCCTAATGCGTGTGTGTGTGTGTGTGTGTGTGTGTGTGTGTGGTGTGTGTATGTGTGTGTGTGTGTGTGTGTGTGTGTGTGTGTGTGAGAGAGAGAGAGAGAGAGAGAGAGAGAGCACGCTATGATTTTATCTCTTTACTACAAAGACATCCATTTAGGAAAAATAAAACCATATATTTTGGTTTTATTAAAATAGACCTTTCATCACAGAATTAAAATGCTGTTCTTCTTCAGGCTTTAAAATATAAGTTGCTAGCCCGTTTCAGGGGTCAGACTCCCATCCAAATGTTTCCTTTTCTTTCTTTTCTTCCTTTTGTAGTTTCACTTACGTTGTGACCATCTTTACCAAGAGCTGAATTCTCCAGAGCTGATGCCCAGCGCCTCAAAAGATGGGATCCACAGCCCGTCTGAGCAGCAGCCTGATGCCAGGGTAGAATTACTATTGAATAAGCAGCAATGAAATCTTAATCAAAATAATCGGTAGTTCCAAAAACCACAAATAACAACAGCAGGACCCGAGTCGTACTAAATCAGCAAAGACCACTGGTATGAGACTGAGTCACTTTTTTCTACAGTGGCTCTCTTGCAATGTCTACTGGGCTATTTTCTTGCACAGCCTGGGGGAGGCAGGTGGAGGGAAGAAGGGCATTGCTCAGAAAGTAAAAAAAAAAAAAAAAAAAAAAAAAAAAATCGACATCATGGAAGTCACATGATTGGCAAGAACCAATTAAGAGGAGTTGTGGAAAGGGGAACAGTTAAATTTGTAATTTGGGTTGTGTGAAAACTTCTTTGGGCCTCATAAACAACCACAGAACCACAAGTTGGGGAGGCTGTCAGTGTCAGGAGCCTAAGCTCGACACAGTGGTCAGCAGCAGGACGAATCACACTGGCTGCAAACCACAGGGTTTCACAGAGTGGTGAACATCATCAACCCGCAGCCAAGACACCGCTTTTTTTTTTTTTTTTATCTTTAACAATTTGAATATTTGTTTTCGCAAAGGTACATTTTTCAGAGGGCTCAGGGAGCCCCAGAGGTACCAAAGGCGGGGGAGGGGGGAAGAGTGGTCGGGAACCATGGCTGAGGGTGAGGTTAAAACAGTGACCTTTCTTGGTTTTCATTCCTAAGGTAAAAGAAATCATCGAATCCCCTGCCTTCAGAAGAGGGTGCATTTTTCAGGAGGAAGCGATGGCTTCAGACAGCATATTTGAGTCATTTCCTTCATACCCACAGTGCTTCATGAGAGGTGAGTACATGCTGGTCTTTTAATATCTACTTTAGCTCGGCTTTGCAGATAATGAAATGGCAGCCTGTTGTATGTACCTCGGTGCAGATGGACCCGGCCGATCCCCCC
>CM053507.1:4240664-4245664 GCA_028627145.1 Eidolon dupreanum
TGTCACCAGGCAATCGATCCGGAGCCTTCTCTGAGCCCGGCGAGCGAGAGTCTGCAAGGCTGGCATGCAAAACGCGTGTGGTCTACCACAGAGACTGCCGTCTGTTTCCCACCACACCGCGCCGAGCTCTCGCTTCGCTCGCTGGGGCCAGAAGACGAGTCGGGACGAAAATTCCCTGGAATTGTCACGACCTGCTCACAGAACCCCGACTCGGGTCCCGCCGCGAGCTGCAGCATGTCGCCCCAAGGAGCTGCAGTGGGCGTGGAGGGGGGAAAAGCGGGGGCACAGACGTAGTTTTGCAAAATGCCTCAGGTAGCCTTGCTCTTAGAAGTGGCTTAGTGGTCTGTGCGAAGCCTGAATGCTAATATGCCTCGGAGTTCCTAGAACCACAGGTAGAAATCTCAGCGAGGCTGACGCTTCATGCTGCCCTCAGAGGCACCTTTCAAAGGGAATCACAGAAGACGCAGGTACGCGGCCGGGAGTGTGAAGCTTGCCACTGTTTCCAGAAAAATATTTGTGAAGAGGCTCCTTCTGGCTCGACTGAATATTTAAGGTCACAGAAAGGCGTAGAGTAATCCAGGTATCGGACACAGTGTGAAATCTATATTATTTTTTGAGGGGGCCGCCATAAAAAAGTCCCACAGTCTGGGTGGCTTGGATGACAGAAAGGTATTGTCTCATTATTATGGAGGCTGGAAGTATCGAGAGTCCTTTGCAACTTTATTGTATCGAAGGCTTCAAGGTGTCAGAAGCGTTGGCTTCTTCCGAGACCTCTCTCCTTGGCTTGAAGGTGGCAGTCTCCTCCCTGTGTCACCGCCTGGTCTTCCCTCTGTGCATTTCTGTGTCCCAATCTCTTCTTATAAGGCCACTGGTCATCTTGTGTTACAACCCACCCTAATCACCTCATTTAGACTTAATTACCTCTGTAATGACCCAATCTCTACATGTGGTCACATTCTGAAGTCCTAGAATTTAGGACTTCAAGGTATAAATTTAGGGACAAACACAATCAATCCATAGCAGGGTGTCTTAGCAAATCCGACTCCCCCTGTCCCACAAGGAAATTCTACTTTTCCTAGGTGGTCTGCTGGGTGTGGGAGAATCAGACCCTAATACCCCCTGTGTGAAATGGAGCCTTGCATTCTTAAACCGCCCACACATTTTGAAACTGAGAAGAAAAAAAAAAGGTGTTAAAAATCCATCTCAACTCATAATTATACCCTTTGCCATTTAGTCCCTTCACACGCTAAGAACACTTTGAAAATGACAAAGCCGTTTGGAAATGTTTAAGTTTTAAAAGAGCAAAAAGCAGCTCCCAAAAGAAGTCACTGCCTTGGCTTTGCTTCCTCCAGCGGGAGTGTCCCTGTCATTCAGAACCCTCCCTTAGAAGCACTCTGCCAAAGCAGGTGGAAAGCTGTCCACAGGAGCCACATGCCTGCCCACACACCAAGAGCAGGCACCACAAGCAGCCGGTAGCTGAAGCATCATCAGAAGTAGCAGCTGACCCAGGATCTAAACGGCAAGAAGCTGTTAAATGGTTTCAGAAGCAAATTAGCAGCCAGGAGATTCTTCTGTTCTCTTGAAATACATTTGAAATTTGTCCTCAGGCAAGACCTGCCCCTTTGCTGGGGCTGAGGAGGGCTCCAGGGTCACCACACACAGAAACTTTCACAGAGAAGCCAGGGACGGGTGAGTGTCAGTCCAGAGGAAAGAGCCCAAGAGTGAATGAGAGCCGTGACTACTAGCAGCGGCAAGGCCGGGGGTCTACCAGGGGGCACACGCAGATAGCACAGGGAGACCTTCCCTTTCCTATCCCTTTTTCCGGCTTTTGTCAAACAGCGTAAAGTAACTCTCCTCGTGGGCCTCAGTCTTCGTCTCGGTCTCCTCGTCTATAAAACAAGGAGAGCGGTAGGACCTGTCTTTAAAGTAGCCGCGTGGATAGATTAAATAGCTTGTGTGACGTGGCTCACACAGTGGTAAAAATGGCACGGTAAATATTCGCTATGGCTACTGATGTTCAGTTATTTAAGAGGTCACTTGGTCAAACTCTGTCCACTCTAGGCAAGGTGTTGCAATGCCCTGGAGGACGCTGAAGGAGGGTCCTGAAGGAGAGTGACATAAGGGTTGGGGAAGGAGATGGCGTGCAGGTTAGAAACCAGGAGGAGAGGAAAGGGTGGCCCAGGCGGAGGTGGGGGACACTTGGACGAAGGCAGAGGGCAGGAACCCCAGCGGGCATGGGAGGTGGTCAGTAAAGCAGCCCACCTGATGAATATGTAAAGTAGATCGGCTTCTTCAACCTTGTGTCATCCTTCCCCTCCTTATAAGTGTCCACAACGAAGACAGTAAAAGAGAGAGGGCTCTTTATGTAACTGGATGGGTTCAGCTTTAAAATATCGAGGCCTAACTGGGGCATGTTGTACAGAAATGGATGTTTCTCTTCGTTGGGAGTCCACGTGGAGCTGTGAGCATTTTGCTGAAGGCCCTTCTTAATGAAAAAGCCATTCTGCCCCTTGAGCCATGCACAGGTTCTCTGGGCTCCAGGGGACGACAACTCACTTTTGTGCACTTCAGTGACATTTTGATCACATACTTTGTCGAGCCCAGAAATGCTGGCAGCCTAGGCTGCTTGCCCCATTGGGGGTGGGAGCGAGGCCTGCACAGGAAACTCAAACAAATTTCTCAGCTTCTCAGGTAACTTCCTAGTGACCTAGATGAGTCATTCAATGTCTCTTTGCCTCATCCGCGTCGTGTAAAAGGGGCTCAGAACGTTCTAGGGGAGCTTGCCTCCAGATTTCAAAGTTCCTCTCAGAACACCTCAGAGAGAGGTGTCATAAAACACATCACACATTTCCTCAGTTTAACGACATGAAGTGGCAATTTTTTTATTATTTAATTTTCTGATAGGAAGTAGTGACCCTCCCGTTTCACGCATGCGTGCCAAGCATTTTCCCGCATCGTCTCAAAAAATGTTCTCCAACTCCCACTCCTCAGAGAACTCTCCCGAAGCCGCTCTGCTGCCTAAACAGATGTTTAAATCTGCGAAAACACTTTTCCCACAACTCTTTCTTCCTCCGCTCTCCTGTCACCTTCTCCTGGGTGCCATCAATCACCTACGCTAGCCTTTGGACTGAGTAAAATAAGCCTCAAGTGATGTGTCATTCTTGCCTATTTTCCCCTGGGGGGGGGGGGGAATGATAACTGTGATGCCCCAGGGTGCTAGAAAGGGAGCATTTCTTTCAAGAGTTTTGCAGACCTGTCAACGTAATCAGGGAGTGCTTTAAGAAGCCTTCAGGGGATTCCTGAACACTAAACAGAGTCCGAAACCTCATGATGTCACCTTTCACGTGCTGGAAAAGTGTGCTTGGAGCCTCTCCCGGTTTGTACAGACTTCCGTCTTTGCTGGAGAGATGCCTCTCATACTCCATTGGCTTTCGGATTCTCTCTCTCCCTTTCTCTCTCCCTCTCTCCTGATAACACCGAAGGATGCCAGAGAAGGGAAAGAAGCAGCTAAGTTGCAGAAATAAGCCATGTATCCAAAAGACGATTGAAACGATGCCTTTTACGTCAGCGACAGGAGTGTAAAGCTGTTACTAGCGTTTAATCAGTGAGAATTACGTTCGGCTGCAGACCACACAGAAAAGGAAAGTCAAACCACTGTGGCTTAAGCAGCTGGGCATGGGTCTGTCTCAGGTGACTTAAGCAGCTGGGCATGGGTCTGTCTCAGGTGACAGGCGGTTCAGGAGAAAGTAGCCCCGGGCCGGTATGGTGGGGTCAGGATGTCACTGTGTTTTGGTTCCACCACGCTGCACTTGTGGTGAGCTGGGCCACACCTCAGATCTGTCCAGGCAGGAAGGAGATGGGAGGCCACCAACCCTTCTCCTGTGGGGCTCCGTCTTTCTACTCAGGAGAAGAATCCCTTCTCTGCAAGCTTCTCCTTACATATTTCGTAGGCCGGACCTGGCTGGAAGGTGCCTAGGACAATGGAGTCGTCACTTTCCAGCCCTTCCTTAGAGCAGAGGAAAGCAGAGAGGAAAATGATTGGGACGAATGTCATGCAGCCCAGTGAGCCACCCGCCGTGACAGCAAAGGCTGTTTCGAGGCCGACCGTGCTTTCCCGGGAATATTGCGTCTCAGTTGTTTTCCGTGTCAGCAGCTCTTTAAAAACACATACAGAGAAAGTCTGAGTTCTTCCTTCGGTCCTTCTGGGAAGTTGCCAATGGATGCTAGAGGGTGGGAGAGGGGATATTTATTCTTGATTTACCGAAAGTGAACAAGGCAGAGAATTTGGATAGGGTGGAGCAGGGAGCTGGTTAAATGGGAGTCAAGGTCACACCTGCTTTCAGTGTCGAAGCCCAGAATCGCATTGGACTCTCCCGTAGTGTGAGAACAGGGAGGCACACAGCCTCGCACTCGAGAGTGTAAGGGCACCACACCTGGCGGTGGGCGCCGTCTCCATCAGTGCCTTGAACCTGTGTCTTTTTCTCGCTCCCCCACCCTTTTGAATTCCCAACACCTCTTGGCCCAACACCTTACATTTTTTTTTTTAAAGAGAATTCTTTCCTACAGAATTTCTTAAGGGAAACTTTTTTTTTTAACCTAAAGATGTCTTTATCTTTGATAGGAATATGACAACCAGATAATAAGCCTCTATCTAGGAGATAGAAACACGTATTCACACCTGTGTTTCCGCAAGTTACAGATTACTTTTGCTTTGTAATTACCGGCCCTGTCTACTTCCTGAGTCTGAATGTCAATCTATCTTCCTGCAAGTCAATGCCTCATTAAAGAAAAAATAAAAAAGATTCTGTTTTTTTTCCTGAAATAAGAAATAATGTAAATTTTTCACTTTGTTTGGCTGCAAGATCGGTGTTCGTTTAGACAACCGTTGACTTTGTGTATGGCAGTGCCCTCCTGGCCCTTGGTCCTTAAGCATCTATTATCAGATGGGCTTCTTTTTAAACAGTGAGCTCCCCCCACCCCGACATTTTAGGGACCCCCCA
>CM053507.1:4250664-4287245 GCA_028627145.1 Eidolon dupreanum
CACACAAGCCAGCTGGCAGCTGTGAAGAGTCCCCAGCTCACGGAGAGCTCAGGGAGCCCGCCAGCCTCTAATTGTTCCTATGCAAACATCTTAATGGGAACAAATTAAAAGGTGCTCAAGCTAATTATTCTCTGCAATAAAAAAATAATAATAAACTAATAAAGCTCTCGGTTCCGTGTTACCTCAAAAGAGTTGCTTTCCTTTTTCAGAGTGTGCAATTGACAGGGAAATAAAAACTCTATGGTGTTAGCTGGAGATTACATTTTGGGAATCCTTGTGACTCAGAAAACGCCCTTTTCATGCTTATTTAGCCCCATCTGCATACGCCCCAGGGCCCAGCCCGCCCCAGTCCCACCTCCCACCCTCTGTCTTTCATCTTCCCTCAGCCATCTCCACTTGACCTTCAGTTGGGCCTTGGTTTTTTTCTGGTGAGTCCCTGCAGGGCTGTTGTGCCCACCAGGGCCTCCCTCTCTGGCTCGGGCTTCTCACAGCTTCATTTGACAGGTTTCACCTCAGCCGTTGCAGTTTAGGATCAAGTATGTCATTCCACAGAAGCAGGTGGAGAGGTGTCAGGCAGCCGCACCCCTCCGTTCCACTTTCAGTAAAGACCCCTCCGCCTGAAGGAGTAGAAAGTGGGGAGCACCCTCATCGCCACACAGGAGCCTGGGCCCCTTGACCGGGGGTGTGAGGGAGGGGCCCTACACTGCCAGGCTCAGTGACCAGCAACATCATGTGTCCTTCCTACTCTTGGGGTGGATTCTGGTTTGTCCATTAAAGTTGGTGAACTTTGATGAAGTTACTATGTTGCCTATCCTAGTGAGAAGAGCAACCAGCATTTGCCAAGGACTTACGATGCTAGGGCATGGAAGTCCTCCTTTATCTCTTAGAATCCAAAACTTTGTGAGATAAGCACAGCTCTTAATCCCCATATGATAAGAATTTTAAAAGGAATATGAAACCGAGATGAGTTTAAAGAGCAGCCTGGGCAACACAGCTTGTAGGAGGCAGGGGCCAGCTGGAGTACAGGTTCCTCCTGCTTACCCACTCCTGTCCTGTGTCACTCCTGCCCTGGATTGTGGTGTGGGGGTGGCTTTGTGGTCAGCTCTGCCCTTCCCACTGAGTGGCCTTGGGCAGACTGCTTACCCTCTCTGGGCCTCTCCTTCCTCCTCTGAACAATGTGCTAATGAGGACGCTCACCCCATAGACTGCTGTGAGGACCAAGTTAGGAATAGGAGGAGCTGCCTGACACCCAGGAAACCGAAAGTTGGTTTTTCCTGTTGTCGCGCCTTTTTCTTTCCACCTGATTTGCCTTCTTTCCTTAGCTACTTAACTGTTCTGCTTGATTTTTCCATTTTCCTCTTGATACCGTATGGCAAACCAAACCCCAAAAGTGAACCCCGGTTTTGTTATTCGTGTGACTGCACGTGGGCACCTAACTTTGCAGACTGGATCGTTGTCCTTGCTGGACGCGAGTGGCTGGTGTAGGAGAGGAGGCACAAAGTGTGACGTGTGAAGGGAGGAGCCTCGGGCTGGCTCGGAGTCCCAGCGCTGGCTGTGTGTGCCCTTGCACCATGACCTTCCACTTCCCGAGGGAGCATGCGTCTGAGAGCCTTTCGCTCTGAGGTTCTAGGTGAAAGGTATTGTGCGGGCTGAGAGTTTGTCCTCCATGAGCTCTGTGCATTGGGGACCGGGTCATTCTTTGTTAAGGGGAGCTGTCCTGTGCTTTGTGTCCTGGTCCACACCCTCTAGATGCCAGCAGCACCACCTCCCCATGATGTCACAACCAAAAGTGTCTCCAGACATTGCCAAATGCCCCCTGAGGGATGTATCACCCCTATTTGAGAACCACTTTGCCACAGAAACCTTAGGAACCAATGTACTATTTTGTTGCTTCCCATTTATTCGTGGGCTAAGGAAACAAGAAAGAGATGATTTTCCTCACTCTCCAACATCTTTGCACCCCTCCCACATAGTTGGACCCCTGATCCTGTCCCGGTCCCCCAACACGAGTCAAGCTGTCCACAAAAACTGACAGCCCATGAGCAGGGGCCTTGAAATCAAGGTGATTGGCCATTATCTTCATAGCAAGACCAGACAATGAAGACATCCATGATTCCAGTCTGCTGAGGACAAATAAGAAAGTATTAATGCACTGCGTGTGACCACTTCCTAGATGCAGTGGCCTGTTAACTCTATAGTCAATAATTTATCTAGGGTAAAGGATTGAAAATCAGGTACTCCTGGAGTAATACCTCCGGGTGGCTTCTGTTAATTACACGATGATTAAAATTCAAAAGAAAGAAGTCAGCCCATAGGAAGTGATGAGAAAGCATTGTTGGAATGTCTAGTTTTATTGAACAAGCACTATTATATAGCTGGGCCCTGTTTTAAGTGCCTTATAAAATAGGGACTTGTGTCATCATTGTCACCTATATAGTGGGGACAATGAGTCTCCTCATTTTACACATGGATGGGTGGGGCACAGAATGGCCAAGAGACTTGTCTACGGTCACACGACTGGGAAGCGGCAGAGCTGAATTCAACTGTAGCCTGGTTTTGGAGTTGGAGCTCTTGCTTAACCACGAAACTGTGTATTCTCAAGAGATGGTCTTCTAGAGAGGCTAGGACTGGGTACTCATGTCCTTTGGAATAAATTCAGATGAGTGATCTTAGTCTCTCATGGTGGACGTAGGACCATGATTGGACTGTAAGGGAACCCTTAACTCTTTAAAAACTGTATTAGAAGAGCATAGTGCGGTAATTCTGAACCCTTTCTTCCAGCGCCTGATTTTGAATAACTTGTTTCCCTTCCCTTTTCAAAACGGGATTGTCAGCGTGTCTCTGATGAAGGCTCTTGAATCCTAGAAGAGAGGTAATCAAAAAAGAACAGATTATGATAGATTCAAGGACCTACGGATCACTGAAGATTTAGTCAAAAGTTTCAGAAATCCCAATTCACTTTCCTATATGCTATTTTCAAATCTCTGGGAAGATATGTCTCCGTGCTTTTTGCACAATTTCCATTGCTTTCATAATTTCTGGTAACAAGGTCATTACAGCCACCCAACGGGGCTGTTGTTCCATGCGGGGAAGTCACTGTGCAGGTCACAATGGCTGGGACGTGTGTCTGCATAGGGTGCTAAGGGAACAGAGAGCAGGCCTCCCCATATCCCCATCACAGATGTGGATGGGCACAATCTGTTTGCGTCCTGAAGCAGCAGATGATGCTCTGATGACAAAGTCTTCTAGGGTGCCCAGTGGTACATTTTAGTTCTGGCTCTTATTTATTCAGTTCATATGTGTACGTAGCTCCTACCAAAATGTAATTCAAGGATTTTGTTTATAAGTGTGTTCTCCCAGAGACTGAGTTCTTTGAGAGATAAGCTCAAGTCTCATTTTTCTCTTTATTCACAGCACCTGGCAGGGTGCAGGCACTTAGTAAATATTTAATGGTTGCATGGATGGATTGATGGATGGATGGATGGAGGGATGGACGGATGGATGGATGGAGGGATGGATGGATGGATGGATGGATGGAGGGATGGAGGGATGGATGGACAAATGGGTGAATGGATGGACAGAAGGGCAGGTGAATAGATGAATAAAGCTCCATCAACCTTGTGCTTACTGCTGAGGTGTAGAAATCCCAAAGGGTATGAGCAGAAGAGACCACAGCCGTCTCTCCACCCACACAACCACAGCAGGGAGCAGACATGGTTCCCCCTAAACTCCTGTGATCAGCTAAGAACAGGAAGAAGTATGTGGGGGTACTAGAGCAAAGAGGAGCAGGAAGCATGGGGCTGGTTCCACTTCTGTCCAAACGGTGTTAGGCTGGAAGTCCTGTGGGTGTCCTTCGTGGGAGGCTGGGCAAGTGTGCAAGAAGCATGTGAGAAAGGCAGCACAGTCAAAGGACTCCTTCCTGTTCCCGAGTTCATTGGGTTTTGGAAAAATAAATGTCTGTGACCAAGAGAGTTCATAATCACAGGACGGATAAAGAGGTCCAGCTCATTCTTCAAGGGTTGCCTTGAAGACGCCAAACAAAGAACAGGAAAAATGCCCCCTATTTCTCTGTTGTCTGTTTAGAAAGACTGTTTTTTTTTTTTTGGAGGGGGTGAAGGGGAGCAAAATTAGCCATTGTTTTTCTGTTCAAAAAAGGAAATTACTGGAAAAAAAACAGAAGAGGTTTGGGAAATAACTTACAGTAGATTTGTCATTAAGTTCTCAGTCTTGCCCGTCATGGTGAAGCCCCAGGACGTTGAGTGGGCACAACATCCTGCTTGATGCCTAGGCCATTGTGCACAGCACCCTCTCTCCACACCACTCAGTTTAGAAGAAAATTTACTTCAGCGAAATGCTGGGCAGGTGACGTTGCGCGTGAATGTCCCCTTTCCATTCCGAGACCTTTAGCATCTGGTGAACGATGGTAGAATATGATGTTGCTAATCACCCCTGATCATTTCTTCAAAAGTCCCTCTACACCTGAATCTCCCTTGGCCAGGCCTGGACCACAGTCACCTGCAAGCACCCACCTTTGCCCATAGTCAGTGCCCACATCTAAGAGGGAGTCTGCGAAGGTAGGGTCTGATTCTTTATTCCATCTGGGAATATGCCTCAGTGGATCTCCTGACTGAATAAATGCTTTCTTATCTTTATAAATGTTATACTTTTTCTTAAGATGTGGTCTCCTATTTCCTTTTTCATGTTCAGTCTCCATTTTTATTTATTTACATCATATATGAGAAACTTCTTGCCAAAGTAGACCTTTCTCATTGCTCTTCCCATTTTCTTCTTTATACTTATCATCTTCGAATATCTTAAATCAGTTGTTCTTAGCTGGAAGGATAAGGTGAGAGGTGAGGGGGTAATTTTGCCCACAGAGCACATTCGGCAATGTCTAAAGATATTTTCAGTTGTTACAGCTTATGGTGGGGGGTAGGAGAGGTGTACTGGCATCCGGTGGATAGAGGCCAAGGATGCTACTACACATCCTACAATGCACAGGACAGCCCCCACAGCAAAGAATTGTCAGGCCCAAAATGTGAATAGTGATGTGTCTGAGAGTCCAGCCACCAGTGTTATGGTTGTAGAGATATATTGCTGCCCTTTATTCCCTCTTGTGTTTTACTTTCTGGAAAGTGTAATCCCCCTCATCCTCTAAAGTTGGAGAAGGAATGTTGCATGTCTCCAGAACAAGTACCTGTCAAAGGGTAAAAAGAAGACCAGAAAGGTCTTAGAAATTATGATGGCAGTGGTCACTTATGAATCTCTAAGGCCTTTTATGCTCCAGTGTCTGTTGACGGCATTTTCATATTGTAAAGGGGGATCCTATTCTCTATCTGTGGAGGAGAATAGAGCTGTCACCTTAAACAGATGGTCTAAACTATCATAAGGACTTTGAGTATCAGAGGAAAAAGAAGAAGGCAGATAGAAGATGAGAAAACCCAGCATGAAAAGCCAAGGCAGGAGAGAGCATTGAGAGACACCAGGTCAAAGGCTGGAGAGAAGACATAAGAGCAGGAATCCTGAAAGCAGAATCAGGATGTGCACAGACCTGGTGAGGAAGGTGATCTGATACCCAATAGGGATATGACTGAAGACCAAGAAGGGAGGGCTTCCCACAGAGGCCAAAAGATTCCTTAAGAGAAAAGCTAAGAATTGGAGGGCAGTGGGGTAAGCCAGGAAGAACATATAGTGGAAGTGCCTGAAGCAAGGAATAGTCTGAAACACTTGTAAGCATTCATCCAGGAAATATACTTGAGCTGAGGGTCAAGAAATGATGGGTTACTAGCACCTACTGTGAACCAGGCTCGCCCAGTGGTCCCCACACATTATTCCACTTATCTACCCAATGCCTTATGAGCTAATATTGTTATGCTGACTTTGAAAGTGAAACTATGGGGGGCTCAGAGTTTGGATAACAAAAATAAGAATTCTGAAGCTTAGAAAGGTTAAGAAAGAAAACTCAAGTTTGCATGGCCAATAATCCTAGCTGCTCCATCAGGATTAAAACGGAGGTATGTTTATAACTTTCCACCGAATCATTGACATACTACCATTCTTTCAGTGTATTGCCGTATGTAATACACTGAAATTTCCTCCAACTTTGGTTGGACTTGGGCGTTTGAGTTGACCATCAAGCAGGCGACAAGGAGAAGGGGGGAGGGCAGCTGGAGCAGAAGGCACAGTGGGGTGAGGCCACCCAAAATATCCACCATTTGGAGATGAGAGTGAAAAGCAAACATTCATCCTTGGCTTCATGGATTTGATCATTTAGATTTCGAGGAGACTATATTTAACGAAAAGAAATTCCTTCCCCAATTGATACAGCAGACAGGTGAGCTGGGGGCCATATTCCATTTTTTTCCCATCTCCTCTGCGTCTTTCATAACCATATAATCAGATTGTCAACGCTCTTGCCTCCACTCGCATTTCTCTCCCAAGCTTCCTCTGATCCTAGAGTCATAGTATGCCTAGTTATTCACACCCTATGAAATATGTTAGTAATTACCTGACTGGTTGATGGGTGAATGACCCTGTGTTAGAAATGGCCTGGAATACAAGGATTATATGGCGTGAAACGGCCCTCAAGAAACTTACCATCTAGAAAGCGAGGCAAGGCTCAAATATGAGGAGTCAGTGAACAAAATGAGAATTGAACAGCATAGCACAAATACAAGAGCCATCACAGCCTAGGAAAATAACGAGTTGTTGCATGAGAAGCCATGAAGCCCAGAGAGAAGGAAGCTGTTTCATACAGGGCTGGGGATGACAAAGGAGATCAAATGAATGAGGTGGCCAGTTAGGCTGGTTCAAGGGATGCTCATGGGCAATAAATAGAGAGGCCACTTCATCTCACCAGTGAACAGCGAAATTGAAGCCAGATATTTGAATGGTGCAGCGATAAGGCTGGACTTGAACTTGTAGACTAGGGGTCCTAAACTTGGCACTATATAAGAATCCCCTGGAGTGTTTGTTAAAAATGCAGATTCCTGGGGCTCCCCTGAAGACTGTGAGAGGCCCAAGGCCAGAGAATCTATCTGCACCTTAACAGCCCTGTAAACTTATTCATACTTTGAGAAACTCTCTCTGTAACAGGAAGCCTTTGACTGGTTTTGATGAAGTCAAAATGAAATCATGAAATTTCAGGGTTTAGCGAAATTTAGCAGAGTTTATTTCCAGACCTGACAGCTAGCACCATGTCTGGTGGAATCTACACGTGCTAGATGGTGAGCCCTCTCTCGTGATTTTGCTCACATACAGTGGAGCCTCTCAGGTTGAAGGTCATACTTAACTGCTAATTAAATGTGACTCAAAAACAGATATTTGAAAGTGCATGCCACAGATCCTAAAGTTAGTCTGAGATCAAGCTAGTCTGAGATCAAGCCAAACATCCTTAAATACAGGCTCCAAATTCTGTACTGCTACACAAAACCATACACCTGAGAAAATGTGGACACGAGGGAATTCCAAATGCACCATGCAAATGTTTTCAGTAGGAAAGTCTCTGACTGGGTTAGGGTTTTGTGTGGGTGTTTATTTATTTGGCACCTCCCACCACGCCCCCAACATCTCTGGGCTCAGAACCTAATCTCGACTCTCCTGAATCCTGGTGTCCGCAACTGGGATTTTAAAAACTTCTTAATTCTTTCAAACTCTCTTTCGCCCTAGAGCTTAAAGGAATTTCCTTTTCCATTAGCAAAGCGGCTGGTGTAAAACCAGAGCCACAGGAATAAATACTTGCACATAAATACCCGCTGAGATACTTGCACAGCATCCATTAGAATACACTTTAATGTGGAACCCTCTGCACGTGGCTTGTAGCCTATACGGACACTCTGAACAAGAAATTTGTGGAGAATTATGGGAGTTGAGTCTCCCAAAGCCTTGCCTTTCAAAGTGTGGTGTTTAGACCAGCGGCAGCATCAACATGACCCAGGAACTCGGTAGAAGTGCAAAATCTCAAGCCCCGGCCCAGACCTGCGAAATCAGAGTCCGAATTTTCACAAGAGCCCTGGGTGATTTGCATGCACCTTCAAGTTTGAGGAGTTTTGTCTCAAAACTCCAACCTGCCCCCATTGATCTGGGCCACGCTGTCTCGGAGGCTTGCAGAGATGGGGAAGTGGAATCAGTTGCGTGGGGGATGGGTGAGGGGCCGGGTTTCACCCCCTCCTGCCTCCTCGCGCTTCTTGCTGCTTTCCCAGCGGCTGCACCTGCAGGCTTGTCGCTTCTCTGGAAAGCCTCTTGAAACAGAACCCCCCTCCCTCCCCTCACCCGGCCGGGCCTCGAGCTAGGGTGGGGCCGCACTACCTCTTTTCTCTCTAAGAGCCCGGGATGCTGACAGCCTCTGATGGAGGCATCCTGTTTGTCGAAAAATAAACCGGCAGTTAAAGCAGGGTTGCGAGAGCGAGAAAACCACAGGCCTGCGCGCCGCTGATAACACGCGGGCGGGCAGCTTTTGCAGAAGTTCCGTCGCTGCAGCGCTCCGCGCACCAGGGCGCGCGCCACCGCCTCCTTTCCTGTCTCCGCAGCTCGCGTGCCCGCTGCTTCTGGCTGTTGCTTTCTGCATCGTTCTTTCAGTTACTTCGCCCATTTTTTTTTTCCTTCTTCTTCTTCTTCGAAAGGATCCCCTCTCTCGCTGTTCCGCGAGCAGGGATGAACCGACGACTCCCCGGGCGGATATGCGCAGTATATGGGAACGAAATTTACGAGCTGTCATAAAAATGACAGAGTGTAGGAGAAGTTGCTTTCTCTTCTGCAGTATGTAATGCTCTGACCTGACTTCAAAAAAAGAAAAGAAAAGAAAAGAAAAAAAGAAAAAAAAAGATCCAGATGAGACTTGTAATACAAAATCTGGTATAAAAGGAATCCCAAAGTCTAACGTGCTGAGACCGTTTTCACTCTTGGAGAGAGTTGATGTGGCCCGATTCCATGCGGTAAAAAACTAATTGCCTATCTTCCCCTTTTGGGGGATATTAAAAGCTCTTTCCCCATTTGCCTGTTATCAGATAAGCAAAGCAGAGGAGAAGTCAGTGGGTAACCACAGGTACAACCACAGTATTAGCTGGAAACCAAACGCCTTGACCCTCCAAAGCAAAGGGTGTCGTTGAGAATTAACCTGAGCATAGTTTCGCATAAGCTGGAAAACTCGATTTTCTCAAATCAGTAACATGGACTTCTCTGAGCATAAAAAAAAAACAACAACAACCCTCCCTCCAAAAATAAGAGAGAGAAAAGAGAGAACATCTCCAGTCACAGAATATGGCTCCAACCCAGGCGGATTCAGAACATAGCAGGAAAATTCCACTAGGCATCAGAGAGACTCTGCTCATCACAGGAGCCTCACTAGCTGCCCATACTAAGGTTTTCTTCCCGGAAGTTTCAAATTTGCTTCCGTTATCCTTCTTTGTCTGAAAACATAGGGTGGAAATAGATTATATGCATCCCTTTATCTTCCTGTGTTTGAGATGAATAATGACCCTGAGTGAGAAGCATTTACCTTATTCTTAAGGATTCCAGAGAGCCATATCATTTTCCTATTTCCTCCCCGCTAGAAACCTCTTCGAATTTGCTACCTCTCGTATCAAGCAATCCCTCGTGGGAAATCACTGCTCTCACACTTGCTACGCCCTGACCCTTTCTTCTCGTAACTCATGCATGGCCTCGTGCTGAATTGCCATGTTTTCCTGATTGCAGCTCCTTTGAACTTGACCCATACATTTTGGCTAATCCAGGCATACGACTCTAATAATGAATAACTCAACTTTATGATGAAATAAAGGAGTGAAACCTCAAGTCAAAGGAAGGTTAATTCTTTGGGAAATAGGAGAAGATGAGCCCGGGCTAGCACAAGCCAGGTATGCATGATGTGCACAGTCTAACGGGGAACACTGGCTGTCTCTTAGACTGTGGGATATGGGAAGCCTTGTGAGACATGGGATACCTGGCCATAGAGAGCTTTGAGTGCAATTAAGAAGGAACATCCCCCTTAGTGGGCAGTTATCCAAATCAGTGCATGATTATTTTCATTATTTACTTTGTAGACCTCATTGAAATGTCCTTAATGGCCTTCTTTCTCATCTAAACATTAAAAAAGAATGAATAAAAAAGATTGTGAATAGAAAATAATAAATCTGATTTTAACTATATATTCCGGAATTTACACATCTTTAATTGCATTGTCCTTCAAACTAGTCCACTGGGAAAACACGCCATCATCCCGACAGCTCCATTATTTTAAGCATTCTTGGAGCTGCTCCTTTGAAATGACTTTCAGGGTCAATTTATTGGTTAAACAAGTAAAACGGCCTCCTGACTTTTAGATCGAACCTTATTTTTGACCAAGGCAAGTATTACCACGCTTCATTAGCCACTTTATATATCACTAAGTCTCCGTCTTAAATGGCTTCTGGCTGTTTCTACAAATCACATCTGTTACTGGAGTTCTAGACACTCTGATTATTTCAGAGAATATATTCCATCTTTCTCTTCTAAGAAAGGAATTCCAACTGAATGCTGAAAATTTCAGCATCACTACAAAATAAAGTTGCAAGGTATCTAGATCGAAAGAAGCAATATTACTAGACTATAGCAACTTACATAGGGTTTAAAACCTACAGCCACACCTAGTTAAAAAGAAAACCAAAACCAAAACGAGATAAAATAAAACAAACAAACAAAAAAACCCAGCCAGCCTGATGCACCAATACAGTAATGTAGTACCTTCAGCCTTAACTCAGTGCATTTAGTCAGAAGTTAGCCGTATAACTGATCCTTACTATTTGAAAAGTTAAAAGAATAAGGTGCAGAAAGTAAATTAAAGTTCTGTGAAGTCTTTTGAGAAACCTTGAGATCAACATTCACCCTAGACATGCTCTAATTATTAATAGCAGGCAGATAAATACATTGTATTGTAACAAGGTATTGGTGTAGCTGCTGTGAACAGATTCCAAATCACTAGGTCTTGAATAAGATAGAAGTGTGCTTCTCTCTCTGGTAGAAGTCTGGGTGAGTTGATATGGCAGCCTCATAATTACGAGAAAACAGGCCTCTTCTATGCTGACGGACTGCTTTCCACAACACCTAGCTTTTACCTCATGGCTCCAAATGGCTGCTGCATCCCACAAAGTCACCTCCTCATTCCAGCCAGCAGGAAGGGGGAATATGGAAGGGGATGACATGTTCTTTCCCTTTAAGAACAGGTCCCGAAATTTGCCCATAAAACTCCTGCTCACAACCTGTTGACCAGAACCTAAGTGAACACATGGGGACACCCCGCTGTAAGGGAAGCTGAGAAATGTACTCACCTTCTGTTCACCTATGTGCCAAGCTAAAGATATGCATTTATTTGCTTATTTATTTGTATATATGTATATTTAATATATTAACAGACATTTATATTGAATATAAATACAATATAAAAGTGTACATAATATGCAAACTATATTAGGCATAATAATTTAATATAATATATAACAAATGTATTTAACTTAATACCGAATTATATTAATATACTATATTCAATGTAATATGATCGTATTAATTATAATAATATAGAGATATTAAGCTATAAAATATAAATGTATTAATATATAATTGCATTATGGAGTCATACCTTATATAAATACATACATTTATATACATTATACAATATGTTTATTTTATTAATATAAAATAAATAGAAATAGAAATTATATATTAGAGGTTACTATATTAACATACATTCATGCATTATAGTGACATATGTTAATATATTAATACTTTATATATTGCAACATCTCTATTATAATATATAACGTAATAATATGATGTAGTAATATACGTTAACATAACATATTAACACCTAATAACATGTAAATACATAACTTATGTACATTATCTATATGTATAAAAGAAGCAGTCCGTGACATACAGGACCGTCTGGCATCTGCGCATGCTCCCAGGGCTCGCCCCGCCCATCTCAGCCGCCTGTGCTCCCCAGTGGTCGCCCTGTGGACCAGGCAGTGCTAAAGGGATTCCTGAGCTCGCTACTCCCTTCCCTACATTGGGCTCCAATCCCATTTACATGCAGATAAACTTGCACTTGGGGAGCAGCGTGTGTGCATCAGGTGCTGAAAAGCCTTGCTCTGGCTGCAGGCCCCTCAGGTCAACTGGAGACGCCTGAGTGCCCGTGGCCTCTGTCGGAAGGGGAGAGGGTCTTCCGAAGCCCACCCTGCTTCCGCTTCTGCCTGATCCACTCACCACAGTGGGAGGGAGAGAGACTTACAGAAGGAGAAGAGGCAAAGACCTGCCTCCTCTTCCCGCAGCAAGGACATATGTGCTTACCTCGTCTCACAAGAGCCGATTGTTAATTTTCAGG
The DNA here is from genome assembly GCA_028627145.1 of Eidolon dupreanum. Lineage (NCBI taxonomy): Eukaryota > Metazoa > Chordata > Mammalia > Chiroptera > Pteropodidae > Eidolon > Eidolon dupreanum. Next base: position 4,263,020 of record CM053507.1, read on the forward strand.
TATTTTGCAAGCTGGTCGTTAAACGCAGTCATCATTCAACATGAAATTATGTAAACTTATAGTTAAATTAATTTACAACCAAGGTAATAAATTCTCCAACCTCATCACTGCCTCATTATGTTACTACAGTTCACAGCGATCTGAGCGCTCAGGGTTATTTACACCTGCCCTCTCCACCTGGTGAGCAGGACTGTACCGATCAGCAGTGACCTCTGACATTGCAAATGTGCTAACTCGGGCTTTCTGTCCTGGAGAGCTTAGGGCTGGGAAGGAGGTGCAGGCTCTGTCCCAATTCCTGTCCTTTGACATCAGATTAATTTCAGGCTACCCTGGTTTGGTCCAACTAGAGGGCCAATGGCTTCCTCAAAAGCAAGACCAACAAGGAACCTCCCCTTACCTCCCCCCTCAGTCTACCTCTGGCCACCCCTTGACTGTACATACCTAATACAGACTCTTCAACTCTCTTTATCCTGTTCCGAGACAAGCCACTTTCCTTTCCCTAACGCCCCTAGTAAAGCAGGGAGTCACCAAGCAGCTCCGTCAAGGAAAGCTAGTTACCTACATTCCCTCAGCTCCCCGTCACCCCGTGCCCAGTCTGCATTAGACGATGATCCCCTGGCAAACTCCTTTCGATACTTAAGGTAATAGTGTCACAGAATAAAAACATCTATTTTTCTCTGATATGTGGGTCCAGGGATCATTTTCACCCGTTCCTGGAGCTCGGGCCAGCCTCTGAAAAGATGAGAACTTCCACTCTTTTGGAAACATTGAGATAATGGCTCTGAGTTTCCCCCCCGCCTCCAGCCCTGCCCCCTTTGTCCCCCTCTGCCTTGTGGAGAGATTGGGAGAGGTGCTCTTGGGACCAGCCTGCCTGGAATGGGTCCCTTTGCCTCTGCTCATCTCCTTAGATGATGCCCCACACAGGGCCTGCCTTCCAGAAATCCTGCTCCCCGCCCAGCTGTGCTCCATCTCAGGACTGCAGGGGTGAGGCAGGGCAGGCCCGTGCACCGGCTGGGCGGGGCCCTAAGGTACTTTCCATGGTCCACACTCGGGTGGAGACTGGAAACTTCTGACCTTAGAACTAAGCCGTGTCGTCCAACCCATCTCCGCAAGCAAAATGCAGATACGTCAAATTGCCATTCAATTCTAGGGTATATTTCTCAGTTTGAGTTTGAAGTGGGGAGGGCAGTATGGTTTGGGCTGATGTATTTCTATTATGTACATACGCACGAACACACGTAATATCCATATTGCCCTACTTAAGTTGCTGTTTAGAGTTCCTGTGATTGTTGCTTGTTCCACAAACAGCAAACAAACAAAATTTTCACCATAGAGGGGAAAATATCGGTGCCTGGAAAGTTAATAGCATCTTAGTCAGTTAGTTAGTTAGTCAGTTAGTTAGTTAGTTCACAAACACTTATATAGTGCTTACTACACACCAGGCATTATTCTAAGTACTTTGCAAATCATAACCCATGTTATCCTCAAAACATTTCTTATATGGTACATACTATTGTTGGCTCCATTTTACCAATGAAGATACTGAGGTATAGTTTCGTGGCCAAGGTCTTGCATCCCAACACAGACTCTCTGGCTCTGGAATACAAATCAAGCTTAACCCCAAAGCCAGGGACAAGGAGCCCCGTGGGCTCTGCCAGGCATGGCATTTTCTCTTGAGAAAAGGCTAAAGTCACATATTTCTCAAGCTGCCCTGCAGTCACTCCCCAGGTACCACCACCGGCCAGCGTGGAGGTCAGGCTGGAAATAATAACAGGCCTAGAAACTCTCTGTGTACCTCATCTCCACCCATCCCAGATCCAAGGAAGCTTTCTGAGGAGTCAGAGACTGGGCGGGTCACCTTTCCTGTGTGTGCGTGTGTGTGGGGGGAGGGGGGTGCGGATAGGAGGAAGAAGGTGTGGCCTTCCCACCACTCTTCTTAAAGGTGGCCAACAGGACTTGGGTCAGAACCTTCTGTGAGCTTCCATAGATGCAAAGTGCTCTTTTAAAAATTGTAGGTAAATTACGCTTCTGTAAAAGGGGTCGCTATTTTAAGGGCGACTTCTTTAAGGAATTCACAGGCTCAATTGATTTAGTCACACTACTTTTGATCAATACCTCAGCCTAACCCACAGATAGCTTCTTCTTCCTTGTCCTGCAGATGACAGAATAAGAAAGCTACCAGGGCCATGGGCCTGAAATTTTTCTGGTGAATGTGGAAATTCTTTTGCAAAACCAAATGCTTTCACGTCTCATTGCCTATAACTTTCTCCACCCAGTTCTTACCTTTGCAAAGGGCACCATAGCCTCTGTGCTTACTTTGCCTTTGCAGTAAAGAACTCAGGAACATCCCTCGGAAATTAAAATTGGTCCTGTCTTTCTTTAGGTGCTACTTTTAGGTATGGGCAAGCTAAACCCAGACACAGGGCCAATTTGCTTTCTCCCCGGGTGCCAATGCGGCCAGAATTGCTCCCTGCTCTGTTGAATGTATGATTCTATGGTGACACAAGAGATCATCTTTCTGTATGTTTCCAGACTCTCTGTGCTGTGCAGCCTAAAAGGAAATGACATAAGCGTTCTATAGCGAAGAGGCAAATTTATGCTATTTCAATTAAAAAAAACTTGTAACCTCTAAGGATTTAGAGAACAATACTTTTTAAGTTCTTTCTTTGCTGCGTGTACAGCATTGAATCATTTGGGGAAGAACATGACTCGTTTAGTCATTTTCCATGTTTGAAAAATCTGAAATTGGGAAACCCTAGGCAAGGTCCAGTACGCCTGAGACTGCACAGAGGGCCCATTATCTTCTTTTTGGTCCCCTATTTTGTCGTGAAAATGACATCTTCCTGATAAGAGGCCCTCTGCTAAACTATTCTGGATGCTGGAGAGAGTTGTTATATGCCAGCAAATTAGCAAATGGATTTCCCAGTGAGTCATGTGTGCCCAGGGCAGTATGGACTGTCCCTTTGTCCTAGTGATGGTCTGGGCTTCTGCAGGTTTGAGTTTATGACTAACCAGAGGCTGGCAGGTGGGCTGTCAACCCCCCTTTCCTGGACGACCATTGAGAATAGGCTCTTACTCATCTCTTTAGGGTGCAGAGATGTGCGAGGTGAGCCCGTACGACCTGCAGAGTCCCAGGATCTCCAGGGACTTGTTTGCATCTACTTACTGCACTTCCAGAACGTTTTTCCCAAGTGTACATACTCTTGATATTTTTACAAGAACTTCAGGACTTTTAAAAACACACAATGGAACCTTTTGATTTCCCAAGCATCAACATTTTATATCCGATTTGTTGTAAATTTGCTCTGTGCTTCGACAATGCTATACTGGGCTTTTTATAGACACAGAAGAGGGCTGTGCAGCGTCCCCTCATCCCCCTCAACAGTGACAACATCCTGGGGACAAAAGGTCCATGCACGTGGAATGGTTGGGTAGCATCCTGAGTCTATGTGGGATTGAAAAGTACACACTGTAATGCCATGGCGGTTCAAAGGACTGGCAGGTCCGAAGATGACCCTCCTGGACCCAGAAACGAGGTTCTGAAATGACCACACTGGCCCTTACTTAGTCCATGGGCCTGAAAGGATTAAGACAGCTTTACTGAGGTTGTCCCTGTCCTTGTGGTAGAAGGAACTTGCCTTTCTAACCTGGAGTGAGAAACAAAGATGGCGGTGGTGGAGGTGACGGATGGACATTAAACACCAGCGCTCGTACCACGCACGACAAAACCCATCACAGGGTTTGACTGGATGGGAGTCGCTGCCTACCAGGTGTGCCTAATGATTGCATAGGAAGGCGGAAGTAAAGGAGCATCTGTGGAGCACCTACTGTATTCCAAGCCCTGGACAGGAGGAGCGTGTCACTCGCGTCACCTCCCATTAGCCTCATACCTGTAGGGTAGGTGTTGTCCCATTGTGCAGGAGACAAACCTGAGGCTCGGCGACGCGGACGGATTTCCGAAAAGTCCAGAGCCTCTGTCTCTACGGCTTCAACACACAAGCTGTTTGACTCCGCATCATGCTGCCCAAGAGCGAGGAGAGAAACCACTGCCCGCGGGCGAGGTTAGCCCTACTGCGCGTTGTGTTGGATCGCAGTGGGATGCTGTTCAGGCTCCAGGACGGCTCCAGCCGCCTGGTCACCCGATCACAGCTTTGCAACCCAGGAGAGAGAGAGAGACAGAGCTGGGAGGCTGGGCAGACTGGAAACAATTTCTGCTTTTTTGCCATTTTGCCGAGGACGGGCGTTGGGTATGGTTAACTATATTCTCATCGTTCTCCATCTATGACCCACGTGGCACCGTCTGCCAAGGCCTCCTTGCACCCGTGCACGGGGTGTGACCGCAAGGTGACATGGCTGAGCTGGAGCCGGTGTCACGGGATGTACATAGCTTCTTGTAAACAGCCTCTGTCCTAAAGAGCACTGATGAGTCAGCAGTTTGGAGCCTGGGAAAAGTTTCCTATTAAAGCCAGGTTACATGTGGGAATTAGGTTGATGGGACAGCCCCCGATATAGGCCAGCTGCAGAAGGAAGCAGTGCAAGGTACAGGAGCATCCCATTCACGAGCACAGGCAAGGTGAAATGTGTTATCTCTTCATCCTCCTTCTTTTCCTATACTTCTCTGCCTGCCTGTGCTCCCCTCCCCATAGCCTCTGAGTGGCCTGGTACCCAGCCTGGGGCAAACTTCCCAGCCCTCCCAAAAGGAACCCTATCCCAGAACGTTCTACTGCCTTCCCCATGCCCAGTCAAGAGACTGCTTGTAGCCCAAATAAGATGGCAGGTTGGGACGAGCCCGCGTATACACAGGGATATTTCCTCAAGGCGGTCCCTTTGAAAATGTGCACATTCCTTACAAGGGTGAAAGCTTTTGGCAAAGGGAAGCACACTTCACAGAGGTTTTGCAGATAATCTGGGTTGTGCAGCTAACTAGTCGTGTGAGTCTGTCTAAGTCAGTTTACCTTCCAGGACTTATCCAAGTGGTGAGTGGACTTCCCCAAAGTGACCTTTTCCAAAGGACAGTCTCTAGAACATTGGTCCTCGAGATGCTTATATCAGATCTCTTTCTGCCACCCACAAAGCTCCCTCTGGAAGAGTCACGAGGCCCATCTCAGTACATTAAAGGCTCTGAGAAGGTCTGCAGAAATAAAAACTTTCTACTCTGTTCTTCAAACCGACTTAACAACAAACCTTCCTTTTTTCAAGTGACGCTTATTAATACCTTATGACATACACACGTTGGGATTTGCAGAGCAGAGAACACATCAGGATCTCTGTTTATGCTCTGCTCATTTGGAAATAAGTCTCTTTCGAACAACCTCTGAGAGGCGGGGAGAAAAACCTTCCTGCAAAAGGTGATCGACTTTTAAAAGTTTTCCCAATTCATTTGGTTCTGAGAATGGATCATACAAGGAATTAGACGACACTGAGCAAAACTGAGAGGTACTGTTAAGGCTGTTGCCGTCCTGTGTGACACACAAGCCACCTCTGAGAGAGACCAGGAGAGAGGTCTCTTTAACGGTTTGAGTGGCGGCGACAAGGCCGGCCTCCCCCGGAGCCCCCTGTATGGTTTCCTCCCGCAGCACATCCCAGAAGGAAAAATCCACACAGGTGCCCACGTGTCAGCACGGATGAGCCCACTGGTCGGCTGGTTTCAGAGTCCCCCACAGGAGACAGGAAGGGGATGCATTAGAATCTGACCTAAGGTGGACAACTGCTCAGAATAAAGCAGATGACCCAGCGTGAAGTCGCTCGGGAGGGACAAGGTCAAGTTGAGGGTTCCTGACTGAGGTTTGGTTTCTGACATAGACGTCGGGGAGGAGACAGAGGGTGGAATTTCTGAAGAACTGTTTGATGTGTCTCCTGTATGTTAGTAATCCTCCGTGCGATGCAGACCAGAACTTGGGGAGCAGGCCGTGCTTGTCATTGTCGCCTGCACTGTTCGGGCCCGTCCCCACATTCCCAGTGCCGTTGGGATCCGGTTCTCAGTGTCCTCCCTTGCTTGTGCTTCCCAGGGACTCATGAGGCCACATCCTGGAGACGACTTCTCAGCTTCTAGAGACTTCTAGCCCCTGGCAGTACCTTTGGCTGTGTTCTCTGCAACTGTCCCTTCTGCCCAGACCACACCGTGGGTCACTGAGCTATATGCCCTTTCTCACTTCCCCCCAGCCTCTTTCCATCCCGTGAGTGTCTCCCCTGCAGGCAGGGGCCAGCACTGGCCACCCTTCGCCACTTCCCGCTGTCACGGGCTCCGACCAAGGTCATTTTACCTGACCCAGAGGCGGCCCCTTCACTTCCCACCTCGTCTCCTCTGCTGCTCCCTCGCCCACCTGCTCTCTCCTCAGCCAGCCAGACTCGCTGCCTCTGTGCCCGGCTTACTCATCTCCCCCGTGACCCCAACTCCCACCGGCCTATGGAAATTGTCCTGGCACCCCTCCCTCTCAGCTCATACTCAAGAGCTCTCATGCTCAAAAACCAATAAACAAACAAACAAACAAACAACTAAATAAAATACCACCTAACTCTCCCCCCTTGACCTTCCTCTAATGACAATAATTACAATGGCCCACACACAGTGCCTAGCCCAGGCAGTCGACATGTATTAACTCGTTTAAACCCCATAGCAATGCTTGGAGTTGGGTAGGATCGTGACTCCCATTTTGCATGAATCTGAAACGCAAAGGGGTCCAGGATCTCGGGGTGTCCCTGCTGGAAGAGGGAAGAGCTGGTGAACAGTCTTAGACAGTTTGGCTTCAGAGTCTCTGCCCTTCCCTACTGCCCACCACTAGCTGTTTTCTCTCTTTCTTGCTCAAGTACACGAGGGCCGTGTCTGGGATGCAGTGCGCTTTCTCTTTATCTCACCCAGACCTTGGAGAAGCTCTCAGGAAATCCAGCAGGGGTGGGCCCAGCTCTGGTCAGAGGTGTCTCCACTTAGCTGAGGGGAGACACACACACACACGAGCATAGCATCCACGCTGACGCATCTCCAGTACTATGACAGACCCATGCAGGCCGCCGAGGGCCCAGAGGCACAGAGAGGCTGATAAACAGGTCCTTCACCTCTGCAGAGAACACCTGGGCCCATTCCTCGGTCAGAAGGCAGAGCTCCAGGGCCGGGCCAGCCGTGCCCACAGGAGGCTCCGATTTGCCGAAATGGATTTCTTTGGTTGGCGAAAATATGTATCGTAAGGAGTATTGGACAAGTGGTTTCTGCCAGCATTCCAGCCTCGACATTTTGTAGTTCTATTTTCAAACCACTAGCAAGGAGGCAGTCGGGAACATTGAAATGCAAATGGTCAGGGGTACCAGAGACACGACTCCTCCAGACCTGTTTTGGAGACGGGTGAGCTGGCCGGGCCCACAGCACCTGGCAGCTCTGTCACCTTTCAGGGTCTCTCCTCCCGCCATAACTGATAATGTTCTCTGAGGTGACATTTTAGGCAGGTTGTAATTACCTAGGCTGGAATTGGGCCAGGAAATTTGAGTTCAACATTTATATCTTTGCCGTTGGGTTTGAGAACAATATAATTTGGGTTCCTAGAAAGGAGTTCTGATTTCCAGTAAAACCTCCATTAAATAGAAAGTTTGAGAAAAAGAAGAGTCTGACAAATTGGATCGTATGGTTGACTCAAACTTGGCCACAAAACTTCTGTTTCTACCTTTTTATTCGCCATCTCTCTAAAATCTTAAGTTCAACTACCTGCCTCCGTAATCATATAATACCGCTGAGGTTGGAGACGATGATTTTTTTTTTAATTCTACATTTTTTTTTTTATGTTTCCGTACATATCATGTTTGACAGTCTCAGCAGCTCTTTGAAGGTAAATTGAGCAAAAATGATGAACTCCTTTTTATAGGTGTGGAACCTGAGCCTCAGTGAGTTATGACATGTGCCCAAGGTGACAGAGATAAAATTGATCTTGGATCAGAAAGGACGCCATCTGATTTCTAATCAAGTCTGATTTCTAATCAAACTGGACCCCCAGATACTTGACGAAATGGTCCATTTCCCTTCAAAAATAACCCAATTAATTAAAATTCAGCTGACTTTGGTTAATCACGACACTGATTTTTAAATCATGTTCACTTTTCTTCTCTCTGATTTTTCAGAAGTTTACTGAAAAACTTCTGACAAATCAGAAAAGTATAAATAAGAAGTTTACATCGTCCATTATTCTAATAATTACCCCAGCCCCTTGTTAACATTTTGGTGCCTTTTTTTTTCATACTCTTAAAAAATATATTTAATTGATATATTTGAAGTATTGTTTTATAAACTACCTTTCATCTCTTGAAAAATATAGCTAGCATTGCCATACCCTTAAGAATTAGTCTAAAATATTATTTTAATTGTTACATAGATTTTCATAATACAGTAATTTATTCAACTAGCTTTAAGTCTTTGGTGATTTAGATTGTTTCCAGTGTTTTGCTATAATGATTAATGCCTCAATGAACATCTCTGAACATAATCTTTGGGTGCATTTCTGATAATTTCTTTAGGATAAATGCCTAGAAATGGAAATGTTGGTTCAGAGGCTAAATGCATTTTTAAGAGTTTTAACTACGGGGCTATCTTGAAAATACCCGATCCCGTCTGATCTCATGAAGCTAAGCAGGGTCAAGCCTGTTTAGTGCTTGGATGGGAGACCACCTAGGAACATCAGGTGCTGTAGGTGTAAACAATAAAAAAAATAAGGGATTCTAAGCTGACAAGGTCTTTGGGATCTGTGAGGTCAACCAAGGGTTGCCTTGCCTAAAAAAAAAAAAATTATAAATAAATAAATAAACAAACAAACAAACAAATAAATAGAGTGTTGATGCGGCCATGTTGCCCCCTGGAAAGGCTGTACCAATTTTCATTCCAGCCCACAGCGGGTGAGGGTGGCTATTGTCCCCAACCCTTACTGTCACTAGACACTAGTTACACTTTGTTTTATTCTTTTTTGATTATACCCCATCTCTAATTTGGGGGTGAGGGTGATTAATAAACTCACCTCCAATAGCCTTCATCTTCCATTTCAGTTTCTCGGAGTTGTTCTTTTATTGTGGTAGCCATTCTTTACTGTTTGTGCATCAATAAATAAGTGTCTAATGAACATAACAGTTCATATTCCATTAGAAACTAGATATATATGTATATTTAAAGGTACAGGTATGTTAGTCTTATATAGATAAGACTTTATAACATGTAAGTGGCAAATCTTAAAATGTGTTGCCTCAGGCCAGCTCTCTGCTCTGTAATGTGAAAGTAAAAGATTCGTCTATACCTTAGACCCCCAATATGATTCATTTACTTACAAGCACAGGTGGACGGAAAAAATGCAGGACATTTTTAATGAAAATAAGTAATGTAAAAGTATATATTTCTACTGGGATAATGTATTTGCAAACATACTATACTATGGATATTTGCATTGTGCAGTCATGGCAAGAACTATTATTTATATCAGAGATCAGCAAACTATTGCCCAACAACAAAATCTGGTCCACTACCTGATTTTGTAAATAAATTTCTATTAGAACAAGTTTACACATTGTTTTAATAGAGACCTTAGTCACAAAACATAAAATATTTGTTGTCTGGCACTTTACAAAAATAGTGCACTGACCTCTGATTTATATTCTACTTTAGGGTATTCAAAGGGTTTTCACCAGAACTACCTTCTTTATTCCTCACTACCCTGTGAGAGAGAGCAGGGGTCATCTCAGCATATACATATGTAAATGGTTGTCTTCAAGGTTAAGTTATTGTCCAAGGTCATGCTTGTTTCTATGAGGAGGAGCTGAAGTTTGAATTTAGATCTTTAGATCCGAAATCTGGAGTTTTATAATTTCTAGACACAAAAGGCTATATTTTGCCCCTTCTCTATCTCTTCTTACCAACTAGAGCATGTCCCTCCCTCCCCAAATTTTTCTCTTAGGCTCTTTCCCTTTGGTAACTTAAGTGAACGTGATGGTGTTGATGATATTCACAAGTAGATCCGAGCCCATGTCTCATACATACAGACATAAACATGTGGATTAACAATTCTTATTCATTTGAGCACTAGGTATAATGAGAGAGTTGATACCACTGAAAGTCAAGGCCATCTAAGTTAATTTTTCTTCAGCGATTCAGAAATCTAAAGCATCTTCAGAAATTCTCAGGAGTCATAGGAAAATCTGTTAATGTATCATGGCCCGGAATTATGGGTGTGAGATTCTGTTATCAATCCCCATAGACTTCATAATATCCCTTAAAAATTTACTTTAAAAATTTTCCACCATAAGTTTATTAAGATTCTGCTTGCTTTTCTCTCATAATTGCAGAAAAAGAAACATAATGTGTCTATTTGAGCTTTCGGAATGCTTGTGTCTTAATAAATAGGAATGTACTGGAAATTTCATCATTAACAATAAAATATAACTCTTGGAGAAAAATACAGAGACCTATACACAAATAATAGATGACATGCCAACCAATACTTCTAAACCTCACCATTAAATTTGAACCTCATGTTAGATATGGAGGATTAAGCTAACGATCATATTTACTTTAGTAAACTATTAAAAAAAATCCTAATTCAAAGTTTGTTTCTGACCAGCTACCTCCTTAATCCCATAGCACCTGCCAGAAGACATCCAATAACCCCCTCTTTAGGTCAGAGGAAAACATACAAAAGAGAAAGCCTTGGCTGAAATGACTCACGTTACGGGCCAGCTGCTTTCCAGAATCCGTTAAGCTTTAGGGTCCAGATCTCCTTTTGTGGCTTTTTACAGACTTTATTTGAACAGAGAAATTACAACAACCCTGCCCACATAAAAGCTGAGGAAAGAAGCTGGTTGGGGTAGAGAGAGCGCCCGAAATTTTACTATACTTTAAAACAAAATGGCAAGGGTGTTAGCAAGCTTTCTCTTTTGTTTCATGCTAATAAATGCTCCTCTGCTTTATTCACTTTTGAAATGATGAAATTTGTACGTGGTAGATTCCATTTGACAATCGGCAGAGAATTTTTTTTTTTTCCCCAGGCAGTGACTCTCCAGGGTGCTAAAACTTCATCTGGTGTTTTTGGTGAACATGGGTTGATCACCAATCTTGCTCTACTTCTTCTGACCAGCGATGAGCTGTTTGGGGTTCTTCTTTTCCATTTCATCCCACTGAGGAATCTACCTCATCCCAATGCATAATCATATTTTTTGCCAGTGAGAAGCATTGTTTAGTCCAGACATTAGTTTTGTCCCAAGTGATAACTGCTGAATCAGTAGTGGCCGGCTCAGAGCTGGGGGTAGGAGGGGAGCATTTTCAGAAGGAAAGTTGCCAGGGTCAATTGGTCACATGTGCTGTGGCCAGGAACTGGTGGGGGAGGCCTGAGAAGCTAGAGTATTTCAGCTGTTCTTGAACTACAATAGCCTGAGATTGTTTCTTGTGTAGGACTCTGTGTGTGTGTGTGTGTGTGTGTGTGTGTGTGTGTGTGTGTGTGTGTACACTTGACTCGGGATGGTACGGCTGGACATCTTTTACTTTCATCCACTCGATAAGTTTGCTCAACAAACTCTGAGCGTCACTCTCTACCAAAGGTTTCCAGAGGCTGGAAATAGAAAGAAATTCAAGATATAATCAGATAAGACATTCTCATAAACAAAGGCTGTGCCTTTATGTGACACGTGTAGTAGGAATGTACTAAGTAGTTGAGTTGTCGATGCTTTGGGCCTCTGCTTATTTAAACATGAAGATAGAAAAGATGCTGAAAAGAAGATTAATGAACAGATTAAATTTCCAGCAGTGATTATCGGTATCCCCAAATCTATGGTACTGGGGAATATTTTTTTTTTAATTATTTTGAAAAATTATTTTTCTGAAGTGTATAAAGCAATAACGCCATGCTATTTGTCTAAATGTAGGGGGAAAATACTTGAAGCCAGAACTTGCAATATGGTTTTCATATGCCCTTAGGCCAGAGATGAAACAGATTCCAGCCTAATATGACCAAACAACATTCGGGCTATCACAGACTGAAATGCTTTCCCTGAGTAATTCCAGCATCATATCTCATTCTTAATATTATCTCTTTATGAAACTCTGTGTGAACACTCAGGAGAGACTTTCATCTAGAATATTTATAGGAGGGTTTGGTTTGTCTAACACTTCAGCATAAACTAATAGGACTTTTAAGTCTGGAGGTGAGGCACGCTCGTGTGCTCGTTTATTGCACAGACATGGTAAGTGTTTGGCCAAGCTGCACGTTCAGTTAGCGTCTAAATTTTAATCAAATCTGGAAAAGAAGAACCTAGAGAGAGTCGTCCTTGAAGCATTTAAATTCCTTTTCTTGTTTTTTTTTTTTTTTTTTTACTAAGCTTCATTCCATCTAAATCAGAGCTGTACTATATTCCTATCACTGATGAAGGCTGGAGACAGAAATGGGCGGAACCCAGGTCACACTATGCATTGAACGGTGGGGGTTGTCCATTGCTGTCCAGCTGGCCTGGCCCAGTGGAGTGTTTGAACCGTCTTGGTACCCCAGACTTTTTGGCGGAACCTGTTCGGGTGTCTGATATGCTCATTTAAATGTGCCATGTCCTAGGAATGTAATGAAGTGCAATTAATAATAAACTTGCATTGACAAGAGTGTCATTTTCTGCAAAGAATCAGACCAGACTTCAAGGTCATGCACATCAAGCTCACTGTGGAGAACAACACAGACTCGGTTTGTGTGAAACATTTGTTTCCTTCCTGTGGATAGACTGCTCGATGGCAAGAAGACATTGAGTAGGATTTATTTCAGCATTTTCATAGTCCCAGTTTGGGCCCTCCAACACATGTCACCTGAGATAGAAATTTATCCTCACACTGACTTCCCCAATGACTATTTGTGAAATTTCAAGAATAAAATGCATCATCAAAACTAAAAAGCATCATCAAAACTAAAATGCATCATCAACCCAACAGAGTTGGCAAGGGTTAATAGATGCAGCAGGATTTCTCTTCTGATAGATCATATTTCCCTTTGACATGATTCTAAATTCTTTAGAGCCAACGAGGAGCCCACCGATAATTATCTGTAATTCAACACACGCACAACTAGCTCTTCTGAAAGCCAAGCAGCAGCGTCTCCATTAGTTAGGGGCCTCAAGTTTTTTACTTTTTCTTTCTCTTCCCCCTCCCCAATGGAACAGTAGCTCTTTTCATGCAAGGTTCCTTTTGACGTTCTAACAAAAGTGTAATTTCATCTTTCTCCAGAAGCCTCCCCATTCACGGCCTCTAATGATCGTTCTGTAATCAGTGTGGTTAGAATTGCTGAGCCTAGCTCTAGTCATCTGTCATATCTACAGTGAAAGAAAAGGGGGTGTAAGTGATGGACTAAACAGTGTCTGAAGCACATCCTGGGTTCCCTGCTACCTATGCTTGATCCTGATGTTAAATATTTTTGACGTGCACACTCTACAAATATTTTAACGTACATAATTAGAAAGTCTGCCTAGAAAGATGTGTAAGACTTAATTTTTTTCCTTTTTCTTTTAAATGCTACCTTGGTCTGGCCCATCCTTATCTACTACCCTCAAGATATTCTCTCAATGCAGAGCTGAGACAAGGCTGGGCACTGGTCCCACCAAAGAACATGCTAAGTTCACTTCTATCATTGACTCAACTCAACCTCACGAATTGAGCACCTTTCGAATAATTGTTGGAAATCGAGGCCAGTTGCCATGGGGAAAGGAGGTCCAGAAGATAAATAAATAACCTAAATAATTAAAGAGGTCTACCTCTAGGTGGGAAGGGAAATACTCATGTGCATGATCCTAAAACAGAGCTAGCGTGAATGTGTTAATCATGATGAGAACGCCAGTGGATGTGGCAGGACACCAGTTCTGGCTTGGGGAGAGGCTTAGAGCGCATTTGGAGCATGCAGATTTTAAATGCACCCTTGAGTTACATAGACCTCTCCAACACAGGTGAGGGAGTGAAGATGACATTGGCAGCAAGACGCAGCACTGATTATATAGCCTTAGAGGTGAAAGGGCACTGGGCATGTTCATGCTAATAGCGTAGTCTAGAGGTGGAGATAAGGTAGGTGTGAGGGGCAGTGAAAACAACAGGGGCTTAAGCTGGATTCATGGAAATAGGGTTGCATTCGAAAGGGCTTTCGAAGCTGGGGTGAAGAGCCTGGACGCAAAAACATTTTTTTTTTTTAAACTGGTACACAAAATAGCTCTGGGTTGTAGAAAGACCTCACTAATACTGCTTGGAGGATGTTTGGGGGGAGTGGTGCAGAGAGAGGCAAAAGGATCAGTTTGGGGAATGTCGAAACAGTGACTATTAAAGAAAAAAAGTGCCTGAATGGGGGTGGTGATACTGAGGAAGAGAAGAGGTGTGACAAAGACGTGACCCAGGAGGTTGACAGTCAATTTACTCTCTGGAGAGAAGAACTTGAGGCCAGTGAGAGGTGATGGGAAGGTCGGAAGCCTGGGGACCGAAGAAGTAGTTATCTAGGACAAGAAGCTCTGAAGGAAGACTAAGAGTGGAAGGAAGGGGTGGGACATGATGGCATATGTTTTGGACTTGTCGAACTCAGGTCCTTCTCAAATACGCATGTGATGACATGCAGTCGAGGTGCAAAGAAAAGTCCCAGCCTGGAGAAAAGTCAGGATGAGCAGCAAGGAACCGGCTGAGGTCACCATGGCTTCATTCTGTGTGGAGAGCATGCTCCCCCGAAGCCTGAGAGACACATCTGTCCAAGCTGCAGTTCCGTGTGTCCTGTCCACGTGGCTCAAACTCCAGCACGGCGCTGGCCCTTAGACTATAACAAACACACATTAAGTTTTCCAGTAACCACAATCAACTATGTAGAGAGAAACATGTAAAATTAGGTTTACTTATTTTTCACTTAGTTGATACAGCCAAATATTCTTATTTCAACATGTAGCCTCCACAAAAATTATTCATGTGATAATTAACATTTTTTAAACGTCTTTGAGACCTGGTGTGTATTTTGCGCTTACAGTTTATCTCAGTTTGGAACCAACCACGTTCCAAGTGCTTATTAGTCACATGTCGCTGGTGGTGGCTACAGTATTGAACAGTACAGCTCCAGAAGCTTCCTCAGGTAGCTGGTAGAGTGACCATACCATTCGGCCTCCTAACCGGGGCATTCCGAGAGTGGGAAGGTCTGTGGCAGTAAACGAGAGTGTCCCAGCCAACCGGGGAGGGTGGTTTCCTGCACGAGGCGCCTTTGCAAGACTTCCTGTTCCTCCCTTCTGTCATTCCTCTGCTTCGGCCTGGTGCTGACCGGCTGGGCTGCGAGCTCTGTGCCCGCGCTGATCCAGGCCCCGCCCACAGTGATCCAGGCCCCGCCCACAGCCTTTCTAAAGCACCGGGCTGAGCCAAGGGTTAAGGGGTTCGTCGACACCCACCCCCCTTCATACTCTTTGCTCCCACCCTGAAAAAGGCGATCTTAAGAAGAACAATTTCACTAACATGTACTGAGCACGTCTGTGTCCAGTGCTGGACTGAGCACTTCATGGCTGACACCCACACCGTTGGTGTTAGTGCTGTTCCCGTGAAGTTCAGGGAGGTGGCCTAACTTGCCCAAGGTCACGTGACAGAACAAGGACGAGTCTGGCTATCTGTCTGTAGTTCCCAGGTTCTCAGCATCTGAGCCACAAATTTTGTTTCCTGTTTGCTAGAGGGAGGAGATCATATGGAGTAGAGAGAGAGAGAGAGAGGGAGGGAGGGAGGGAGGGAGGGAGGGAGGGAGAAAGAGAGCATGCATTATGGCTTTAGTTTGCTAACCAGATGAAATATTCTTCTAATCGTGCTTTCTGAAAAAGTATACTCAGTTCTGTTTACTTGTTTGCCTACTGGAAGTTTATATGGAGGCAAAGCAGATTTTCCATAAAAACACTGAGGACACTTAATTTTTTAAATCAGCGTGTGTGTGTGTGTGTGTGTGTGTGTGTGTGTGTGTGTCTGTGTTCATCTCCTTCTGTTCATGCCCTCTCAAATACAATGCACCCAACTCCAAAAAGAGCACCTGGCTACAAAGTAACAATTTAGCTCCTGAACACTTGAAGAACTTAAAGAACACAAATGGATGAGGCTTCTTATCAATCTCGTCGGAGAGGATGACTTAAGGTTGGGATCGGCCTGCCAAGGATGATGTGAGACACTTACTCACTGTCAGAGACCCTGGGGAGACTCTCCCCATCTGAGAGGATGCCGATGTTGTAAAACGCAATCCCAGGCATTCCAGCGGGGGGTGGGGGCAGGAGCCACCTTGAATTCCAGTTGAACAGGGAGTAACTTTCAACATGTCAAGGCCATGTAGCAATCTTGCCGGTGCAGCAGGAAAATCACATAATAGTGGCACTCCACACTCCAGGTACTGGCACGAAATTCAAAGGGAGCTTAAAAGGTATGAGGTGGGTAGGAGGTCCCAGCTGCAGCCAAGTGCCAGCTTCTTCCTCCTTGTGCAACATCTACAGCAAGAAGGAGAGGTGCCCAGCTGGCCAACGCTGATGGTGTCGTTTAGAGTCCCACCTGCTGGAGGCTGAGCTACAAAAAGGAAGCTAAGGGGCATTCCCATCCTTTATGGGAATGACCATTAGGTGACAGGGACAAAGGTGGGATTGTGGAGACTGACTGTTAAGCAGTATAGTATGTTTGGAAAACTGATAGTTCCTAGGTTTAAAAATAGAGAATATATAATGTAGAGTTCCTCAGTACAGATGAATTAAATAATTGCTGAGGTCTGGCAGGGAGCATCAGTTTAATTTGACTCCAATTTGACTTAAGTCTGGTGCTTTGGAGGGCAGCAGAGACTATTTCCTGGGGTACAGAATAAATCACACAGAATAAATCATGCAGAATCCCGATGCTGTTTATAGGACTGTAGACAAGCTGTGGGGCGGAGGTGTTTTCAAAAAGTAAAATGCAGACTCACTATCTCTCTCTCTCTCTCTCTCTCTCTCTCTCTCTCTCTCTCTCTCTCTCTCTCTCTCTCTCTCTGTTTCTCTCTCTCTCACCTTTACTCTCCCGCTCTCTCCTATTTTCTCATCACTGTATCAATTGGGTGAGCATGTTGGCATAAGGAGAAAATCTGCTCTAGTAAGGAACGTGATTTCTACCTCTATATCGATCAATAAAGACTACACATGACTTTTCTTTCAATAACTGGGCAGTAATGGCAGGTTTAAAAGTATATGCGCAGATGGAGAATGGCAGCAATTAGAAAATCTTGTCACACTTAGGCACAGAAATTGAAACCTAAAATAAGAATTTCCCCATCTCATCACAGAAAAAGGCAAATCGAAGTCCCTCGGTGATGAGGAAGTGATGTGAATTTGAACTACAGGCACCATGTTCAAGGTGTACCTGGATTTTGGTCCAGGGCCGAGTCCGAGCTGGGCCTGAGACCTCGGACAATCACCTCTCCAGAAGGCAGGCAAAAGAATGGAAAGGCAGGAATGGAACCTGAAAAAGGGGCCATCACAATGTGTTGATCCTTAGGACGAAGCTGTGGTTTTGTGCTGGTCTTCTAGAGATTTCATGGATTCACGAGGTTGGTGATGTAATTCAGGAGAACGCTCCCAAGATCTATTTAAAATAAGACATGGATGAGTCATCTCTTTTAACAGACAGCCTTTCTCCTTCTTGTTCACTCATCATCATCAAAGTGAAAATCGTAAGTTAAGTATGTGGACTTGTGAGTTTGTTTGGCGTGTAGTTGTGTCTACACGGACCAAGTTTCCCACTCGTGGGAGTCTCCCATTACCTCTCATCCCTTTTACTCACTCTCACGCACACCCATTATTTTCCTAGCAGCTGTCTGCTTGCTCCCTCGGTGTCAAGATTTACTCTTACCCAGCCAAAGTCAAGTTCTTGGCACCCGCATATAGTCATAATTGCATCTCCACTCACTCAGGTCCTTTGCCACTGAAGATTAAGGTGGATTAAGATACTCTGATGACTTTTTCAGACTGGGAAGTGATTTTAAATGTATGGGGATTCCAGGAGCAGTACCTTGGAAAGAGAGCTGATGATTTGAAAATAGCTTAAAGAGAACATGATTTTCAGAAAGGAGGAAATATATGAACTCACCACTTCTTTGGGGTTATAATGAAGCTGTATTGTTCTTGTACCAATATGTTTTGTCATAATGCTAAGCTCTGTTAAAGAAAGCATGAGGGGAAAATCTCACGAGTAGTCCCTTGCTTCACTGGTCTTGCTTCTTTGCAAAAAACAGTAGATACAAGTGTGTTTCTTTTTCTCGTACGTTTTCCATTCATTCTAGTGCTCAATAAATATCTATCTTGAGCGCCTACCACATGCCTGACATATTCTTGATGCTCAGAATATAAAGTGAACAAACAGACAAGAATTCATGACCTCATAAGATTAATAATATTCAAAAACAGAAGTCAGAAAGTAAATGAGTAGAATATACAGCTTGGGCACATGATATTCAGAGCAATGAAGAAAAATAAGACAAATAATAAGTGATTGGGAATGCTGCAAGGGTGGTGAGGGAGGGCCACCATGAGAAGATAGGTGACATGTGACTGAGGGTGACATTCTTCCCTGAAGGGGGTGAGACTGGTTTAAGAGCATACCAGGCAGGGGAAACAGCAGGCAGTAAAGTCAGTTGGGATTTTTGGATGAGTTTTTCTATTTTGGTAAAAAACAAGAACAAAAACAAAAACAAACAAAACAAAACAACAACAACAACAAAAACACCATTGGGATTTTGATAGAAATGGCACTGAATCTATAGCTTGCTCTATGTAGTACCATCATCTTAATATTAAGTCTTTCAGTCCATGGACATGAAGTGTCTTTCCAATTATCCAGGTCTCTTTTAATTTCTTTAAGTAATGTTTTGTAGTTTTTCAGTGCAGAAGTCTTTTGCTTTCGGGGTTAAATTTATCCCAAAATGGTTTTTTCTTCTTGACGCTATTGTAAACGGAACTGATTTTTTAATATCCTTTTTGGATCATTCATTGCAAGTATATAGAAATACAACTGATTTTTGTGTGTTGATTTTACATATGCAAATTTTGCTAAATCCATTTATTTAGATTTAACAGTTTTTTCTGGATTCTTTCAGGTTTTTTACATATATGATCATGTCATCTATGAAGAGAGATAATTTTACAACTTCCTTTCTAATTTAGATGTCTTTTATTTCTTTTTTCTCGCCTAACTGTTCTGACTAGAACTTCCAGTACTGTTATATTGAGTGGCAAAGCAGGCTTCCTTATCTTGTTCCTGATCTTGGGGGAATAGCTTTCAGTTTTTTTGCCAGTGAATATGATATTAGCTGTGGGTTTTTCATATATGGTCTTTATCTTGTTGAAGAAGTTCCCTCCTATTTCTAGTTTATTCAGTGTTTGTTTGGGGTGATGAAACCATTTTGGTAATAGGTAATGATAATGGTTGCACAACAAGCATTGTAAAGGTAATTCATGCCGCCAAACTGTACACTTAAAAATGCTTAAAATGGAAATTTTTTTGTTACAGATATTTCAGCAAAACTCAAAAAAATTAATAATTCCATATATAAAAAAAACTTTAAATTTTGCATTTTAAATGGGTGAATTGCATGGCATGTGAATTACATCTCAATAAAGCTGTTAAAAAAAAAAAAAAAAAGGATTTAAAAAAGCCAAACAGGAGAATATTGCAAATGAGGGTAAAAAATGAGGGTAACTCATGGAGAAAATAAAGTGACTGTTTTAAAAGTAAAGACAGTAAAGACCTATCTTTGTGCCCTCACAGAATCTCAGACACAGTAGGTCTATGGTAAATGTTTGCCGGTTGGATGCTAAACACTAGTGTCCAATGAAAACTGTGAGATCATCTTCCATGGAGATTTGAAAAAAAATCAGTAGACTGGAGTTTCCTTTTTGGGACTTGCTCGTGGCTCTGCCCTTAGAGACACCTCAGCCTGGCGTTTTGAGACGGTTCGGTGTCTTATGTTGCTCGTTCTAACTCTGGAAGTCATTGGCCTTCATTCGATGATAACCGAAGAACCGTTTGTGTGGGAGTCAAATAGTATAAGTGTGGCTCAAATATCTTTGGCGAGAAGATTAAGCCCAACCTAGCTAGAGCCAGCTGGAGAATGTCACTTAGCATTAGTCCAGCAGGGCTTTGAATCCTTCTGTGGAGTGATATCAAAAGTAGGTTCTTTAGAAAGTTTAGTCTAATGGGCCGGTCACATTTTTAAAAGCAGAAAGCTCAGGGTCTGCACGGTCTCACGCTTACTGGGAGAGAAGACCCAATAGAGAAGAAGGAGCCAGGTCCTCCACTCATTTTCATATGCTTCCTGTGGGGTGAAGGCCCAACCACGTGTGGTCACAAAACTCGGTACCGAAACAGCCAGCCGCTTTCATCTACGTCTCCACATGCCAAACACTAGATTGTGTGTGTGTTTTTAATACTGCTCTCTCTTCCAGGGAGTTCAGAACACACGTGTTCCTTTTAACTCCCACCAGACCTTGAGATCTGCGAGCCAGAAAGATCATTCTGGAAGGAGTTTTTTGGAAAGGGCGGGGGAAGGCTGTTGTGCAATAGCCTGAGACTCAGGAAGCACCGGTCCCTCCGAGCCAGCCCCCCAACCACTCACGCTCACATGGCAGAGCTCAAAGGCCTTGCTATATCTTGGTTTTGTTGCCATAAAACACAGATAGTAACACTTGCAAAACAGACACTAAATGGAATGCATTTTGTGATCTTTGGAGAATAGGCAGCCTGTGAACATATGCTGACAGTGTGTTATTCAGGGGCAGGCCTGGAGCCGCAGCCTCGCTTTGCCACCAGAGTCGTTCTGGAACCTGTGCCAGGAGCGGCCCGAGCACTCCGGCCTCCAAGCCCCATCTCTGGGTCCAGCTGGCATGAGATGAAGGGCCACTCTGCCCAGCTGTTAGTGCCCCGCTCACCCACAGGCCTGAATGCAAGAGCCCCAATGCTTGACAGCCACTGTAAGTCACCAATTCGACCTCGTCATAGACCTGCTCGCTACCATATGCCTGCCTCAGGTCCGGTCTAGTAAATCTCCTGTCTGTGGGGCAGAGCAGTAAAGGCTGGCTCCTTCAAAGAGAATGGTTTTGCTTTGGAACACAGATTTCTTGATTGTACTTCATGGCTGGATATTTAGTGGGGATAAGAGGCTTTGTGGTTTGTTTCCGTCTTGAGGGAAAGGAAAAAAAAAAAAAGAAGCTGACAAGCCGAGATGAGGATTGGGCTCACGAGGGCCTGGCTCCTTCTTCACCCTGCAAACGGGAGGTTCACGGTGCCCAAAGCCAAAGAAAGGTCCTCTGAGGAGGAGGACAGATGGCGGAGGGGGCAGGGAGGGAGCAGATGTTGCAGGAACCGCCGCCGTTATCTCTGAAAGTCACACAGTGGTCTCTGGACATTGTGTGGTCCTCCCGAGGAAGCCACAAGGGACATTCTCAGGGAAATGGGGTTGATCTCTGTGGCCCCGCGCGGGTCCCCTTTTCCTAACTCCCTTTCTTCTCCCCCCATGCTCTCTCCTAGCCCGTCTTGCTTCCCTAAATATTTTCTGCAGAGGAAATCAGGGCAGCAAAGATATTCATTTTCAGGGACTTAACCCTTTCCTGACGGACTCAAAGTTTAAAAGAATAACAAAGAATGGAGGGCAGCTTTCGCCCCAAAGCATAAATCTAGAGTGACAGATGTTCAGATACTGTCACCAGGGCAAGGCAGGTGGAGGGGAAGATAAGGGAGAGGCAGAGATGCTCCTGGGCAGGTGGCCGTGCCCTCAGCCCGAGTGTGAGGCTGGCCCTGACCCTTCCACCCCTCCATGCAGAACCCCTTCCCACGTGCATCCCAAATGCACAGAGACCAAAATGAAGCCCGTATGACAGCATCCCAGATGAAGGGGGAGGGCCAAACGATGGTCTCGGATTATAAAAACCATCTTAGAAAGCCCCAAGAAAAAGAACAGTGCCTGGCTGCTCCCCATCTGCACTGAGCCCCGAAGCAAGAGGAAATCGATTTAAATATCAGCATGAAGAGCTTAAGATAGACAGAGGGAAGAATCTCCAAACAGAAAGACATTCCTGCCTGTTGCGTAAGCTCTTCCCTTTGAAGGTCTGGAGAGGAGTAAGGGTGCTATCATCGATGGCAGCCGATGATCGTAAGATCCCTTCCAGTCCCGAGACTACCTCACAGCCCTAATTTTAGCAATTCCTCTTGGCTGAGGAAGGGTTCCCCCCTTCCTCCAGCTATCTTGTGCTCCACACACCATCTCCGGCAGCTTCCTTTGATGTTGGCGGGGACTCTGTGGACTCAAGGCCAGATAGGCTGCAGGAAGAGACACGCTCAAAGCCATTACTCTCCCCTATCTCGGTGGAGCAATAAGAGGGCTGTCTTTTTTTTTTTTTTTTTTTTTTTTTTTTTTTTTTTTTAAATTGCAAAGTTGCAGCACTTGGTCTGAAATTAAATACGGGCCGTCAGATTTGGGATTAATAATACCCAGAAACTATTGTTATGTCAACTGCCATCCACTATCCAATATGTCTTTGCAGGGGAGGATGTTTAAACCATGACTTTATTTTGACTAATTTAAAGATTTCATTCATATTTTTAACTCATTATTAATGAATGCAGTTTGAGTCTATCACGTAATGACAGAAAGTGGCCGTAAGCCACAGGGATGTGTTTCTCATTGTGGAAACCACAAGTTAGTCATTTTCTTCTCCCAAGTAAATTTCTTCAGCTTAGTTAAGGGATTTTTTTTTTTTTTTTAAGAAATCATAAATTCCAAATTTGTTTTTCATCAGAAGAGTTAACCCTATGGACAATGTAGCAATGTTTCTGAATTTTGCAAAATATTTAGATAGTATCTGTGTCTCATTGCTTAAGATCTAAAAATCTCTTTCTGTCGTGACCGTTTTGTGTGTTTTTTTGGCCTCGCAGTGTAAAGAAATGTGATAAGCTCAGGGGAAACTTGTGTCACAGAAATGCTTAGCTTTCTAGATAATTCACAGCCACGCTTTCTGTAACAAGGATCCTTGTGAAACCGACTTTTTTTCCACTTACGTTCTTACTGGGAAAGAGACGGATGCTGGAGCGAAGGCAGGGAGGGCAAATAGAAAGAATGAGTATCCTGCCTCCAGCCAGCTGTTATGTAAGAAGGGTCGACGTTGTTCCGGGAACTCTGCTTGCAGGCCAAAGTTTTTGTTTTCGGTCCCCTGGACGCTGGGTACCTCCTAGGTGCATGTGACGGGCTGGCTGCGTAGACTCGTCCTCGGGTGTGAGGAGGGCCATGAGGGGCCATGGGAGGCATGGGTGGTACTAGGAGTGCATCTCTGCAGTCCTCTCCTCCTCCTTACTTCTTGGGGGTATAGGTCTCCCCAGCCTCTGACGGCAACCCCCCGCGCCTCGCCTGCTGTCCCTTTCCTCTCCTACATCACAGCATCGCCTTTCCTCAGTTTCCCCATAATTTAACCCCATCGCCTCTTCAGCAGAGTGGTCATCTGTGAGCTCCACAACTACCTGAACGAGGAAGCGAAGATGGAATCTGGTTGAGTCAGCCCTGACACCTGGGGGTGCTCCCAAGAGGGAGAGTTTTAGGGAGAGTTCCTGCCCCATGAGATGGAGAGTTCAAGTCCACAGCTCCATGGTCCTACCAAGTCTGAGGTTCCCTTATTCTACATGCCCAGGGGCAGGCCGCAGACATGTCAGGGTCAAGGTCCAGGTGTGAGAAAAGATACCGGCAGCTTCCGATTTGTCTCGACGTTCAAAACTCCGAAAAGCAAGTCTACACTGAAGGTGGGCCAAGGGCACTCTAAAGGGTAGGAATAACAGCTAAAAAAGAAAATGAGCACAAAAAGACATTGCTACACAAACCCATATGTACACACACACATACACCCCAAGAGGCAGAGGAGAGACAGAGAGAGGAACCAAGAGACCTTGAGCTCCTAAATGGCCTTGGGCATAAACCATACCCCGTGTCAGAACAGGAAAAGGTGTCAGTTAAAACATGTATACGTTTAACTCTCAAATTCTCTTCCAGAAAGTTACAGTCTTGATTCCAAAGAGATCAAGTCTCAAACAGAATTGTAATACTTTTTTTTCCAGTTAGGAAACAGACGATTTTAACATATTACTCATTCTGTCATGTTTAGTTTACCAAACCAATGAGAAATTAGTTCCCAGGTCATTCATTCCACCCTCTGTGGCCAGAGCTGAAAGGGCTGGACAATCTCTGCTGGGAAGAATGGAGCGCGG
>CM053507.1:4287745-4317374 GCA_028627145.1 Eidolon dupreanum
ATCTCTGCCTCCATCAGTGTAGTGGCCTTTCTTCCCTCTCTGCATCTCTGTTTCCTCTTCTTATAAGGACACCAGTCATTGGACTTAAAGTTCACCTTAAGCCACATTGACTTCTACAAAGATCCCATATCCACAGAAGGCCATGTCCAGAGGTTCTGGGTAGGCAGGAATTTGAGGGGCCACTACTCAGCCCAATTCAGGCCGTTTGGGCACAGGAACCATTCTCCCATCCACCACTTATTAGTCGCATAACCTCTTTGTGCCTTTATTTCCTCACTTGTGGTAGGGGAATGGTAGTTGTCTCTGCCTGGTTGAGTTAAAGGCGTTGATATTTGCGACGTGCTTAGAACCATGATTGGCACATGGCGAGAGCTATGCAGAGGTTGGTAAGATAAGATAAAGTCAGCCAAGTGCCCATAGATGCTCCACAGAGGTCAACTGGGTAGACATGTCATCAAGGACTCCGCTGGAGGTGACAGGCAAGGGAACAGACCCACAAGCCAGCCAGGAAGCCCAGGGCAGGACGCCCAACCTGTACAAGAAGGTGATGGCGGGCGCGAATACTCTTGAAGTAGGAGGGTTGAGCTGAGGGAGGAGAGGAGGCAGGGGCGTGTTCAGAAAGCGCCCGGCTCCCCAGGGCGGCTGAAGTGCAGATGAGGATGCAGCTGTGACACAGCGAGAGAGGCAGGGGTGGTGGAGTCACAGGGACCGTGCCCCCAGACTCCTCCAGCCCTGACAGCCCACGAGGCCTCTGAGGTCACTTCTGGCTTTCGACCGTCTTCGTCCATTTTGGACGCTCTAACAACAACAACAACAACAACAACAACAACAAAAACGTAGACTGGGCAGCTTATAAACCAGAGATATTTTATTGCTCACAGTCCTGGAGGCTGGGAAGTCACAGATCAAGGCCGTGGCAGAATCAGTGTCTGGTGTCATAGCTGACAGGCGAGGAGGAACCAAGGCAGGTACCCACAGCACAGTTTTGAAAGCAGTCGGTGACTCTGTGGCATATGGAGAAATCAGAGGCCAGGGCTGCAGGCTGGGTGGCCGGGCCTCGGCCATCTCCTGCCCCGGGATCTGCAGGTCCCTGGCCCTGCAAGATTCTTGGAGCAGGGCTTCTGTGGTGCTCCCCATCAGTGAGTGCTCCTCCCTACTTGTCTATAGTCACAGGACGTTTAGAAATTTACAGAGTGGGTCCGCACGCCCTATCTCCTCCGGGCCCCGCACAAGTCCTGCAAGGGGAGACAGGACTGGCTGGAATCACCTCACTCTAGAAATAAGACACCTGGTTTCCAAGTGTCTCTGGGACTTGTGCGGGGCTGCCGGTGCCCTTGGGGCAGGAGTAGCCCCTCCGCCTGCATCTTTGGGCATCGCCCAGGACTCCTGCCCCCTGGGGCGAGCCCGCCCACAAAGGCAGCCTTTTCCAGACCCTTCAAGAAAACCAGTCTCTTCCTTTTCTCTCTTCCTGAGTGACCTCAGGTTCTGCCGAATTCCTGTTTCTGCAGAGAGCCGCGACCGTTTCTCATTTCCATATTCTTTGCTGCCTTCTTAGCCAGGATGAGACGCTTTCTTTTTTCTTGTCGGTTTTATGAGAATTTTTTCAGTGATGTCAGACTTCAAAAGAAGCCTTCACCATAAAGATCACGACCAGACTCACATTTGTGATTCTTTCTCATTCTTGTGGGCAAAAGACGGTGGCGCTAACACATGTCTCATCTCCCCTCGACGTTCAGTCTCTTTTAAGTGATTTAACAGAGCCCCTCGCTTTCTGTTTCGGGTCCTAAAATAGTGTGTCAGGAATCAACAGCTGCCTTCCAAGCCAAGAAGCTGAGCTCCCGGTGACTCCATTCGTCACCGCCGCCTCGAGGCCCCTAATCTCTGTGCTCCCTGCCCTGTGTCAGCACCCCATTCCCCTCACACGTCTGGCTTTCCTCAGTAACTTGCTAAATGGCCCTGTTCTCGCTAAGTCACTAAAACCCTGGCCACAAGGCGGGCAAAGTGAGATTTAATTGAATCCTTCAGCGATGATTCACAGAACAAAGCCTGACGGCCTGACCTGGAAACCACACAGTGGGGAGTTTAGAAATCACCCGCGTAGTCAAAACAACGTTCCTGGTTCAGCCATCGATGGAAGTTCAAAAGAACAAAGATGTAAGTCAGAATGCCGTCATGACGAGGGCAGTCCAGAGAAATACACTGGCATGAATCTTCTGGGGAGAGTCTCCCCAGATGCTAAGTCTTGTTAGTTCCGTGGGGACTGGCTCCAGGGGCAGCGTGGCCTCCTGTCAGACGCTTCCCAGCTGGGTAATGGAAAGCTTAGAGATCAGGGTTAGGGGACTGCGTTCAGGTCCCAGGGTGCCCGTAACAAAGAACCACAAAGGGAGTGCTTTAAAACAACAGAAATGTGTCTCTCACTGTTCTAGAGCATGGAAGTGCAAAACCAGAGGGTCAGCAAGCCGATGCTCCCTCCCAAGGCTCTAGAGAAGGATGCTTCCTTGCTTCGGGAGGCGCCCAGCACTTTTTGACATGCTGTGGACTGCAGCTGCATCACCCCAAGCTCTGCGTCCGTCTTCACATGGCCTTCTCCCTGTGCATCCCTGTGTGTCTTCTTTTCTTACAAGGAGACCAGACATTACTGTTAGAGCTCACCCTAATCTAACATGACCTCATTTTAACTTAAACTCATCACACCTACCAAGACCTCATTTTCCAATAAGATCACATTCTGAGGTTCCGAGTAGATATGCATATCTGGGGAACACTACGGGGACTGTGGCTCGTCTGCGGTACCCCACATATCACTCCTGGCCCATCTTGTGGGCTTCGTTTTACCTGGCCTAGATTTAGAAACTCCTCCACAGACTGAAATCTTGGTACATCATGTTGAATCTTGACCTTTCAGCTTTCATGTTAAGAAAGCAAAGGGGGCCAGCCTGTGACACAAGGTCGGGCACAGTGTGATGGAAAGAGCATTGAGTGTTAATGGGGAGACATTAGAAGGTAGAACCGTGGGCAGCATCCAGGGACATAAATTATTAGTCTAAAGAGTTTGCTCAAAGAGCTATATCCCAGAGAGATACATTTTTCTAAAACCATTTCTTGTACCTGATGCTATCTCATTGGAGAAAGAAATGTTGATTGCAGTAAAACACCTATAATGAGATAATACAGGATCATAAAATATGACTGAATAAGATAGGTGTTTATCCTATACTGAAGGGTCTCTGTTCGTGTGTGAGAAAGGGAGATAGGTCCGCCGATGAATACGGAAGGAACCCCCATAAGGCGTCCTAAGGACCTTTTCAATTTTTGGAGGAGATACCAGGATGGGAGGTAGGGCACGGTTGACCTTAGGATGTTTTCATGCTCACTATAGGCTAATTGCGTTCAGACCAAAAATGGTACCATCTTCACAACCTCACATGTCAAAATGTTCCTCCATCCACAGTTTCTACTCCTTCCTATCTACCATCCACACTTCTCCTGGCTCCATCGCTGCCTTCTTGCTGATTCCAGAGGCTTCTGGCTGCCTCTGCTCTCAAGCGAGTCAGCACCTTGATGATCCTTGTCCTGACGCAATGGGCTTGACCCTCCCTATGCTCCATCATTCAGTGGATGTCTCGCCAGCAGCCACTAACTCCCACTCCCATCAATCCTCACAAGACACTGTGATCGGACCATCGGGAAATGGAGGGCTTTCACTATTCAATATATTTTAATATTCGTACAAAATACCTTTCGGTGGGGTTCTGAGTTCCTTATTTGTCGTTTCGTCACACAGAGTGACTGCCGACTCCCTTGTGGAAACCTCACAACTTACTTTCTCTACTCTCACTCTGTCTTCTAGGTATTATTGCAATCACAAAACCACTTTGACACAAGTGTTTTTATTCTAACGCATGCACTCGATACTCAATTTGTCTATGCAAAATGCCCTATCATGCTCTATCTTTAGGGGCTGTACCAAACCTGACCTCAGGCTGCCGGTCTCGACCTCCATTCCAGGCAGCCTCTCCTCTGGGAATATCCTCCCACCCGCTAATTCTTGAGAAGAATAGTGAGTACTGAGGGAAGCATGTGTGAACTTCCCTCCTTCCCACAATTTGGTCTAACTGCACCTTTTTTCCGAGAAATATTGTATTTGCTCCACTCCCTTCCCGAGACATGGCAGTTAACTGCTCCCAGCTCTGAACATCCTACTTCCTATAGAACTGCTACATCAACTACCTCGTCATTCTCTTCTCTTTCGTCTCTACTCTCCTCCTCTCTTGGTCTCTCTCCATCTGCTGGGCAGTCTCTTACCTTAAAGTGTCCTTTTTATTCTGTCAGCTCTGCAAATTACCATGTCAATTATCTTCTACCTTTCTGCAAATCATTTCAGTGGGGCGCAAACCATCTTCCCTCCACAGCATGCCAAATAGTTGCAGCCACTTTGACGGTCTCCACAGAGGAGTTATGCAGAGGCCTGTGTGTAATCCTGGGATTTTTAGAAAATCCTTCCTTTTCCCCATTCTCATGTGGGACACTCTGGTGCACAATGACATAGTAAGACTGAGTCACTTTGTTAATTTCTTTGATACTCTAGGGCCTATGGTCTAGACTATCTCATCCTTTGAGGAAAATAAATGACCCCACCCCTTGGCCCTGCTTTTCAACACTGTGGTGTCTCTTGCCTGTCTTATTATTACTACTCTTCTCACTATTCTTTCTGTGTCTATTCTGTCTTTTTCTTCGCCTCGAAGGTGTGCTATAGACTCTGTCCCAGACTCTCTTCTCTTTCCAGTCCACCTTTTCCCCTTGGGGACACTCCCTACTCTTGCCTTGAACACCACTGGCCCAGGAGGGGCCACTTTGGCCCTCCAGGAAAGCCTGTTTCTAAGCCCTGACTTTTTTTTTTTCAATTGACGCCTGAATACATCCATCACGACGTCACCCCAAAAAACCTTGACGCAGAGGTGTCTCGAATTGAATTTGTCATCTTCTTCTCAGACTTTCCGACTTTCTTATTTCAGGCAAAGGCACCACCAGCCCCTTAGTCACCAGGGTTAAAACTTCAGAATTGACTTTAATGCCCTTCCCCTTCTCCTCTCCCCCATCTCTCAACACCCAACCACTAGCTAAGTTCTATCTCCCCCACCTCCACAGTGTTTCTAAAACCCACTCCTGGGGTTTGTTGTAGGCTCAGCACACAAGAGAGATTGTGTGAGTGAGATCAGGTAGTCAAAAGATTGTGCATCTTGCCATTTAATGTAATCAGCATTCTTTATACACCCAAAAGACATGTGGCATGCTATTAGATGTTTCAATAACTAAAGAGTCCAGCAAGGTATCAAAAAGTAAAAGGTATTTATTAGTAGTAATAAACGTATTTTAATATTTATCATTAGTAGTAACGATATTAAATTTAAGTAGCTTTTATTCTACCCCTATTCATAAAAGTCTATCAAGAGTTTTGGAGAATAAAATCCATCGTTTCTGGAAAGAATGACTCATTTAGTATTTTGGCTTAGCGCTGCCGATGATTCATACTCCCACTAGAGCGTCTCCTAACCTTCCTAGAAGCCATATTGAGAGATACAATAGATGCGTGGGGTGTGATTTGGGGTGTCCAATAAGGCCTTAATCCTCCAAAAATTCCACTTCATGCACTCGCTGGTTGACAATGCCTACATTTTGTTCCTCTCCCTCAGCAACCGAAACAGCATCCGTGGTTAGAGACCCGCAGGGGACGTAGACCTAGGTGTTCGGAGTGTTCCTGAAGATTCACCTGTGGGTAGCACAGGGCCGTGGACTTCGACACTAGGACAGCCTGGCTCCAGTCTGGGTTCCAGTACCTTTAGGTTCTGGAGATAATATCACAGTTTTTTCATGAGGCTAGATTTTTTTAACCATAAAGAAAAAATTGATGGCTAGGCTAAGAGTCTAGTAGATAGTAGTTTTGTCAACCCAATATCTACTTCTCTCTCTCTCTCTCTCTCTCTCTCTCTCTCTCTCTCTCTCTCACACACACACACACACACACACACACACACACACACACACACACTAGCATCTTTTAACTTCATAATCAAGCCTTGGGCTGACCCTGGGATCCTTGTAAGAGCTTCACCTCCATCAGCAGTAAACCTCTTTATTGTACTTAACATCTGATATCAACGGTAGTTCCATGAGTAGATTGGATTTAAAGGTCTGCTCCTAAGAGTTCTCTGTACCTCGTTGTGGCCAAAGAGACTTTTTTAAATCCTTGATAAGAGTGGGGACAGCAATCTATAGTTACAATGATAAAGAAAATGGAACAAAACTCTTAACAATTGCTGGATTAGAGGAAGCACCTTCTGCCTGTATGGCTGCCTTCAGCATGGCATACACTTATTGAATACTTCAGCCTTGCTTTGAAGATACACGTTCACAAGCTGTCCTAAGGCCCAGCCTTTCAAGCTGTTGTTCAAGCATCAGCTCTACGGAAAGAAAAGGAATTTGAGATGGGACTCCCACCGTACTGATGGCGATGAGCTACGGATACCAAAAAATCAGATCTCAGAACTGTTTTGTTGCTGAGGAAACAGACACAGCCATGTTCGTGTGGTGAACAGAAATTGAAAACAAAAAATAGATCATCATTTAATGATTTGGAACATCTAAATGATCTAACCAAATGGACCACATGATTTATCAAGTAAAACCTACTGTGAAAAATCGGTTATTCATGTGGCAGAAAATAATATTTTTATGAATTCTATGGCTCATAGGGATCTAAACATTTGTAAAGTCTAGTCATTATTAAATAATGCAATGATAGATATCAAATAAACAATTTAATCTTTTCAGACTCTCAAACTAACTTCCAGGAAGAAAAATAAGTCCATTCCTGAGTAAGCTAAAACGATCCACACAGAATCTATTCATCACTGTCAGGTGCAAGGGCTCCATATTTTTATGGCTTTGTTTTTTATTGTTTAATAAGAAGTTTGACTAGTACCATTATTGATTTTCACACCACTTTTCATTGGAAAATCAGAAGAGTATCAGCATGTCTCAGTTATCCTAAACAACAAAAGCTTTGTCATTTTGTCAACACCAGAATTAAACGTGTGGCCAAGGCTTGTGTGGCCAGAACAGGAACCACAAGAGGAAGCAAGTGTCTATTTTTTTCACATCAGACTGAGAGAGAAGTCAAAGAGTTCAAAACTTATTCCCCAAGGAAGGTTAGTAGAGCAACTTTCTCATGTTTAGATCCCCAGTTGCTGTCGTTCTTCACCAGGACCTTCCACAAACTCTTCATCTTCCTCTTTGATATTTTAACCTCTTAATCATTTTAAGTCAACAACCCCTAACTGACAGTTTTGCTGATAAAGTACCTTTATAATGATAGATTTGGTGTTTAAATTTCCGCCTACATCTTCTCTAAGCTGGTGACCTAATTGTAGCTGATTCTTCCAAAGAAACGCTCACTTGTTAACCTCAAGTTATTTCTGGGCACAGCCGAAGTAAAACAAATTGCTTTTTAAGCTTATGGTTCCAGATTCTGTGTCTTATTTTCCATTTCTCCTTGTCCATTTTTCCATGTAGGTTTTTATCTGCTACCTATAAACCATGAAAAACAAATTATTCCATTCAAATCTTTGGAAAGGGCTGTTTGCTGGCACAAAATCACGTTGTCTGATGCTTTTTCTTGTTTTGAATTTCTGGAAGGGAAATCCTCCTTGTGAGGAGTCTTAACTTTCCATCAGTAATGGGGAAAACTGTTTCTCTTGGGACAGTGGAGGGAGCTTTATAAGAGAAAACTCAGCAGAAATAAAAATCCACACAGCTGATTTTTAACCCAAGTCTGTTTTTTCACTGATGTTGATCCCTATTCTGCCTATGAGATGGGGATGAATGCAGAGGGACTTTGAAAATTGTTGTCTCAATTGTGCGCTATTTAAATGCCACCCTTATAACTTGAAATCATATCCCCACCTCCTCATCTCTGCACAGGCAGCACCCTCCATCCCCAGTCTTTATACGGCTTAGGACATCTGCTGATCATGGGGCGACCATGTTGTCCTGGTGTATGCCCATCATCCCACTGTAGTTCTTAAGTATTGACAGCATCTCCATTCGAGCTAAAAATTGTCCCGTTTTGGATGATAGATTAGAGATCCCTTCCTTTGTGTGACTTCCCCTAAGTGTTTGCAAGATGCTTTATTTAGAAAGAAAACAACGGGCCAAATGGTTTCAGAACTCTTGGTGCATTGTTTATATGAAGGAACTGAGACCAAGAGGGGTTCAGTGATCCACTCCTCAGTGACAAGGCCAGGATCAAATTAATAAGAGCAGATCTTTATACAGCACTGACTGTCAAGCCAAGTGCTCTTCTAAGTTCCTTATGTACATTGACTCATTTAACCTTTACAACAGCCTGTAGGGTGGGTTTTATTATCCCATCTTACAACAAGGAGCTTGCCCCAGGCCATGCACAAGCAAGGGGCATGGCAACCGGGTTCTAGTCTCTGGTGAGCTCCCCGTATCACATGGCCTCAAAGAGCCCACACTTCTGACTCTCGGTCCTGCCCTTTGCTCTGTATTCTGTTGCTTTTGGACCAAGTTGACGAAAGCTTGTTAGTGAAAATTTAGCCCATCTTTTCAAAGCTGATATTTTTGTTGTATGATGAACATCATCGAAGTACTCCTAACAGATGCACTTAAAAAACAAATGAGGCTTAAAAACAGATATGGCATAGACTTACTAGATAATACATACGGCTTCAGGGAAAATAATCAAAATATTGATCAACACGTATAGCACAGATAACAACCATTCAGAAAGGAAGGCAGCCATAAAATGACCAGACAGACTGTCTAAATATCGGTCTGGTGGTTTTTATATCAGGACATGTTTGTCAAGGCCTGCCTGAATAAGACCATAAGCCCCTCCAAATCACATATGTGCCCATATCATTCTCTTTGCAGAGCACCTGGTAAACACCCGTGGGAAGATTTTTCTTAATAAATATTGTTTGACAGTGATTATACAGAGTGCTCGCATCTGAATTGCCAACCTATGTTTAAAAAAAATGCATTGGCCATAAAGACTGTGACTTCTAGGAAAAATTTAAGAGGGGTTACAGCACGTAAAGCTTGGAGCATATGTTTTAGAGCAAAGCCACATACATAGAGAATCTTTTTCTCATTCCCTGGGCTTGTGGGTCACAGGTGATATTCCAGAAATTGGGCATGGGATTCATGCAGCATTCTTGACCTTCACAGCTCCCAAACCAGCCATGCCTGGCTGGTGACTTCAGTGCTCAGAGCCACCAGAGACAGTGGAATCACAATGGGACCTTTACTTTCTCCGACTCAAGGGAGAACGGTCTCTCTCCTAAAAGACACAAGGAGCCTACCTGGCCCAGGAATAAAGGTGTTGTTTTTGTCTGAGATCTCTGGCAGGGGAGACTGTGCACCCGCCTAAAAACTTCTTTTTGCATCCAAGTGGCTTAGGAAGACATGCCTCGGTATCAGAAAAAGGAGCCTTCAAGCATACAGAGGTTTAAATAATAAAGCAGCCCACGGTTTATTAGCAGAACTGGCAGAAACATCAGACAATCCCTTAATTACCCTCTACAGCTGTTCTCAAATACTGGAATTTCCTTGCCCTGATCTGGCTCACAAAATGAACACCAAATGTTGAAAAGTTTAGTGCTTTTTAACCAGGAAACACACAGCTATGAAATATGTGAAGCTGTGGTAGACAAGTCAAAAAAAAAAAAAAAAACTTTCCAATAAAGTAATATTCTCCCAGAGACATCTTGTTATTCCAGTAAAAAAAAAAAAAAAAAAAAAAAAAATGGAATCCTTAAGTTGACAATATTTTTTCCTCCTGGGAAAATTCAAATAACAACATATCCAAACAAGACTTTTTTTTTAATAATTGTTTTATTTTATTAATAGTTATTATTATTAATCATATACTTGAGGATGGTAGAAAGGGAAGAAATGGTTATGTCATTTCTTATTTGTAAAGCAGCACTTTCACTTATTTACCCCATGAGGACCATTGAATTTTGAGTTGTACAGAAAGCTAATCCAGAAGCAGCACCCTCATACTCATCGATGGAAAAATAAGTCATCGCAGAATTTTGTTCATTGGGCATACGGCATCCTTTATTCAGTGAAGACCCTGGATATTTCCCCCATTGACTCATGGACCCAAAAAGAACACCGTGAAGTCAATGGGGAAGCGGTCACATCCTTTCCATAGCTACGGGTCTGATATGGAGGATGTTGGAC
This sequence comes from Eidolon dupreanum, assembly GCA_028627145.1. Taxonomy (NCBI): domain Eukaryota; kingdom Metazoa; phylum Chordata; class Mammalia; order Chiroptera; family Pteropodidae; genus Eidolon; species Eidolon dupreanum. The sequence continues at coordinate 4,298,018 of CM053507.1, forward strand.
CAAAGATGGAAATAGCTTTCAGGCCTCTCCAGAGTCTCCATACATCCTACACACGGGTTTATAGCCAAGTGACACTCTAGCATGCTTCCAAGTCCCAAACATCTTTGAGAAGAAACTCCTAAAGTGTGTGTGTGAAGTTACACACAATCCATTTGGGATCAAACACCGGCCTATCCCACTTTCCAAGTGTGAGTTGCGGATGTTATCATCAACTACCTATCTCTGCTAAGGGTAGGTGGTTATAGGGTTTGAGAAGGTAAATCATCAAACTGATAGGATTATAAGTTGGAATGATTTGACCAAAGTCAGATTTTATAAAATTATCAAACTGCTCAGTACAGTTGTCCCTCTTTATCCATGGGAGATAGTTTCTAAGAGCCCCAGTGGATGCCCAAAACCACAGATAGTACTGAACTCTATATATCTATATATAGATACTGTTTTTTCCTATACATGCATACCTATAATAAAAATTTAATTTATAAATTAGGCACAGTATGAGATTAACAACAATAACTATTAATGAAATAGAACAATTATAACAGTAAAATAAGGGCCACTTGAACACAGACACTGTGACACCAGAATGGTCAATCTGATAACCAAGATGGCTACTCGGTGACTAACGGGCAGGGAACATGTATGGAATGGGTACACTGGGTATACTGGACAAAGGGATGATTCACATCCTGGGTGGGACGGAGCAGGACAGCAAAAGATTTCATCATTTCATCATACTACTCAGAACATCACGCAATTTTAAACTTATGAATTTTTGTTCCTTTCTGAAATTTTCCATTTAACATTTTTGGACCACAGTTGACCATGGGCAACTGAAACCGTGAAGAAGGGGAAACTACTGTGCTTAAATCCACAGCCCAAGCTCAGTGAACCAACATAATCCTCTAGGGATAGTTTTTGGAAGCTTCTGAAAGAAATAAGTGTTCTCTAAATGAAAGAGCATTAAAATATAATAACACTCTTACCAGTTATTATTATGTTGGCTCAAAATGTCCATTCTTGGGAATGATGACCAATTGATTTTTGGGAACAATGGGTGGTTCAACACCACTTAGACTTCTGTTAATTTTCTAAGTTTTTATTTACATTTTAAAGATGAAATGGATAATTTTGATTGGAAAAAAATTCAAAGATTCTGCAAACAACGGCCACATTCAGTTAAAAAAAAAAAAAACAGAAGCTATATGCTCAACTACTCTGATCTTTTAAACAATCAATGTTTGCTTTTTTCATCTAATTGAGATTTCTCCAAGGAATGTCGATCTAGTTGGTTGAAATGAGTCTTTTCACAGCTACCATTTAAAGAAACATTACCTGTATAAATGAAACAGGTTGGAGAGGCAGTGTACTTTCAAGGCTTCAGATATATATTCCATTGATGATCGTTTTCATGTTGTATTTTGTGGGATCTACATATAGCATTTTCTTGACTTTTCTACTGCTGTCACCTGGTAGAATGCATGGGGGAAAATGGAAATCATTTTACAGGAATCACTGTTAGCCAGAGAGAAATATAGTCAACCAATATGTGACTGACCATTATGCTCTACCAAGATTGCCCTCCGAATAGTTCTCAGGGTTCTCTGTTTGATCTTTATATCTAAACTTTCAGGGGGCATTTGTCCTCCTGTTGGGTTGGAAAATCTGTCGTCTTCTCTGTGATACAGAATACATTAGACATTAGTGCTTTTACTGTGTCCATCAAAATCACATTTCAATGCAAACTTGGGTCTACATCATGTAATCCCAGTGGGGACAATACTGTGCCCACAAGAACACAAATTGGTGAGAGATAAAAAACATCTGAGTTATCACAATGGCATATGGCCCCCCAAAACTCAATCCTACCTGATACCTCTTATCCCTTAGTATTTCATTTCTTCCATTAGAATAAATTTAAATTTAATTTAGTTTTTTTCCTTGGTCAGAGAAAGGAGAAATGATAAGAACAATAACAACAACAAAGCTCAAATATGTGTAGAAAGCAGGCAGCTGACAGTATTTTCATGCAAGATATGTGCTGATGAATTCTAACTTCAAAATTCAAGGAGAGCTTGAACTTCTGTAATTTCAAGTATATCTTATTGTTCAGCTCAAACTATATGAGGATGATTTGCTTTTCTTTGGCATTTTTTTTTGTTTTAAAGATCAATTATTGCATTTTTATTTTTACCTCATCTGAATTTTCAGTGAGCCATAAGGCATCTTCAAAGTTAAATCCTAAGCTTTTGCCTGCATTTTGCCATGATTTTTTCAATCGTCGACTCAAAATATTCAATGGCTTCCCTCTCCAGGTAGAAAACAACCCATTGACCATAATACCAAGATTTAGTACAAACTTCTCTATGAAGTTATTTTCCTTAACTCTTCTTTATAAACAGCACTCCAACAAATAAACCCCTCAGTTCTGTGCTTTACCTACCCTGCTTCTCCACCAAGACTATTTTCCCCTTTCTCCCTACCAACTCCATGCCCAACTGCTCTTCAGTGTCCCAAATGTCCCTGTGTTCACAAGGTTTGTTTTCCAGCTCTTTTGAGATGTAATTGACATATAAAACTGTGTAATTTTAAGGTGGACAACTGGAAGTGATCTTTCCTCTCCTTTAAACTCATGCCACTTGGCATCTGGACAACTCTTATATAAGACACTCAACAATTTCCCCTCCATAGCATGGTTTTAGATATATATTTTATCTCCTACTCCAAGTTAAAAGCTCTTGGAAGGCAGAATTTTGATCTGATTTCTAGGCAACTAGAAAGCATGGTAAATAAATCTCCGCATATGTAATGTCACAATCTGTTGCTTAAAATGTTTACCCTAAAAGTTTCAATGGCCTGAGAAAAATGGATTTGTTAATGAATCTGTTAGGAAAAAAAAAAAAAAAAGAGCAAGATCGGCTTTGCTATTTTTGTAGCATGTTAGTAATTCTGTTCCTTTAAAGAAAATCCCAGGGAAATATTTAGAGCACAGCAGATCCTTTCCAGAAGAGATGCTGAAAGAAAACAGGAGCCGTCAGGAACCCAGGAGAGCGGCATGGCCCTCACAAAGCCAATGCTGTCTTCGTATGCACCCAATTTCATGCCAACTTCATTTTATTCATTTTGAACCCTTCATCTGAACCCCAGATTTCAGGGTTGGGAAACAGAACCAAGTGGAACATGAAACATAAAACAAGATCCAGCCAAACACAGTGAGTTCTCTCTGGCTTCAAGTCAAAACTTGGCCGAACCACAAAGCTTCACCTGGTTTTGAGTAAAAACCACACTGAACCACCATTTTTTTTTTTCATGGTTTCGGTTTGAAAATGGGGTTTCATGCAAAGCTTGCCCTAGTTTCAGAAGAGTTCCTTGGCAGAGCACGGGCAAGTCTTTAGCTAATGTGGACTCTGCCTCATCGGCACCCCAAGACAGGCAGCATGGAGGTGATTACTTCTTGGCCCGTCCTCAGAAGGTCCGTGTTTTGAGCAATCTTATTCACGTGATCATTAAAATGACTGAAAACCATCAGTCATATTAACAAAAAATGTGATCAACTCATCTTTTTGTGCTTACCTTTTGCAAATATAGAGAAGAAAAATTGGGAAGGAATAAATTTTTTAAAAAAGCTGGGATGGTTTTTAAAAAACAAAACAAAACCATGGCCTAAAGCTCTATCTGTGTATGAAGGCAAAAAAAAAAAAAAAAAAGGTTTCAAGCAATTTTTAGGATAATCTGGACCAATATTTCATAGTCATCGGAAAATGTGAGATAACAAATAAAGGTATAGTGTGCTACATGAGAACATGGAGTGAAACCACTCCATTTTCCCCTCCTTAAAAGGAGATTAAAATCTTCCTTAGAAGCTAAGAGTGTCAGATGAACCATTTGCCCTGGGTGGTGATGGCATTTGGAAACAGAGTATAATATAAACTCCAAGCTGAGTTTTTCATGACACTAAGGAAAGTCACTGTTACTTTTTGTTTGTTGTTTGTTTGCTTGTTTTTTGTTAAACTAAACTAGTACTTGGGATTTATAAGAGGATTATAATAATGAGCACATAGAAAAGTAGATTGTATCTGCAATAAAACATTTATTACATCAGTAAATACAAATTTTAAAAAATTAACAAAAAGAGAAAATAAGTGTCTTGCTAAAAATAGCTTATATCTGTGTACTATAAAATTAACACACAAAAGAGTCCCACGCATGACCACATTGGATTTCCATAAAGCACTCTCATGAGGTTATCAGTGCAGGTCTTGGAGAGATGACATGACTTGCCCAGTTTAGGTCGAGAAGCCAGTAACCTGCACAGATTTGACTTCCCCTCAATTATCTTCATCCACAGATAAAAATATATCCTCTGCATGATTATTATACACCAAGGGAGACAAGCAAATGCGGCTGCCATTGCAATATCATGTCACAGGAGCCAAGGTGGGAATATCTTCTAAGGAATTAAGGGACAGGAATGAAAGCTTCCCACATCTGCATCCTCCCTTTGTGCATGATAGAATGCAGGACTGAACACCAGGAGAGTCTCTAGGGGATGGACGTGAGGGGCAAGAGACATAACATGGTGTCGTCCCATGAGCTAGGGAATCCATCCAGGTGATGGGCTCAGTTTGGGATATTCTGGTTTTGGGGTCTCACGAAACAGACAAGCAGAGCTCTCAAGGCCCTCCAGAAACTTTGGTCTGGAAGTTCAGAAGGAAAGTTCTGGGCTGGAGACATAGATTTGGGAGTCACTAACGTGAAAGTATTAGGTCGATGACATCACCCACAGCAAGATGCTGGAGGAGAAGAGGGTCAAAGCGATCATCAGGATCTTTGACCTGCGGATTCTGCACACAAAACTAGATACCACAGAGGCATGATGAGGAAGCAGGCCTAGCAAATGAGGACTGCAGAGGAGGCCATGCACCACCAACTAATCTTCATCCTCCCACAGAATTGATCAATGCAAAATCCCAAAGCACTTCTGCCTTTAAGTAGAAAGTCTTACCTCACTTGCCCACTACGGGATAGTCTCTAGTAAATAAACCTAATATATAAACATCTCATGGACACAAAAGATCTGTCAAGGATGATCATTTATTTTATAATAGGATTCACAATAGCATTCTATCAAATATCAAATAGCTTTAGTGATAGTAACGAACATATGCTTAATTTCGCCAATCACCAAGCAAAAATTTCATTTCCTCACACTTTGGGGCTACAAAGGTCTGCTTTTGGTTATTTTCATTTGTTTGTATTTTAGGTCAATGCATACTAAAATTTCTTTAGTTAGGTAATAAGCAAGAGGACAAATGAGCCAGCAGATATAATCAATTTTTACTCCCAAAGGTTCTTTGGTGCAGAACCTAGTGAAAACTCCTATTTATTTAACTACCATGGAATTAGATGTTTTGCTGTAGAATACTGATGTGGAGGCAGAAACCAAAGAGACATTTCCCTAGATGAAAAGTATTAATTTCAGGCCCCAAGGGTCACTGTTGGGCTCTCTAGTTCAGTATTTTATCAATCACTTGGAAATTGGAGCAGTGAGCAACAAAATTTCTAGTTTTTCTAGTGAAAATGAGCTTACCCAGGTGCCGTATAAATGGAATAAACTAGATAAAGATCTGAGTAGTGGATGTAAAAATGCTACATAAACTTAAGTATTGGTCTATTGCTGGGTTTAGGCAAAATTCTTCTAAACCATATTTAGAAAATTACGGTCTCTAAGTGATCAGTTATAACCCTACACAGGGTCATTAAAACCATTCCAGAGATTGTTATTACAGTGGAGACATCAGTGCAATGTACAGGCCACAGAAATCCTTTATAAGGACCTGGTGAACCACACAATGTGTTGTTATGCTTGTTCTGTGAAATATGTGGTGCTTGAGGTTTGATTGTTGCAATTCACGGGCCTCATAGAAGAATCATTTCTCCCTCTACCGAACTACTGGAGTTTACCTCCCTATCTATCATCCCTTCGCTGACCTGAGTGCTCCCTACCTTCTGCTATGGTTATACATGTATCTCCTTCTTCAACTCAGTGAAGGCAAGGTATGCACACTCCCCTTTGACAAAGACCTGTTCATAGTATGTACACTATACATAATGGATGTTGGAAGGATGGATGGATAGGTGGGTGGGTAGATAGGTGGGTAGATTTATAAGTGAATGGATAAATGGATGGATGATGGATGATGGATGATGAATGATAGATGGATGCATTAATGGATGGATGATGGATGGGTGGATGATAGATAAATGGTAGGTGGAAGGAAGTGTAACGAAAATTTTAAATGTGCCTGGAAAGTGATTAAAGCAATCAAAGTAATAGGTATTGTCTTAAGGTAAAAGAATGATCATTCTTTAAACTATAATGATTACAAGGAAAGAATAAAATTAACAAAGTTCAAAATGTTTAGCTTTTTCTGGATGCTCCTTATTGATCTATTATCTAGAAATCAATTAAGAGAAATTAAGAGATTTTAAGTGCCATGCCACATCTTTTAAGGTCAGAGTCTCAATTGGAACCTACTATGTGTTCCATAAAATTTTCTTTGGTGGAAGAAATTGACCCAACATTGTACTTCTTCACAGTTCTTGGGCACTAACAAGTCAATTTAAACTGCAGGTAATGCAGTGTTGTTTATATGAGCACAAGGCTTTTGACATGTTCTCCAATCTCTTCGACCCTCAGTTTCCTCACGTGTATAGGATTATGAAGATCGAATGGGTTAAAATATGCAAAATATGTAAAACCCTTAATTTACCAACAGCTGTTAAGTGGCCAAGCCAGTATTGAAATCCAGAATTACCGAACTCCTGCGACCTTTTTGTTTTTTATTTATTTTTATTTTTTATTTTGAAATGACTCGAACATACAGGAAAGTTGCAAGAGTAATACAAAGAATTTCTGTGTGCTCTTCACCAGATTGACCAGTTGTTCACATCTTGCTACATGAGCTCATGTTTGTCCTCAGCGTGCTGCGGGGTCTCTACAAGTCTGTAAAATGGGCACAGTGATGGATGTCTAACTCAGAGGGTCATCGTGAGGATACGATGAGTTCTCAGGTGTCAAAAATAAGACACATAAATGAATAGCTGCAGTAGCGCCGTGACAGGACCCCTGACCAACTAGGGAGCCCAGTCTAGGGACAGAGGAGGGAGCGAGCCTGCCCCCCAGGGCGAAGGGAGGTGGGAGCTGGCAAGGCCTGCCAGCAGGAGGGGTGACCTCTTAAACGCCCAGCCAGCCAGGATCAGAACAAAACAGTGATGTCCACATTTCGCCACCTTGTCTTCTCCCAGGAGAAGGGCTGAATTTGAAAAAGCTCTAAAGAATATTAACTGATTTAATTTGCAAAAGTGAGCATTGCCGTGCCTGTCCTAATGCCACTGTCATTTAACAGAGTAGAGGTCATCCATGGTGCTACCACCGCTTGGTGCTTGAAGAGCAGAACATCGTTCTGTTGCCCCAGCTCCTCGCAAAGCCCTGGTCCCCGGGGGGGGTGGGGGACGTCACGCTCTCCCAAGGCTCATCACCATTCCCAGAACAGAGAAGTGACCTTTTACCGAGCTGCACAAAGCCAAAGCCTTGTCCAAGGGCATGAAAACTGCCTAAGTCCTGTACATGGCCTGCAGAAACGAGCTCCGTACGGAACGGAGCGTGTTCTCCATGCAAGTCTCTTGGGAGGCAAACCATGACGGCTCAAAGCGAGTGTCTGCTGTCCAGGCCCTCGCCTTCGTGGAGAACATGCACGGCCACAGCAGGCAACATCAAAATACCAGAGCAGATATGATCCATACCTTGTAAAAAGTTCTGTAGCACATAAAAACAACCCTGAAGATGATCAATTTTGCCAAGTAAGCGTGACACAAGGCTTTTGTCCTTCCTTCAGTTCTCATTCTCCTTTTGACTTATTCGTGGAAAGTTATAATTAGATCGTGCTTTGCCTTTTTTTTTTTTTAACTGATAAAGCGCCGTAAATCCTGGACTTCATCCATGAGTGCAGTCACTTATGAATTTTGCTATTTCTTGCACATTGCACCATATGCAGGCCCGGCTGAGAGGCTGGTTCCGTATTCCTGGCATGCAGGAGAGTCACTGAGAGATATCATATGGTCTCTTGGCAGAAGTACAAAGTGCCTCTTGCTGTTTGATCTACTGTCTTAAACTTAAATGCAAAATCTGATAATTGGGTCAGGCAGGAGAAGAAACTGAGCAGTAAAGTTCTTTTCATTTCCTTCTGCTATTTCTTCACGTTTCATCTTTTCTTCCTTTTTTGCTCTCTCTCCCATCTCTCTCTTCTTTTTTTTTTTTTTTTTCTCAGCCCCTGAAAGAGGCAGATTGCCTCGTGAGTAAAATGGATTCGAAGAGGAGGTGGGCTTACGTCTGGGAAACCTGTCAGAAGGTCTCCGGTCGCCTCTGTCAGCAACTTGTTCGATGTACATTAGATTTTTGCTCCATTACAACAGTGTTGGATAACCATCTTGAGTTTAGCAAAAGCCAAAATCATGGCTGGGTTTACTTGTTTAGAAATATCACTGACTTCCCAGACGTGGATTTGTTTAATGTAAAAGGAATTCATCGTAGTCTCTCTGGTTTAGGGCATTAGGCAGACAGAGGCTTGTACTTCAAAGGGCACAAGAGATAAATGAAAACCGAACCTTGTCTTCAGACAAGACACACTGCTCTGTGAAGAGTCTGACTTAGACCTCTCTGCTCGGTGGTTTCTAAACAGGGAAAGAGAACTTTTCGTTTTTGATTTCACCACTCCAGGACTTATTGCAGAATGGCCCGCGTGGTTACTGAATTGTTTTAGCAGGATGAGAACCCAAATATGGCTTCTTAATAGATGTAAATTGAGCCCTCGCTATGGAGGGTACAAAGTTCAGAAATGACAAAGCTTTCTGTCAACATTACTTTTTCAAATCACAAAGAGCAGTTACTCACCCCCAGGTGAGTCACTAAAGTTTTCCACGGGTCAGGCCACCTGCTCATGGTGATAAACGCTTCATGAATGCCCTATAGCAGAGGGAGAATGTTCTAGAAACTTGTCCCTGAAAGACCACCGGGAATTGGGGGCTGGGGCAACTGGAAGCGAGTCACACTGCAGTCCTCCTCATCTGCACCCCCATACCAGTGTTGTCAACTAGACTCAGAATAAAAAAAAAAAAAAAACATTTTGGGACATCTTATTAATCTCGAATTGAAAAAAGAAGTCACAGGGAGGCCACCTGAAGAGAGAAGAGGATGGAGAAGGGATTTTTGCCTCTGTGAGGATGTGGAGGATAAGTCTTAGCGATGGAGGAGCCATCTCTTTCCACCGGAGCCTCTCCACCAATGAATGGCTCTGCAAGTCACTGCTCTCTGAGCATCCTGTCCCAAATTTGGACTCTTTAGAGGATCATGCCAAAGCGTCCGCTTCACTAGGACCAGAATTTCTAAAGTTTCCCAGCATCCCTTATGATTTTCCCATACCTCCTGGCAGGCCGAGGGGTCCCTGCTGAGCCATGCGATGCTTTGGAAGGAGATTCACCAGGCCAAAGCAGCAAGCCAGCCCCAGAGCCCTGCAGAGGGCTTGGGACCAGCTCTCTTATTCAGACACAGGCAGGTAAACCAAGACACTGCTGTAGGTCTCAACGACCCCACAGATGGCCTCCTGAGGACACTCTGGACCCTGGGAAGGTTGCAGAGAGCCAGATCCAGAGTGTAGGGCCAGGAGGGGCATTCAGCAGCCCAGAGATGCCGATTGTTATATTTCCCGGACTCACAGTTGCTGAGAGAAGACAGCATGGAGGCAGGGAAGACATCCAGTGATTCTCCACTACACTCAGCCCTAGCATCTGCACTTAGGAGGCATCGAAATGGATTTGGACGGACTTGACATGAGAAAGAGGCTGTTTTTCTGAAACAGGTGATTATGTAACACAGTGGGTTGCAACTCTCTCCGATGGAGGCTGTCTTGAAATAACTGCCCGCAGCCCCAAGAGAGGGCAGCACGGTTTTGCCAGTTTTCAAACTGCAGCCTTTCGATCAAATATTTAGGGGCCTGCTGGGGGTCTCAGAGGATCCCTGTGCTGACATCAATTAGTCACCCACGCTGTTACAGTCACATCACGGCTTGTCATTTCATTTAATGTCACTGCGTATCACTTCTCACCATGAAATTAGATCTTTTCGACACAACACCAAAAATGACTCTTGCACACCTTATGCAGGCCTACAAAGGGACTGATCTGGGACAACGCTGGGTCCCGGTCTTCAGGGACTTTTGGGTGGAGTTCAGCCTCCCCGACTGACGCTGACACATTTGTTAGACTGACTGTCAGGTAGCATTGCTCACAAGCTAGGGGCTAATGAGGGGATCTCCCAATTTTCTCTTCAGGCCAAACCAAAGATCAGTGGTATGACAAAATACTATTTTAGAAAACATATTGTGAATTTCTTTTAATTCCACCTCTAAGACTTTTTCCCATTACCGCAGAAATTAAATAATTGAATAATTTTTTTTTAATGTGCCCTTACTCTCAGGCTCCTGTCTTGTTATTTTTTTCACCTTATCCAGCACGTTTTAATGATGAGAATGATTCATCGTCATTGTAGTTTCCTTGTTTGCAGCCTCCATCACCAAAAAAAAAAAAAAAAAAAAAAAGTGAAAATCGAAAACAGTGGAAATTAATTTAGAAACAACATTACCACAATTCTTATATGGCATATGTAACCATAATAGCAATTTCAGCGGGAAAAGGCAAAAATAAATAGAATGGAAAATAACATTAATTTCTATTTGCAGCCAATCTATAATTGGATCAATTATCTGGTCCTTGGGGAGAAGCAGGTCATTGATTGGGGGAGTGAAGCCCTCTGTGGACATACGGGAGAAGAGGAAATGCGTGAGACACCGCACACTGAGACCCGGCTGGGAGTGGGGGTCCCAAGGACTTCCTTTGGCTGGCAGACTGGTTGGACCAAAGCCTCGACTTCTCCACTTATTGGCATGTGGCTTCCTGCAAGTAGCTTGACCCTTTCGAGCTTAATTTCTGCATCTGCTCACTGGGAATAATAATAAAAGAACCCACTTCATAGAGTTGTAAGAATAAAATGCACTGATCTGTACAGAGCACTTAAAATGGTACCAAGGACATGGCAAACCCTTTAGAAATAATATCTTATTATTAATAATATTATTTCTTTCTATCATTTATTATCCATGATACAAGGGTAGAAGGGCCGCATTTGGGCTTAGAAGATGCAGATCCAGGTTTAAGCTCTCCTACTTTCTCGTTGCGTCATCTCGGGTAAATTAACCTCTCTAAGCCTGTTTCTTTATCTGTGACATTGAGCTCTGTCTAATTTGCAAAAAACTGTGTGTAACTGAAATTGAGTGAGAATGGGAAAGCACTCTGTAACTGAACACAAGACCTCAGAACTTGCCTTAATCTAAAGGACGTAAGAATTGCAGTGGAGGGGACCATTCCAGCGTGGCACCCCGGGACGTGGTCAGCCCATCCCCGTCCCGGGATGCTCAGTTTCCACACAGCTTTCCTGCACTGTGACACACAGGATACACAGGTGTCTCCAGGGGTGACCTCTGTGGCCAGGTCAGAGAGTGGCAAGGAGCAAGGTAGATGCTTGCTCCGGAAGTGTCGCAGATCCCAGAGAGGAGGCCCAGACCCACGACTCCCCGGCCCCAAAGCGCATGTGCGTCTTCCGTGCCTCCCATTTTCGTCTGAAGAGCCCTGGAACTGGTGACTGTGACCACCAAGAATTCTAGGGAGGAAACGTGGCTCCACAGAAAGTAAACAAGGACGTGCAGTTCTTTATACAAATATTCTGAGAGAGCACTCCCACGTCCTCCCTCCCTGTGGGTGGGGGTGGAGGGCCTTTTTCCTTCGTCTCTTAATATAAATTTCTTTCCTTTGGCTCTTTCCTCTTAATGCCTTGTTTCCTTGAAAGAGGTGCCTGTGTAAAAAAATACAAAGTATCTGGCCCTACGCGGTGGAAAAAGGGACTAAACCAGAGGCAGCAAGACCATCAGAAGCACATAAAAATCCTCCAGATGATTTTTATTTTAGTTTCCTGACTGATCTGTTACAGCTTTCTGAAAGTCTGGAGATGAAGTGTGGAATATGGATGAACCCTGGAATATACACGCAGATCTGTGTGCGGATACATCGTGCACGAGGGAATGTGTGTGCATGTGTGAGCACATGAGCGTGCGTACATGTGGGAGTACGTGTGAAGGAGTGTGTATGCGTGAATATGTATGTGTGTGGGCGCAGCGTGTGCAAATAAATGTGTGTATGTGAGTGCACGTCACTGGGTGCATGTGTGTGCATGTGTGTGCAAGCATATAGGTAAGGGAACATGCACAGGCATGTGAGTGTGTATGTGAGTGCTCACAGCACTCTGAGTGTTGGTCCTGTTCTGTCCACCCATCATACCCTTAGAGGAAGTGACTTTAGACACTTCACACTCAATTCATTGATGAGAAGGAACCTGAGGCCCTGGAGAGGAACATAACTCACCTTGTCGCAAACCCGCTTTGTGGCAGATGCCAGGTCAGAAAGCAGAAAACCTTTCCCACTTCCCTTTCCATCGTGTTACTTTTCCTTTCTCTTTTTTGACCTCCGAGGCACCACCACCCACAGGGGACGGTTTCTTGCCTCCTCCCCCTACCTCAACGGTTTCTTCAACCCTTGCTACTACAAGGGACATGCATCTGGGTCAGAGAGGTGTCTGTAATCCTACGTTGATACTGAAATGCCCCATATGCTATAAAGCACACGACCTTCCCAAATAGGTCTTCACTTCTTGGGGAAGATGGCTTTCCAGGTGCTCATGCCGGAACCACAGCTTCCGGGTCAACCGGTTGAGTTCACCGGTTCTTCCGTGTGTCCTTCGGTGGTCAGTATGATCCTCCAAACGTGCCAGACCCTCTCTAGTCAGCTCCGTGAGTACAGGGGCACGACCTGGAACGAATAAGTGGCAGTCCCGGTCCTCCTTCTGCACGGTCAATCTTCATTTATTTGAAATTGAGAAAAGCAGGCTTCTAGAATCTTCGGAGACTGAGAGTGTCACTCCGGAGTTCAGTCTCAGTGCTCGTGGTGGAGGTGGGTCAGGCCCAGCGACTCCCTCGAAAGCATCCCTCCTGCTCCTCGCGTCAGCCGTGGGCTCTGCGTCTCCCTGTTCTATCACTGGGGACAGAAACAGCTGTGCTAAATGGTGTCCCATGGATCCACATCCTGTCTGGCCTTCACCTCTGCCTTGCTCTAATACTTCTTAGGGGTGGTCTGGAGCTTGAACAGCACATTCATCCTATAGGACAAAAACCAAAGGCCATCTCTAGTTGTCAAAGTCCCCCCATTTCCCTTCCACCTGTCCCTATGGCCAATGGGCCAGACTGGCATCTTAGCAAATGGAATAATGGATTTTAACAGTGCTAAGGGCCTTAGAGACATCCTGAGTGTCACCAGCTTGCGTATTTAAGGACGTCAAAGCTCGGTGAAATAGCCAACAGGTGGCCAAGCTGGGGTGAGGGGCCACACTCTTCTCCGGCATCTCTGCCCTTCTTCGGCAGCTCTCTGGGGCTTACATCAGTGCCTCCTCTCTAGCGTTTCGACAGGCTGCTGCTGTCCTGGGAAGCCATGGTCACTCAGAGCTGGGTGTTGGGGAGGGTGTGTCTCCAATACAGGTGCTCAGTGAGCATTCCATCCTTGCTGCCTACTGGGCCCGGTGCCCGCGTACAAACACCATTGCGACATGGCCCTGCCTTCAGAGAGGGGCCACAGCCTAACCTGTAAACATCGCGTGCTCTGCTGCCAAGGCCCTCAACCTTGATTGCACATTAGAATCGCCTTGGGAGCTTTTCAAAAATATTGAGAGCAAAGTGCCGGTGTCGACATGACGGTCTCTTCTGTTTGCTGTGGGCTCTGTTAGGAGACAACAGAGTAGGCATGTGTTTTGACTGGCAAAGTACAAGAATCTATATGCAAATTCTTCCCCACAGCAAGACTCTCAGAGGTCATCAGGAAACTGACAGCTGTCCGGCAGGAAAGTGAAAACTGTGGGTCAGTTTGTCATTTGCTTCTCAGAAGAAATGCCATGTCCACCATGGCATTAATCACACTTTGCACAATGGTTGCGGTGAGGAGGTGTGTGTCTGTGGCCGGGGAAGTGGAAAGTTACATGGCGCGTAAATCTGGATTTGGGCCATGTGGTCAAAATTCTTTGGCTTAGTTGTTTGAACCCAAGCATAGCCTCAAAGTGTCAGAGTGAAGTGGGAAAGAAGTGTACACACAACAACAGCATCAATAGTTTAGAGATCTCAACCACTAGTAGTTAAAGAAATAGAGAAAAAAAACTACTTGGTTATTGCGAATTTCTATAAGTCGTATCTTTACTGGCTAAGAGCATCAAAAGGGAAGACTTAACAGGGACGTTAAAAGCAAAAAAAAAAAAAATTATTTTGCTCAAACAGAACATTGCGTTTTGAGTCATAAGCAAGCTTTTAAGTGGCAGAGGGGACTCAGTCCTTTGCCTTTGGCAAAACACAATCTCTTCCTTCTAAATGTTTTCAAATGTTTATTTAGTGGAAGCAAAAAGTGCAACGAACTTTTCAGACATCAAAAATCTATACATTAATAGAACACATAAGTAGAACTTCCATGAAACTGGACGAGAACTTTGAAACACAGAAGGATGCATGTTTAGAGAAGTACACTGGTTCAGAAACATAATTACCGAGAAAAGAGCTAATTTTTCAACATCAAGTATGCCTCTCCACCCCCCCCGACACACACATACATTTCTCATAGAAAGTTTATTTGGAAAAATATATATTGTTGGTGCATCATGACCTAAACTGTTGCTCACTCTAGGAACTGTGAGAACAAGCTGACCCGGTGTCACATATATATTAGTAAGACAAAGGAGCTGCTCTGCTTGCCTTGAAATCACTCATCTCTGTCTCGCTAATACAGTTGTCGAGAAAGTTCCAGAGTCAGGGTTTCAGGATCGGTGAATTTCAAAGTTGGTTATGGACATTTTACCCAGTCTTCTCTTCGTATATCAGAATTTATCATTCTCTCGGGTGGTTAGTCAAAACATTTAGGAAACATGTAAGTGTCCTTGTTTCTTAAAATTTATTAGGTTTGATTAAAAATTTGACACTAACAAATGACTTCTTATAGCTGCCATGACTTATTATGCTGCAAGAGTATTTTTTCTTTGTGGTTGTCTGCTAATCCAGAAAGGTGTTAGTCAGTAATATGATTCTTGAATCAGAGAAGACCGTTATAGGACAGCTCTCTATCTGTTTCTCATCTTCCCATCACCCCTCACCTAAAGACATTCATGGTGCCCCTTTGTCCATACTTTACTCAGAACCACTTCTCCAGCCATCTACAGTGTGTTCACAGACTCATCTGCCTATCTGGTCATGGCGAACAATATAAGGGACTTTTAGTGTTCAAATTACACAGTCAATAAAAAATGAACTCTCTCATAGAACTCAGCCAACTTACTGGGTAATGGCCAAGGACCAAAGGGCCCTCCGATTGCTTCTCGAAACTGGGAAGATCTTAGGATGTCTTTGACTTTGACCTTTGATTGACACTATCCATGGGAGCCTCAATTTAGTGGTTTGGGTAACATCAGCTAATGTAAAAAAGAGACTGACAAATCTGAGCAGTTTTTCACAATGAAGTCCAAAAGAGGTGTTCCTGATCAGATTCGGTGACCCAGGTTCCTTCCACTTTGTGGCTCTGCCTTTTTCCATAGGTTGAATATTGGCACAGACATCCTTCCCAGCACCCTTCGGGTGAAGCCACATCGCCAACTGTGTACATTACATGTGCCGTTACTCAGACAAACCATCAACCTGACGACTCCAGATGACCCACAAAAAGTGAAAGATTTCTGAGATGAGAAAGCCCATGTTTGTAAACACCATCAAATGGCCACTGGAGGCATGCATCATTCTAGGAGTTACGTGAGAGCTCAGTAGCTCTCCTAGAATGTGAGACTATCTAAAAGACCTAAAAGTCTTCAGTCTATCTCACTATCACCCACAGATAATAGAAAATGAGTGAGGGAAAAAACCCAAGCCAAGCCCAAAGGGGTATTCCTTTCATGGTACCCAAGGGTGCCATGTTCCAGACACGTTTTCTTTCAGGGAGTAAGGGGTGCACACACACACTCAGCCCAGAATCTCACGGTGCTTAAGGAGGCAGGTCTCTGAGGGAGCTCCTTCCCTTTCATTGCTACTTTAGCTCAGGAAGCCCTGACTTTCCAAAGACAAGTGAATTCCTGGCTTGCTGTCCCAAACATTTACATTTCCTGCTCATTTATCTCTAACTTCCCAGGGAGTTGTATGAGTTTTTATAGTTGATAATTATCATGCTTAGTGTCCCATAATGCTTTTCATCTTCAAAGCAGTCAACAGATATTAGCAGACACTCATCATACCTGCATCAGCCAAGGTCAGCATTTTTCTCCCTATTTGGCACCTGGATGCCTTGAGGCAACCTAGGCCGGAGATCACGGCAAACATAACGTTACAAAGCTCTGATGTGTGGTGGTCAGCTTCTTTCAGGTGCCACCTTTCCCTACCATCTTTTTAGAGAACACCATCATTTCAAACAAAGACAATATAGGTACCTGTCTGGTAGCATAAACTGTACTCTGTAACCTGCCACATGGAAGGCATTAATTTATTTTTAAGCTCAGTTTTCATAGTAAGTCTGGTGGGCAAATTCAAAGCTGAGGGAAAATAACAAGTTTACCTCACAAATGGAAGTAATTTTGTAAGTTTTGAGGGTTGAGATATGCAATATAGTAATACACACTACATATTACTGTGTAGATGGGAGAGAATAAGGAAGGAATATGGAAGAGTGAGGTTAAAAATTTTAGCAACTCAGATCCACCTCACTCGGTTGTCCAGGACCTTGGAACCACAGCTGGTCACTCATCCTGATGTGAGAACACACAAACTCAGAAAGTTGTGCTCGTTTCATGCCTGAATACTGTGTCCAAACCCACACCTCAGCTAACCTTCCAAAAAACAAACACCTCTTTTGCTTAATTTCTGTTCGGAAATGCAGAACTTATTACAAATGTACTGTTTTGTTTTGACTATTAGTCGACTTTATTTTTATACTTTTGCTTTCATATGTATGAGGGGAAAATATGTTATTCGATCTAAAACAGAAATTGAGTCAAACTCTTCTTGACAGTTAACCTGGTTGGAGTACAGTTGACTTCTTGCTTATTCCGGAAAAGCAAGCAAATGTTCCCAGTAGCTCCTTAATGCAATTACTTGATTAGAGAAAGGCATTTCATTTCCTAACCACTACAGGAATAAGCAATATAGCTGTCAATAATTTTTCAACAGAGCTTCAGGCATGGTGGTCACCATCCAACCACATTTTTATGTGCTCATTAGCGCATTTCCATCAATGCTTAAAAATTCACCTTTGTAAAGCCTGGGAGTCTTTAGGGATTTTGCTGATAGGAGAGTGACCTTCTCCTTCATCTGTTTTCTGGTTGTTATTTTGTTGCTGAATGTGCACCACATAAGAGCGATTTGCCTCAACCCTCCATTTAAGTCAAATCAGGTTACACTCAGTATGCCTGCCCTCCCAACTCCCTCTGAGGCCAGAGTGATAAGCCTGAGAAAGAGCAAAACCTTCCCCCTTCCTCCCCTTCATGTCCTTGCCCAGTCTTATACCATATTGTTCTCTAATGATAAAAAATAATCAATCTCATTTATTGAGCACTTATATTATCATGCTACACATTTGTTCATATTATCACATCTAATCCTCACAATCCCTGAGAGCAGTCATTCTCACACTTTAGTAAGTGTAAAAATCACCTGGAGAGCATAATTAAAACACAGATTTCCAAGGTCTCCTCCATCCCACGAATAATTTGGGTTTGGCAGGTCTGGATGGGCACTCCGTGATTCACGATTTAATAGTAATGGAGGTATATTTCTGACACAGGTAGTCTGTGAGACTGCGTGTTGCAAAGGGCTGCCCGAGTAAATGGGCACAATGATTACTTCCACTTTATAAATAAAAATCTGGGGCTCAAAGAGAGTAGGAAACTTGCCCATGCTTACCCAGGAATCAAGCCAGCTCGTTTTATTCCAGATCCAAATCCCGCTCTCCTAACCAAAGGTGCACTAATTCTCATCTATTTTCACAAGGGCTGATACTGATTTTTTTCCTCCAAGAGGCGATTTCAGAGTCAGAGCAATTAAAGCTAACTGGCTTAAAAACAATGCCTAAGCTCCACGGTCATTATCCAACCAAGGCTTACTTCTCTGTCTTGCAAAGACCTGTGCTCCAAGGGCACCTGCTCTGCAAGGATCTCCTCCAGGCAGTGACTCACGTCTCCAGGCTGCTTACAACATATAGCTGTGCTATCTGGAATATAAGACCCGATGTCACCATGGTGGGGAGAGAGAGGACTGGATGATCATGTAGGATTCTGTCAGGTCCCAATCTGGAAGGGGTCGGATCATTTCTACCTACATTGCATTGGCCGTGATTCAGTCTGACTGTGAGGGGGGCTAAGGAAAGGCTGAGATCACGTGGACATTTAGTAAACACCCAAGTGAGAGATCCGGGAATTGCCATCAGCTCCTAAAGTTCCTCAGGTTTTGTTAGCCACTGGGATGGGAACCTCGTTTCTTCACTCTTCTGTGTTTTCATCCTTTGTCTCCTGTCTCTCAGACTCACCCCAGTTTCTTTCAATGAAACTGTCAGCAAATCACCCCACCACAGGAAGTAAGGTATAAAAAACCATCTGCCTCAGTCAGCTTGAGTTGCCATAACAAAATGCTCTTAAAGAGCAGACACCAAGATAAAGGTGCCAGTATGCTTGTCTGGTGAGAATCCTCTTCCTGGCTTGCAGACAGCTACCTTCTCATAAAGGTACTAATCCCATCATAAGGATCCCACCCTCCTGAACTCATGTAAACTTAATTACTTCCCAAATGCCACACCTCTTAATACTTTCACATCAGAGGTCAGGATTTCAACATATGAATTTGGGGGAGACACAAAAATTCAGTCCATAACAGCATACGAGAAGAAATCCTATAAAAATGACATTTTCCCTCTTCTTTCCTTTTCTCACCTCAGTCAAATATAACTCTTTAACCCAAACCTAAAAATGTTAATCGAATCGTAGGAAAGCCACCTCTACTCAATTATAGCCAACTATATAAAGGAGAACTACTCTTTCTATAGCTTTTAATATTGCCTCTTAAGTGATATATTTGAAGAAAGGGACTTGAATGAGCCAATAGGCAATATCCAAATGACACTCAAGAATTTGCTA